>CAWUHW010000014.1:1030614-1627593 GCA_963922195.1 Panagrolaimus sp. PS1159 | reverse complement strand
TTTTTACATTTGTGAAACGCTTTGAAAGATATTAAATTCAATGAAGGGACAATTGAACCTGAAATATATTTTTCTGTGTTTAAAAATGCTCATGTTAAATTTTTGGCAAAGTTTTATCTCGTAAAACTGTGAAATAAACAAATTTTTTTTGCTAAAAGGTACAAAGTCTTTTTACATTTGTGAAACGCTTTGAAAGATATTAAATTCAATGAAGGGACAATTGAACCTGAAATATATTTTTCTGTGTTTAAAAATGCTCATGTTAAATTTTTGGCAAAATTTTATCTCATAAAACTGTGAAATAAACAAATTTTTTTTGCTGAAAGGTACAAAGTCTTTTTACATTTGTGAAACGCTTTGAAAGTTATTAAATTCAATGAAAGGACAATTGAACCTGAAATAAATTTTTCTGTGTTTAAAAATGCTCCTGTTAAATTTTTGGCAAAGTTTTATCTCATAAAACTGTGAAATAAACAAATTTTTTTTGCTGAATGGTACAAAGTCTTTTTACATTTGTGAAACGCTTTGAAAGATATTAAATTCAATGAATGGACAATTGAACCTGAAATATATTTTTCTGTGTTTAAAAATGCTCATGTTAAATTTTTGGCAAAATTTTATCTCATAAAACTGTGAAATAAACAAATTTTTTTTGCTGAAAGGTACAAAGTCTTTTTACATTTGTGAAACGCTTTGAAAGATATTAAATTCAATGAATGGACAATTGAACCTGAAATATATTTTTCTGTGTTTAAAAATGCTCCTGTTAAATTTTTGGCAAAGTTTTATCTCGTAAAACTGTGAAATAAACACATTTTTTTTGCTGAAAGGTACAAAGTCTTTTTACATTTGTGAAACGCTTTGAAAGATATTAAATTCAATGAATGGACAATTGAACCTGAAATATATTTTTCTGATTTTAAAAATGCTCATGTTAAATTTTTGGCAAAGTTTTATCTCGTAAAACTGTGAAATAAACAAATTTTTTTTGCTAAAAGGTACAAAGTCTTTTTACATTTGTGAAACGCTTTGAAAGATATTAAATTCAATGAAGGGACAATTGAACCTGAAATAAATTTTTCTGTGTTTAAAAATGCTCCTGTTAAATTTTTGGCAAAGTTTTATCTCATAAAACTGTGAAATAAACAAATTTTTTTTGCTGAATGGTACAAAGTCTTTTTACATTTGTGAAACGCTTTGAAAGATATTAAATTCAATGAATGGACAATTGAACCTGAAATATATTTTTCTGATTTTAAAAATGCTCATGTTAAATTTTTGGCAAAGTTTTATCTCGTAAAACTGTGAAATAAACAAATTTTTTTTGCTAAAAGGTACAAAGTCTTTTTACATTTGTGAAACGCTTTGAAAGATATTAAATTCAATGAATGGACAATTAAACCTGAAATATATTTTTCTGTGTTTAAAAATGCTCATGTTAAATTTTTGGCAAAATTTTATCTCATAAAACTGTGAAATAAACAAATTTTATTTGCTGAAAGGTACAAAGTCTTTTTACATTTGTGAAACGCTTTGAAAGATATTAAATTCAATGAATGGACAATTGAACAAGAAATATATTTTTCTGTGTTTAAAAATGCTCATGTTAAATTTTTGGCAAATTTTTATCTCGTAAAACTGTGAAATAAACAAATTTTTTTTGCTAAAAGGTACAAAGTCTTTTTACATTTGTGAAACGCTTTGAAAGATATTAAATTCAATGAATGGACAATTAAACCTGAAATATATTTTTCTGTGTTTAAAAATGCTCATGTTAAATTTTTGGCAAAGTTTTATCTCATAAAACTGTGAAATAAACAAATTTTTTTTGCTGAATGGTACAAAGTCTTTTTACATTTGTGAAACGCTTTGAAAGATATTAAATTCAATGAATGGACAATTGAACCTGAAATATATTTTTCTGATTTTAAAAATGCTCATGTTAAATTTTTGGCAAAGTTTTATCTCGTAAAACTGTGAAATAAACAAATTTTATTTGCTAAAAGGTACAAAGTCTTTTTACATTTGTGAAACGCTTTGAAAGATATTAAATTCAATGAATGGACAATTGAACCTGAAATATATTTTTCTGATTTTAAAAATGCTCATGTTAAATTTTTGGCAAAATTTTATCTCATAAAACTGTGAAATAAACAAATTTTATTTGCTAAAAGGTACAAAGTCTTTTTACATTTGTGAAACGCTTTGAAAGATATTAAATTCAATGAATGGACAATTGAACCTGAAATATATTTTTCTGATTTTAAAAATGCTCATGTTAAATTTTTGGCTAAGTTTTATCTCGTAAAACTGTGAAATAAACAAATTTTTTTTGCTAAAAGGTACAAAGTCTTTTTACATTTGTGAAACGCTTTGAAAGATATTAAATTCAATGAATGGACAATTGAACCTGAAATATATTTTTCTGATTTTAAAAATGCTCATGTTAAATTTTTGGCAAAGTTTTATCTCGTAAAACTGTGAAATAAACAAATTTTTTTTGCTAAAAGGTACAAAGTCTTTTTACATTTGTGAAACGCTTTGAAAGATATTAAATTCAATGAATGGACAATTGAACCTGAAATATATTTTTCTGATTTTAAAAATGCTCATGTTAAATTTTTGGCAAAATTTTATCTCATAAAACTGTGAAATAAACAAATTTTATTTGCTAAAAGGTACAAAGTCTTTTTACATTTGTGAAACGCTTTGAAAGATATTAAATTCAATGAATGGACAATTGAACCTGAAATATATTTTTCTGATTTTAAAAATGCTCATGTTAAATTTTTGGCAAAGTTTTATCTCGTAAAACTGTGAAATAAACAAATTTTTTTTGCTAAAAGGTACAAAGTCTTTTTACATTTGTGAAACGCTTTGAAAGATATTAAATTCAATGAATGGACAATTGAACCTGAAATATATTTTTCTGATTTTAAAAATGCTCATGTTAAATTTTTGGCAAAGTTTTATCTCGTAAAACTGTGAAATAAACAAATTTTTTTTGCTAAAAGGTACAAAGTCTTTTTACATTTGTGAAACGCTTTGAAAGATATTAAATTCAATGAATGGACAATTGAACCTGAAATATATTTTTCTGATTTTAAAAATGCTCATGTTAAATTTTTGGCAAAATTTTATCTCATAAAACTGTGAAATAAACAAATTTTATTTGCTAAAAGGTACAAAGTCTTTTTACATTTGTGAAACGCTTTGAAAGATATTAAATTCAATGAATGGACAATTGAACCTGAAATATATTTTTCTGATTTTAAAAATGCTCATGTTAAATTTTTGGCTAAGTTTTATCTCGTAAAACTGTGAAATAAACAAATTTTTTTTGCTAAAAGGTACAAAGTCTTTTTACATTTGTGAAACGCTTTGAAAGATATTAAATTCAATGAATGGACAATTGAACCTGAAATATATTTTTCTGATTTTAAAAATGCTCATGTTAAATTTTTGGCAAAGTTTTATCTCGTAAAACTGTGAAATAAACAAATTTTTTTTGCTAAAAGGTACAAAGTCTTTTTACATTTGTGAAACGCTTTGAAAGATATTAAATTCAATGAATGGACAATTGAACCTGAAATATATTTTTCTGATTTTAAAAATGCTCATGTTAAATTTTTGGCAAAATTTTATCTCATAAAACTGTGAAATAAACAAATTTTATTTGCTAAAAGGTACAAAGTCTTTTTACATTTGTGAAACGCTTTGAAAGATATTAAATTCAATGAATGGACAATTGAACCTGAAATATATTTTTCTGATTTTAAAAATGCTCATGTTAAATTTTTGGCAAAGTTTTATCTCGTAAAACTGTGAAATAAACAAATTTTTTTTGCTAAAAGGTACAAAGTCTTTTTACATTTGTGAAACGCTTTGAAAGATATTAAATTCAATGAATGGACAATTGAACCTGAAATATATTTTTCTGATTTTAAAAATGCTCATGTTAAATTTTTGGCAAAATTTTATCTCATAAAACTGTGAAATAAACAAATTTTATTTGCTAAAAGGTACAAAGTCTTTTTACATTTGTGAAACGCTTTGAAAGATATTAAATTCAATGAATGGACAATTGAACCTGAAATATATTTTTCTGATTTTAAAAATGCTCATGTTAAATTTTTGGCAAAATTTTATCTCATAAAACTGTGAAATAAACAAATTTTATTTGCTAAAAGGTACAAAGTCTTTTTACATTTGTGAAACGCTTTGAAAGATATTAAATTCAATGAATGGACAATTGAACCTGAAATATATTTTTCTGATTTTAAAAATGCTCATGTTAAATTTTTGGCAAAATTTTATCTCATAAAACTGTGAAATAAACAAATTTTATTTGCTAAAAGGTACAAAGTCTTTTTACATTTGTGAAACGCTTTGAAAGATATTAAATTCAATGAATGGACAATTGAACCTGAAATATATTTTTCTGATTTTAAAAATGCTCATGTTAAATTTTTGGCAAAGTTTTATCTCGTAAAACTGTGAAATAAACAAATTTTTTTTGCTAAAAGGTACAAAGTCTTTTTACATTTGTGAAACGCTTTGAAAGATATTAAATTCAATGAATGGACAATTGAACCTGAAATATATTTTTCTGATTTTAAAAATGCTCATGTTAAATTTTTGGCAAAGTTTTATCTCGTAAAACTGTGAAATAAACAAATTTTTTTTGCTAAAAGGTACAAAGTCTTTTTACATTTGTGAAACGCTTTGAAAGATATTAAATTCAATGAATGGACAATTGAACCTGAAATATATTTTTCTGATTTTAAAAATGCTCATGTTAAATTTTTGGCAAAATTTTATCTCATAAAACTGTGAAATAAACAAATTTTATTTGCTAAAAGGTACAAAGTCTTTTTACATTTGTGAAACGCTTTGAAAGATATTAAATTCAATGAATGGACAATTGAACCTGAAATATATTTTTCTGATTTTAAAAATGCTCATGTTAAATTTTTGGCAAAGTTTTATCTCGTAAAACTGTGAAATAAACAAATTTTTTTTGCTAAAAGGTACAAAGTCTTTTTACATTTGTGAAACGCTTTGAAAGATATTAAATTCAATGAATGGACAATTAAACCTGAAATATATTTTTCTGTGTTTAAAAATGCTCATGTTAAATTTTTGGCAAAATTTTATCTCATAAAACTGTGAAATAAACAAATTTTATTTGCTAAAAGGTACAAAGTCTTTTTACATTTGTGAAACGCTTTGAAAGATATTAAATTCAATGAATGGACAATTGAACCTGAAATATATTTTTCTGATTTTAAAAATGCTCATGTTAAATTTTTGGCAAAATTTTATCTCATAAAACTGTGAAATAAACAAATTTTATTTGCTAAAAGGTACAAAGTCTTTTTACATTTGTGAAACGCTTTGAAAGATATTAAATTCAATGAATGGACAATTGAACCTGAAATATATTTTTCTGATTTTAAAAATGCTCATGTTAAATTTTTGGCAAAGTTTTATCTCGTAAAACTGTGAAATAAACAAATTTTTTTTGCTAAAAGGTACAAAGTCTTTTTACATTTGTGAAACGCTTTGAAAGATATTAAATTCAATGAATGGACAATTGAACCTGAAATATATTTTTCTGATTTTAAAAATGCTCATGTTAAATTTTTGGCAAAATTTTATCTCATAAAACTGTGAAATAAACAAATTTTATTTGCTAAAAGGTACAAAGTCTTTTTACATTTGTGAAACGCTTTGAAAGATATTAAATTCAATGAATGGACAATTGAACCTGAAATATATTTTTCTGATTTTAAAAATGCTCATGTTAAATTTTTGGCAAAGTTTTATCTCGTAAAACTGTGAAATAAACAAATTTTTTTTGCTAAAAGGTACAAAGTCTTTTTACATTTGTGAAACGCTTTGAAAGATATTAAATTCAATGAATGGACAATTGAACCTGAAATATATTTTTCTGATTTTAAAAATGCTCATGTTAAATTTTTGGCAAAATTTTATCTCATAAAACTGTGAAATAAACAAATTTTATTTGCTAAAAGGTACAAAGTCTTTTTACATTTGTGAAACGCTTTGAAAGATATTAAATTCAATGAATGGACAATTGAACCTGAAATATATTTTTCTGATTTTAAAAATGCTCATGTTAAATTTTTGGCAAAGTTTTATCTCGTAAAACTGTGAAATAAACAAATTTTTTTTGCTAAAAGGTACAAAGTCTTTTTACATTTGTGAAACGCTTTGAAAGATATTAAATTCAATGAATGGACAATTGAACCTGAAATATATTTTTCTGATTTTAAAAATGCTCATGTTAAATTTTTGGCAAAGTTTTATCTCGTAAAACTGTGAAATAAACAAATTTTTTTTGCTAAAAGGTACAAAGTCTTTTTACATTTGTGAAACGCTTTGAAAGATATTAAATTCAATGAATGGACAATTGAACCTGAAATATATTTTTCTGATTTTAAAAATGCTCATGTTAAATTTTTGGCAAAATTTTATCTCATAAAACTGTGAAATAAACAAATTTTATTTGCTAAAAGGTACAAAGTCTTTTTACATTTGTGAAACGCTTTGAAAGATATTAAATTCAATGAATGGACAATTGAACCTGAAATATATTTTTCTGATTTTAAAAATGCTCATGTTAAATTTTTGGCAAAGTTTTATCTCGTAAAACTGTGAAATAAACAAATTTTTTTTGCTAAAAGGTACAAAGTCTTTTTACATTTGTGAAACGCTTTGAAAGATATTAAATTCAATGAATGGACAATTGAACCTGAAATATATTTTTCTGATTTTAAAAATGCTCATGTTAAATTTTTGGCAAAGTTTTATCTCGTAAAACTGTGAAATAAACAAATTTTTTTTGCTAAAAGGTACAAAGTCTTTTTACATTTGTGAAACGCTTTGAAAGATATTAAATTCAATGAATGGACACATGAACCTGAAATATATTTTTCTGATTTTAAAAATGCTCATGTTAAATTTTTGGCAAAATTTTATCTCATAAAACTGTGAAATAAACAAATTTTATTTGCTAAAAGGTACAAAGTCTTTTTACATTTGTGAAACGCTTTGAAAGATATTAAATTCAATGAATGGACAATTGAACCTGAAATATATTTTTCTGATTTTAAAAATGCTCATGTTAAATTTTTGGCAAAGTTTTATCTCGTAAAACTGTGAAATAAACAAATTTTTTTTGCTAAAAGGTACAAAGTCTTTTTACATTTGTGAAACGCTTTGAAAGATATTAAATTCAATGAATGGACAATTGAACCTGAAATATATTTTTCTGATTTTAAAAATGCTCATGTTAAATTTTTGGCAAAATTTTATCTCATAAAACTGTGAAATAAACAAATTTTATTTGCTAAAAGGTACAAAGTCTTTTTACATTTGTGAAACGCTTTGAAAGATATTAAATTCAATGAATGGACAATTGAACCTGAAATATATTTTTCTGATTTTAAAAATGCTCATGTTAAATTTTTGGCAAAATTTTATCTCATAAAACTGTGAAATAAACAAATTTTATTTGCTAAAAGGTACAAAGTCTTTTTACATTTGTGAAACGCTTTGAAAGATATTAAATTCAATGAATGGACAATTGAACCTGAAATATATTTTTCTGATTTTAAAAATGCTCATGTTAAATTTTTGGCAAAATTTTATCTCATAAAACTGTGAAATAAACAAATTTTATTTGCTAAAAGGTACAAAGTCTTTTTACATTTGTGAAACGCTTTGAAAGATATTAAATTCAATGAATGGACAATTGAACCTGAAATATATTTTTCTGATTTTAAAAATGCTCATGTTAAATTTTTGGCAAAGTTTTATCTCGTAAAACTGTGAAATAAACAAATTTTTTTTGCTAAAAGGTACAAAGTCTTTTTACATTTGTGAAACGCTTTGAAAGATATTAAATTCAATGAATGGACAATTGAACCTGAAATATATTTTTCTGATTTTAAAAATGCTCATGTTAAATTTTTGGCAAAGTTTTATCTCGTAAAACTGTGAAATAAACAAATTTTTTTTGCTAAAAGGTACAAAGTCTTTTTACATTTGTGAAACGCTTTGAAAGATATTAAATTCAATGAATGGACAATTGAACCTGAAATATATTTTTCTGATTTTAAAAATGCTCATGTTAAATTTTTGGCAAAATTTTATCTCATAAAACTGTGAAATAAACAAATTTTATTTGCTAAAAGGTACAAAGTCTTTTTACATTTGTGAAACGCTTTGAAAGATATTAAATTCAATGAATGGACAATTGAACCTGAAATATATTTTTCTGATTTTAAAAATGCTCATGTTAAATTTTTGGCAAAGTTTTATCTCGTAAAACTGTGAAATAAACAAATTTTTTTTGCTAAAAGGTACAAAGTCTTTTTACATTTGTGAAACGCTTTGAAAGATATTAAATTCAATGAATGGACAATTGAACCTGAAATATATTTTTCTGATTTTAAAAATGCTCATGTTAAATTTTTGGCAAAGTTTTATCTCGTAAAACTGTGAAATAAACAAATTTTTTTTGCTAAAAGGTACAAAGTCTTTTTACATTTGTGAAACGCTTTGAAAGATATTAAATTCAATGAATGGACAATTGAACCTGAAATATATTTTTCTGATTTTAAAAATGCTCATGTTAAATTTTTGGCAAAATTTTATCTCATAAAACTGTGAAATAAACAAATTTTATTTGCTAAAAGGTACAAAGTCTTTTTACATTTGTGAAACGCTTTGAAAGATATTAAATTCAATGAATGGACAATTGAACCTGAAATATATTTTTCTGATTTTAAAAATGCTCATGTTAAATTTTTGGCAAAGTTTTATCTCGTAAAACTGTGAAATAAACAAATTTTTTTTGCTAAAAGGTACAAAGTCTTTTTACATTTGTGAAACGCTTTGAAAGATATTAAATTCAATGAATGGACAATTGAACCTGAAATATATTTTTCTGATTTTAAAAATGCTCATGTTAAATTTTTGGCAAAGTTTTATCTCGTAAAACTGTGAAATAAACAAATTTTTTTTGCTAAAAGGTACAAAGTCTTTTTACATTTGTGAAACGCTTTGAAAGATATTAAATTCAATGAATGGACAATTGAACCTGAAATATATTTTTCTGATTTTAAAAATGCTCATGTTAAATTTTTGGCAAAATTTTATCTCATAAAACTGTGAAATAAACAAATTTTATTTGCTAAAAGGTACAAAGTCTTTTTACATTTGTGAAACGCTTTGAAAGATATTAAATTCAATGAATGGACAATTGAACCTGAAATATATTTTTCTGATTTTAAAAATGCTCATGTTAAATTTTTGGCAAAGTTTTATCTCGTAAAACTGTGAAATAAACAAATTTTTTTTGCTAAAAGGTACAAAGTCTTTTTACATTTGTGAAACGCTTTGAAAGATATTAAATTCAATGAATGGACAATTGAACCTGAAATATATTTTTCTGATTTTAAAAATGCTCATGTTAAATTTTTGGCAAAATTTTATCTCATAAAACTGTGAAATAAACAAATTTTATTTGCTAAAAGGTACAAAGTCTTTTTACATTTGTGAAACGCTTTGAAAGATATTAAATTCAATGAATGGACAATTGAACCTGAAATATATTTTTCTGATTTTAAAAATGCTCATGTTAAATTTTTGGCAAAATTTTATCTCATAAAACTGTGAAATAAACAAATTTTATTTGCTAAAAGGTACAAAGTCTTTTTACATTTGTGAAACGCTTTGAAAGATATTAAATTCAATGAATGGACAATTGAACCTGAAATATATTTTTCTGATTTTAAAAATGCTCATGTTAAATTTTTGGCAAAATTTTATCTCATAAAACTGTGAAATAAACAAATTTTATTTGCTAAAAGGTACAAAGTCTTTTTACATTTGTGAAACGCTTTGAAAGATATTAAATTCAATGAATGGACAATTGAACCTGAAATATATTTTTCTGATTTTAAAAATGCTCATGTTAAATTTTTGGCAAAGTTTTATCTCGTAAAACTGTGAAATAAACAAATTTTTTTTGCTAAAAGGTACAAAGTCTTTTTACATTTGTGAAACGCTTTGAAAGATATTAAATTCAATGAATGGACAATTGAACCTGAAATATATTTTTCTGATTTTAAAAATGCTCATGTTAAATTTTTGGCAAAGTTTTATCTCGTAAAACTGTGAAATAAACAAATTTTTTTTGCTAAAAGGTACAAAGTCTTTTTACATTTGTGAAACGCTTTGAAAGATATTAAATTCAATGAATGGACAATTGAACCTGAAATATATTTTTCTGATTTTAAAAATGCTCATGTTAAATTTTTGGCAAAATTTTATCTCATAAAACTGTGAAATAAACAAATTTTATTTGCTAAAAGGTACAAAGTCTTTTTACATTTGTGAAACGCTTTGAAAGATATTAAATTCAATGAATGGACAATTGAACCTGAAATATATTTTTCTGATTTTAAAAATGCTCATGTTAAATTTTTGGCAAAGTTTTATCTCGTAAAACTGTGAAATAAACAAATTTTTTTTGCTAAAAGGTACAAAGTCTTTTTACATTTGTGAAACGCTTTGAAAGATATTAAATTCAATGAATGGACAATTAAACCTGAAATATATTTTTCTGTGTTTAAAAATGCTCATGTTAAATTTTTGGCAAAATTTTATCTCATAAAACTGTGAAATAAACAAATTTTATTTGCTAAAAGGTACAAAGTCTTTTTACATTTGTGAAACGCTTTGAAAGATATTAAATTCAATGAATGGACAATTGAACCTGAAATATATTTTTCTGATTTTAAAAATGCTCATGTTAAATTTTTGGCAAAGTTTTATCTCGTAAAACTGTGAAATAAACAAATTTTTTTTGCTAAAAGGTACAAAGTCTTTTTACATTTGTGAAACGCTTTGAAAGATATTAAATTCAATGAATGGACAATTGAACCTGAAATATATTTTTCTGATTTTAAAAATGCTCATGTTAAATTTTTGGCAAAATTTTATCTCATAAAACTGTGAAATAAACAAATTTTATTTGCTAAAAGGTACAAAGTCTTTTTACATTTGTGAAACGCTTTGAAAGATATTAAATTCAATGAATGGACAATTGAACCTGAAATATATTTTTCTGATTTTAAAAATGCTCATGTTAAATTTTTGGCAAAGTTTTATCTCGTAAAACTGTGAAATAAACAAATTTTTTTTGCTAAAAGGTACAAAGTCTTTTTACATTTATGAAACGCTTTGAAAGATATTAAATTCAATGAATGGACAATTGAACCTGAAATATATTTTTCTGATTTTAAAAATGCTCATGTTAAATTTTTGGCAAAGTTTTATCTCGTAAAACTGTGAAATAAACAAATTTTTTTTGCTAAAAGGTACAAAGTCTTTTTACATTTGTGAAACGCTTTGAAAGATATTAAATTCAATGAATGGACAATTGAACCTGAAATATATTTTTCTGATTTTAAAAATGCTCATGTTAAATTTTTGGCAAAATTTTATCTCATAAAACTGTGAAATAAACAAATTTTATTTGCTAAAAGGTACAAAGTCTTTTTACATTTGTGAAACGCTTTGAAAGATATTAAATTCAATGAATGGACAATTGAACCTGAAATATATTTTTCTGATTTTAAAAATGCTCATGTTAAATTTTTGGCAAAGTTTTATCTCGTAAAACTGTGAAATAAACAAATTTTTTTTGCTAAAAGGTACAAAGTCTTTTTACATTTGTGAAACGCTTTGAAAGATATTAAATTCAATGAATGGACAATTGAACCTGAAATATATTTTTCTGATTTTAAAAATGCTCATGTTAAATTTTTGGCAAAATTTTATCTCATAAAACTGTGAAATAAACAAATTTTATTTGCTAAAAGGTACAAAGTCTTTTTACATTTGTGAAACGCTTTGAAAGATATTAAATTCAATGAATGGACAATTGAACCTGAAATATATTTTTCTGATTTTAAAAATGCTCATGTTAAATTTTTGGCAAAATTTTATCTCATAAAACTGTGAAATAAACAAATTTTATTTGCTAAAAGGTACAAAGTCTTTTTACATTTGTGAAACGCTTTGAAAGATATTAAATTCAATGAATGGACAATTGAACCTGAAATATATTTTTCTGATTTTAAAAATGCTCATGTTAAATTTTTGGCAAAATTTTATCTCATAAAACTGTGAAATAAACAAATTTTATTTGCTAAAAGGTACAAAGTCTTTTTACATTTGTGAAACGCTTTGAAAGATATTAAATTCAATGAATGGACAATTGAACCTGAAATATATTTTTCTGATTTTAAAAATGCTCATGTTAAATTTTTGGCAAAGTTTTATCTCGTAAAACTGTGAAATAAACAAATTTTTTTTGCTAAAAGGTACAAAGTCTTTTTACATTTGTGAAACGCTTTGAAAGATATTAAATTCAATGAATGGACAATTGAACCTGAAATATATTTTTCTGATTTTAAAAATGCTCATGTTAAATTTTTGGCAAAGTTTTATCTCGTAAAACTGTGAAATAAACAAATTTTTTTTGCTAAAAGGTACAAAGTCTTTTTACATTTGTGAAACGCTTTGAAAGATATTAAATTCAATGAATGGACAATTGAACCTGAAATATATTTTTCTGATTTTAAAAATGCTCATGTTAAATTTTTGGCAAAATTTTATCTCATAAAACTGTGAAATAAACAAATTTTATTTGCTAAAAGGTACAAAGTCTTTTTACATTTGTGAAACGCTTTGAAAGATATTAAATTCAATGAATGGACAATTGAACCTGAAATATATTTTTCTGATTTTAAAAATGCTCATGTTAAATTTTTGGCAAAGTTTTATCTCGTAAAACTGTGAAATAAACAAATTTTTTTTGCTAAAAGGTACAAAGTCTTTTTACATTTGTGAAACGCTTTGAAAGATATTAAATTCAATGAATGGACATTTAAACCTGAAATATATTTTTCTGTGTTTAAAAATGCTCATGTTAAATTTTTGGCAAAATTTTATCTCATAAAACTGTGAAATAAACAAATTTTATTTGCTAAAAGGTACAAAGTCTTTTTACATTTGTGAAACGCTTTGAAAGATATTAAATTCAATGAATGGACAATTGAACCTGAAATATATTTTTCTGATTTTAAAAATGCTCATGTTAAATTTTTGGCAAAGTTTTATCTCGTAAAACTGTGAAATAAACAAATTTTTTTTGCTAAAAGGTACAAAGTCTTTTTACATTTGTGAAACGCTTTGAAAGATATTAAATTCAATGAATGGACAATTAAACCTGAAATATATTTTTCTGTGTTTAAAAATGCTCATGTTAAATTTTTGGCAAAATTTTATCTCATAAAACTGTGAAATAAACAAATTTTATTTGCTAAAAGGTACAAAGTCTTTTTACATTTGTGAAACGCTTTGAAAGATATTAAATTCAATGAATGGACAATTGAACCTGAAATATATTTTTCTGTGTTTAAAAATGCTCATGTTAAATTTTTGGCAAATTTTTATCTCGTAAAACTGTGAAATAAACAAATTTTTTTTGCTAAAAGGTACAAAGTCTTTTTACATTTGTGAAACGCTTTGAAAGATATTAAATTCAATGAAGGGACAATTGAACCTGAAATATATTTTTCTGTGTTTAAAAATGCTCATGTTAAATTTTTGGCAAAATTTTATCTCATAAAACTGTAAAATAAACAAATTTTTTTTGCTGAAAGGTACAAAGTCTTTTTACATTTGTGAAACGCTTTGAAAGTTATTAAATTCAATGAAAGGACAATTGAACCTGAAATAAATTTTTCTGTGTTTAAAAATGCTCCTGTTAAATTTTTGGCAAAGTTTTATCTCATAAAACTGTGAAATAAACAAATTTTATTTGCTGAATGGTACAAAGTGTTTTTACATTTGTGAAACGCTTTGAAAGATACTAAATTCAATGAATGGACAATTGAACCTGAAATATATTTTTCTGTGTTTAAAAATGCTCATGTTAAATTTTTGGCAAAACTTTATCTCATAAAACTGTGAAATAAACAAATTTTTTTTGCTGAAAGGTACAAAGTCTTTTTACATTTGTGAAACGCTTTGAAAGATATTAAATTCAATGAAGGGACAATTGAACCTGAAATATATTTTTCTGTGTTTAAAAATGCTCCTGTTAAATTTTTGGCAAAATTTTATCTCATAAAACTGTGAAATAAACAAATTTTATTTGCTGAAAGGTACAAAGTCTTTTTACATTTGTGAAACGCTTTGAAAGATATTAAATTCAATGAAGGGACAATTGAACCTGAAATATATTTTTCTGTGTTTAAAAATGCTCATGTTAAATTTTTGGCAAAATTTTATCTCATAAAACTGTGAAATAAACAAATTTTTTTTGCTGAAAGGTACAAAGTCTTTTTACATTTGTGAAACGCTTTGAAAGATATTAAATTCAATGAAGGGACAATTGAACCTGAAATATATTTTCCTGTGTTTAAAAATGCTCCTGTTAAATTTTTGGCAAAATTTTATCTCATAAAACTGTGAAATAAACAAATTTTATTTGCTGAAAGGTACAAAGTATTTTTACATTTGTGAAACGCTTTGAAAGATATTAAATTCAATGAATGGACAATTGAACCTGAAATTTATTTTTCTGTGTTTTAAAATGCTCCTGTTAAATTTTTGGCAAAGTTTTATCTCGTTAAACTGTGAAATATAAATTTTTTTGCTAAAAGGTACAAAGTCTTTTTACATTTGTGAAACGCTTTGAAAGATATTAAATTCAATGAAGGGACAATTGAACCTGAAATATATTTTTCTGTGTTTAAAAATGCTCATGTTAAATTTTTGGCAAAATTTTATCTCATAAAACTGTGAAATAAACAAATTTTTTTTGCTGAAAGGTACAAAGTCTTTTTACATTTGTGAAACGCTTTGAAAGTTATTAAATTCAATGAAAGGACAATTGAACCTGAAATAAATTTTTCTGTGTTTAAAAATGCTCCTGTTAAATTTTTGGCAAAGTTTTATCTCATAAAACTGTGAAATAAACAAATTTTTTTTGCTGAATGGTACAAAGTCTTTTTACATTTGTGAAACGCTTTGAAAGATATTAAATTCAATGAATGGACAATTGAACCTGAAATATATTTTTCTGTGTATAAAAATGCTCATGTAAAATTTTTGGCAAAATTTTATCTCATAAAACTGTGAAATAAACAAATTTTTTTTGCTGAAAGGTACAAAGTCTTTTTACATTTGTGAAACGCTTTGAAAGATATTAAATTCAATGAATGGACAATTGAACCTGAAATATATTTTTCTGTGTTTAAAAATGCTCCTGTTAAATTTTTGCCAAAGTTTTATCTCGTAAAACTGTGAAATAAACAAATTTTTTTTGCTAAAAGGTACAAAGTCTTTTTACATTTGTGAAACGCTTTGAAAGATATTAAATTCAATGAAGGGACAATTGAACCTGAAATATATTTTTCTGTGTTTAAAAATGCTCATGTTAAATTTTTGGCAAAATTTTATCTCATAAAACTGTGAAATAAACAAATTTTTTTTGCTGAAAGGTACAAAGTCTTTTTACATTTGTGAAACGCTTTGAAAGATATTAAATTCAATGAATGGACAATTGAACCTGAAATATATTTTTCTGTGTTTAAAAATGCTCATGTTAAATTTTTGGCAAAATTTTATCTCATAAAACTGTGAAATAAACAAATTTTTTTTGCTAAAAGGTACAAAGTCTTTTTACATTTGTGAAACGCTTTGAAAGATATTAAATTCAATGAAGGGACAATTGAACCTGAAATATATTTTTCTGTGTTTAAAAATGCTCATGTTAAATTTTTGGCAAAATTTTATCTCATAAAACTGTGAAATAAACAAATTTTTTTTGCTGAAAGGTACAAAGTCTTTTTACATTTGTGAAACGCTTTGAAAGTTATTAAATTCAATGAAAGGACAATTGAACCTGAAATAAATTTTTCTGTGTTTAAAAATGCTCCTGTTAAATTTTTGGCAAAGTTTTATCTCATAAAACTGTGAAATAAACAAATTTTATTTGCTGAATGGTACAAAGTGTTTTTACATTTGTGAAACGCTTTGAAAGATACTAAATTCAATGAATGGACAATTGAACCTGAAATATATTTTTCTGTGTTTAAAAATGCTCATGTTAAATTTTTGGCAAAATTTTATCTCATAAAACTGTGAAATAAACAAATTTTTTTTGCTAAAAGGTACAAAGTCTTTTTACATTTGTGAAACGCTTTGAAAGATATTAAATTCAATGAAGGGACAATTGAACCTGAAATATATTTTTCTGTGTTTAAAAATGCTCATGTTAAATTTTTGGCAAAATTTTATCTCATAAAACTGTGAAATAAACAAATTTTTTTTGCTGAAAGGTACAAAGTCTTTTTACATTTGTGAAACGCTTTGAAAGTTATTAAATTCAATGAAAGGACAATTGAACCTGAAATAAATTTTTCTGTGTTTAAAAATGCTCCTGTTAAATTTTTGGCAAAGTTTTATCTCATAAAACTGTGAAATAAACAAATTTTATTTGCTGAATGGTACAAAGTGTTTTTACATTTGTGAAACGCTTTGAAAGATACTAAATTCAATGAATGGACAATTGAACCTGAAATATATTTTTCTGTGTTTAAAAATGCTCATGTTAAATATTTGGCAAAATTTTATCTCATAAAACTGTGAAATAAACAAATTTTTTTTGCTAAAAGGTACAAAGTCTTTTTACATTTGTGAAACGCTTTGAAAGATATTAAATTCAATGAAGGGACAATTGAACCTGAAATATATTTTTCTGTGTTTAAAAATGCTCATGTTAAATTTTTGGCAAAATTTTATCTCATAAAACTGTGAAATAAACAAATTTTTTTTGCTGAAAGGTACAAAGTCTTTTTACATTTGTGAAACGTTTTGAAAGTTATTAAATTCAATGAAAGGACAATTGAACCTGAAATAAATTTTTCTGTGTTTAAAAATGCTCCTGTTAAATTTTTGGCAAAGTTTTATCTCATAAAACTGTGAAATAAACAAATTTTATTTGCTGAATGGTACAAAGTGTTTTTACATTTGTGAAACGCTTTGAAAGATACTAAATTCAATGAATGGACAATTGAACCTGAAATAAATTTTTCTGTGTTTAAAAATGCTCATGTTAATTTTTTGGCAAAACTTTATCTCATAAAACTGTGAAATAAACAAATTTTTTTTGCTGAAAGGTACAAAGTCTTTTTACATTTGTGAAACGCTTTGAAAGATATTAAATTCAATGAAGGGACAATTGAACCTGAAATATATTTTCCTGTGTTTAAAAATGCTCCTGTTAAATTTTTGGCAAAGTTTTATCTCGTAAAACTGTGAAATAAACAAATTTTTTTTGCTAAAAGGTACAAAGTCTTTTTACATTTGTGAAACGCTTTGAAAGATATTAAATTCAATGAAGGGACAATTGAACCTGAAATAAATTTTTCTGTGTTTAAAAATGCTCCTGTTAAATTTTTGGCAAAGTTTTATCTCATAAAACTGTGAAATAAACAAATTTTTTTTGCTGAATGGTACAAAGTCTTTTTACATTTGTGAAACGCTTTGAAAGATATTAAATTCAATGAATGGACAATTGAACCTGAAATATATTTTTCTGTGTTTAAAAATGCTCATGTTAAATTTTTGGCAAAATTTTATCTCATAAAACTGTGAAATAAACAAATTTTTTTTGCTGAAAGGTACAAAGTCTTTTTACATTTGTGAAACGCTTTGAAAGATATTAAATTCAATGAATTGACAATTGAACCTGAAATATATTTTTCTGTGTTTAAAAATGCTCCTGTTAAATTTTTGGCAAAGTTTTATCTCGTAAAACTGTGAAATAAACAAATTTTTTTTGCTGAAAGGTACAAAGTCTTTTTACATTTGTGAAACGCTTTGAAAGATATTAAATTCAATGAATGGACAATTGAACCTGAAATATATTTTTCTGATTTTAAAAATGCTCATGTTAAATTTTTGGCAAAGTTTTATCTCGTAAAACTGTGAAATAAACAAATTTTTTTTGCTAAAAGGTACAAAGTCTTTTTACATTTGTGAAACGCTTTGAAAGATATTAAATTCAATGAATGGACAATTGAACCTGAAATATATTTTTCTGTGTTTAAAAATGCTCATGTTAAATTTTTGGCAAAATTTTATCTCATAAAACTGTGAAATAAACAAATTTTATTTGCTGAAAGGTACAAAGTCTTTTTACATTTGTGAAACGCTTTGAAAGATATTAAATTCAATGAAGGGACAATTGAACCTGAAATATATTTTTCTGTGTTTAAAAATGCTCATGTTAAATTTTTGGCAAAGTTTTATCTCGTAAAACTGTGAAATAAACAAATTTTTTTTGCTAAAAGGTACAAAGTCTTTTTACATTTGTGAAACGCTTTGAAAGATATTAAATTCAATGAATGGACAATTGAACCTGAAATATATTTTTCTGTGTTTAAAAATGCTCATGTTAAATTTTTGGCAAATTTTTATCTCGTAAAACTGTGAAATAAACAAATTTTTTTTGCTAAAAGGTACAAAGTCTTTTTACATTTGTGAAACGCTTTGAAAGATATTAAATTCAATGAAGGGACAATTGAACCTGAAATATATTTTTCTGTGTTTAAAAATGCTCCTGTTAAATTTTTGGCAAAATTTTATCTCATAAAACTGTGAAATAAACAAATTTTTTTTGCTGAAAGGTACAAAGTCTTTTTACATTTGTGAAACGCTTTGAAAGTTATTAAATTCAATGAAAGGACAATTGAACCTGAAATAAATTTTTCTGTGTTTAAAAATGCTCCTGTTAAATTTTTGGCAAAGTTTTATCTCATAAAACTGTGAAATAAACAAATTTTATTTGCTGAATGGTACAAAGTGTTTTTACATTTGTGAAACGCTTTGAAAGATACTAAATTCAATGAATGGACAATTGAACCTGAAATATATTTTTCTGTGTTTAAAAATGCTCACGTTAAATTTTTGGCAAAATTTTATCTCATAAAACTGTGAAATAAACAAATTTTATTTGCTGAAAGGTACAAAGTCTTTTTACATTTGTGAAACGCTTTGAAAGATATTAAATTCAATGAAGGGACAATTGAACCTGAAATATATTTTTCTGTGTTTAAAAATGCTCATGTTAAATTTTTGGCAAAACTTTATCTCATAAAACTGTGAAATAAACAAATTTTTTTTGCTGAAAGGTACAAAGTCTTTTTACATTTGTGAAACGCTTTGAAAGATATTAAATTCAATGAAGGGACAATTGAACCTGAAATATATTTTTCTGTGTTTAAAAATGCTCCTGTTAAATTTTTGGCAAAATTTTATCTCATAAAACTGTGAAATAAACAAATTTTATTTGCTGAAAGGTACAAAGTCTTTTTACATTTGTGAAACGCTTTGAAAGATATTAAATTCAATGAAGGGACAATTGAACCTGAAATATATTTTTCTGTGTTTAAAAATGCTCATGTTAAATTTTTGGCAAAGTTTTATCTCGTAAAACTGTGAAATAAACAAATTTTTTTTGCTAAAAGGTACAAAGTCTTTTTACATTTGTGAAACGCTTTGAAAGATATTAAATTCAATGAATGGACAATTGAACCTGAAACTTATTTTTCTGTGTTTAAAAATGCTCCTGTTAAATTTTTGGCAAAGTTTTATCTCATAAAACTGTGAAATAAACAAATTTTTTTTGCTGAATGGTACAAAGTCTTTTTACATTTGTGAAACGCTTTGAAAGATATTAAATTCAATGAATGGACAATTGAACCTGAAATATATTTTTCTGTGTTTAAAAATGCTCATGTTAAATTTTTGGCAAAATTTTATCTCATAAAACTGTGAAATAAACAAATTTTTTTTGCTGAAAGGTACAAAGTCTTTTTACATTTGTGAAACGCTTTGAAAGATATTAAATTCAATGAATGGACAATTGAACCTGAAATATATTTTTCTGTGTTTAAAAATGCTCCTGTTAAATTTTTGGCAAAGTTTTATCTCGTAAAACTGTGAAATAAACAAATTTTTTTTGCTGAAAGGTACAAAGTCTTTTTACATTCGTGAAACGCTTTGAAAGATATTAAATTCAATGAATGGACAATTGAACCTGAAATATATTTTTCTGATTTTAAAAATGCTCATGTTAAATTTTTGGCAAAGTTTTATCTCGTAAAACTGTGAAATAAACAAATTTTTTTTGCTAAAAGGTACAAAGTCTTTTTACATTTGTGAAACGCTTTGAAAGATATTAAATTCAATGAAGGGACATTTGAACCTGAAATATATTTTTCTGTGTTTAAAAATGCTCATGTTAAATTTTTGGCAAAATTTTATCTCATAAAACTGTGAAATAAACAAATTTTTTTTGCTGAAAGGTACAAAGTCTTTTTACATTTGTGAAACGCTTTGAAAGATATTAAATTCAATGAATGGACAATTGAACCTGAAATTTATTTTTCTGTGTTTAAAAATGCTCCTGTTAAATTTTTGGCAAAGTTTTATCTCGTAAAACAGTGAAATATAAATTTTTTTTGCTAAAAGGTACAAAGTCTTTTTACATTTGTGAAACGCTTTGAAAGATATTAAATTCAATGAAGGGACAATTGAACCTGAAATATATTTTTCCGTGTTTAAGAATGCTCATGTTAAATTTTTGGCAAAATTTTATCTCATAAAACTGTGAAATAAACAAATTTTTTTTGCTGAAAGGTACAAAGTCTTTTTACATTTGTGAAACGCTTTGAAAGTTATTAAATTCAATGAAAGGACAATTGAACCTGAAATAAATTTTTCTGTGTTTAAAAATGCTCCTGTTAAATTTTTGGCAAAGTTTTATCTCATAAAACTGTGAAATAAACAAATTTTTTTTGCTGAATGGTACAAAGTCTTTTTACATTTGTGAAACGCTTTGAAAGATATTAAATTCAATGAATGGACAATTGAACCTGAAATATATTTTTCTGTGTTTAAAAATGCTCATGTTAAATTTTTGGCAAAATTTTATCTCATAAAACTGTGAAATAAACAAATTTTTTTTGCTGAAAGGTACAAAGTCTTTTTACATTCGTGAAACGCTTTGAAAGATATTAAATTCAATGAATGGACAATTGAACCTGAAATATATTTTTCTGTGTTTAAAAATGCTCCTGTTAAATTTTTGGCAAAGTTTTATCTCGTAAAACTGTGAAATAAACAAATTTTTTTTGCTGAAAGGTACAAAGTCTTTTTACATTCGTGAAACGCTTTGAAAGATATTAAATTCAATGAAAGGACAATTGAACCTGAAATAAATTTTTCTGTGTTTAAAAATGCTCCTGTTAAATTTTTGGCAAAGTTTTATCTCATAAAACTGTGAAATAAACAAATTTTTTTTGCTGAATGGTACAAAGTCTTTTTACATTTGTGAAACGCTTTGAAAGATATTAAATTCAATGAATGGACAATTGAACCTGAAATATATTTTTCTGTGTTTAAAAATGCTCCTGTTAAATTTTTGGCAAAGTTTTATCTCGTAAAACTGTGAAATAAACAAATTTTTTTTGCTGAAAGGTACAAAGTCTTTTTACATTCGTGAAACGCTTTGAAAGATATTAAATTCAATGAAAGGACAATTGAACCTGAAATAAATTTTTCTGTGTTTAAAAATGCTCCTGTTAAATTTTTGGCAAAGTTTTATCTCATAAAACTGTGAAATAAACAAATTTTTTTTGCTGAATGGTACAAAGTCTTTTTACATTTGTGAAACGCTTTGAAAGATATTAAATTCAATGAATGGACAATTGAACCTGAAATATATTTTTCTGTGTTTAAAAATGCTCCTGTTAAATTTTTGGCAAAGTTTTATCTCGTAAAACTGTGAAATAAACAAATTTTTTTTGCTGAAAGGTACAAAGTCTTTTTACATTCGTGAAACGCTTTGAAAGATATTAAATTCAATGAATTTACAATTGAACCTGAAATATATTTTTCTGTGTTTAAAAATGCTCATGTTAAATTTTTGGCAAAATTTTATCTCATAAAACTGTGAAATAAACAAATTTTTTTTGCTGAAAGGTACAAAGTCTTTTTACATTTGTGAAACGCTTTGAAAGATATTAAATTCAATGAATGGACAATTGAACCTGAAATATATTTTTCTGTGTTTAAAAATGCTCCTGTTAAATTTTTGGCAAAGTTTTATCTCGTAAAACTGTGAAATAAACAAATTTTTTTTGCTGAAAGGTACAAAGTCTTTTTACATTTGTGAAACGCTTTGAAAGATATTAAATTCAATGAAAGGACAATTGAACCTGAAATAAATTTTTCTGTGTTTAAAAATGCTCCTGTTAAATTTTTGGCAAAGTTTTATCTCATAAAACTGTGAAATAAACAAATTTTTTTTGCTGAATGGTACAAAGTCTTTTTACATTTGTGAAACGCTTTGAAAGATATTAAATTCAATGAATGGACAATTGAACCTGAAATATATTTTTCTGTGTTTAAAAATGCTCCTGTTAAATTTTTGGCAAAGTTTTATCTCGTAAAACTGTGAAATAAACAAATTTTTTTTGCTGAAAGGTACAAAGTCTTTTTACATTCGTGAAACGCTTTGAAAGATATTAAATTCAATGAATGGACAATTGAACCTGAAATATATTTTTCTGATTTTAAAAATGCTCATGTTAAATTTTTGGCAAAGTTTTATCTCGTAAAACTGTGAAATAAACAAATTTTTTTTGCTAAAAGGTACAAAGTCTTTTTACATTTGTGAAACGCTTTGAAAGATATTAAATTCAATGAAGGGACAATTGAACCTGAAATATATTTTTCTGTGTTTAAAAATGCTCATGTTAAATTTTTGGCAAAATTTTATCTCATAAAACTGTGAAATAAACAAATTTTTTTTGCTGAAAGGTACAAAGTCTTTTTACATTTGTGAAACGCTTTGAAAGATATTAAATTCAATGAATGGACAATTGAACCTGAAATTTATTTTTCTGTGTTTAAAAATGCTCCTGTTAAATTTTTGGCAAAGTTTTATCTCGTAAAACAGTGAAATATAAATTTTTTTTGCTAAAAGGTACAAAGTCTTTTTACATTTGTGAAACGCTTTGAAAGATATTAATTTCAATGAAGGGACAATTGAACCTGAAATATATTTTTCTGTGTTTAAAAATGCTCATGTTAAATTTTTGGCAAAATTTTATCTCATAAAACTGTGAAATAAACAAATTTTTTTTGCTGAAAGGTACAAAGTCTTTTTACATTTGTGAAACGCTTTGAAAGTTATTAAATTCAATGAAAGGACAATTGAACCTGAAATAAATTTTTCTGTGTTTAAAAATGCTCCTGTTAAATTTTTGGCAAAGTTTTATCTCATAAAACTGTGAAATAAACAAATTTTTTTTGCTGAATGGTACAAAGTCTTTTTACATTTGTGAAACGCTTTGAAAGATATTAAATTCAATGAATGGACAATTGAACCTGAAATATATTTTTCTGTGTTTAAAAATGCTCATGTTAAATTTTTGGCAAAATTTTATCTCATAAAACTGTGAAATAAACAAATTTTTTTTGCTGAAAGGTACAAAGTCTTTTTACATTTGTGAAACGCTTTGAAAGATATTAAATTCAATGAATGGACAATTGAACCTGAAATATATTTTTCTGTGTTTAAAAATGCTCCTGTTAAATTTTTGGCAAAGTTTTATCTCGTAAAACTGTGAAATAAACAAATTTTTTTTGCTGAAAGGTACAAAGTCTTTTTACATTCGTGAAACGCTTTGAAAGATATTAAATTCAATGAATGGACAATTGAACCTGAAATATATTTTTCTGATTTTAAAAATGCTCATGTTAAATTTTTGGCAAAGTTTTATCTCGTAAAACTGTGAAATAAACAAATTTTTTTTGCTAAAAGGTACAAAGTCTTTTTACATTTGTGAAACGCTTTGAAAGATATTAAATTCAATGAAGGGACAATTGAACCTGAAATATATTTTTCTGTGTTTAAAAATGCTCATGTTAAATTTTTGGCAAAATTTTATCTCATAAAACTGTGAAATAAACAAATTTTTTTTGCTGAAAGGTACAAAGTCTTTTTACATTTGTGAAACGCTTTGAAAGATATTAAATTCAATGAATGGACAATTGAACCTGAAATTTATTTTTCTGTGTTTAAAAATGCTCCTGTTAAATTTTTGGCAAAGTTTTATCTCATAAAACTGTGAAATAAACAAATTTTTTTTGCTGAATGGTACAAAGTCTTTTTACATTTGTGAAACGCTTTAAAAGATATTAAATTCAATGAATGGACAATTGAACCTGAAATATATTTTTCTGTGTTTAAAAATGCTCATGTTAAATTTTTGGCAAAATTTTATCTCATAAAACTGTGAAATAAACAAATTTTTTTTGCTGAAAGGTACAAAGTCTTTTTACATTTGTGAAACGCTTTGAAAGATATTAAATTCAATGAATGGACAATTGAACCTGAAATATATTTTTCTGTGTTTAAAAATGCTCCTGTTAAATTTTTGGCAAAGTTTTATCTCGTAAAACTTTGAAATAAACAAATTTTTTTTGCTGAAAGGTACAAAGTCTTTTTACATTCGTGAAACGCTTTGAAAGATATTAAATTCAATGAATGGACAATTGAACCTGAAATATATTTTTCTGATTTTAAAAATGCTCATGTTAAATTTTTGGCAAAGTTTTATCTCGTAAAACTGTGAAATAAACAAATTTTTTTTGCTAAAAGGTACAAAGTCTTTTTACATTTGTGAAACGCTTTGAAAGATATTAAATTCAATGAAGGGACAATTGAACCTGAAATATATTTTTCTGTGTTTAAAAATGCTCATGTTAAATTTTTGGCAAAATTTTATCTCATAAAACTGTGAAATAAACAAATTTTTTTTGCTGAAAGGTACAAAGTCTTTTTACATTTGTGAAACGCTTTGAAAGATATTAAATTCAATGAATGGACAATTGAACCTGAAATTTATTTTTCTGTGTTTAAAAATGCTCCTGTTAAATTTTTGGCAAAGTTTTATCTCGTAAAACAGTGAAATATAAATTTTTTTTGCTAAAAGGTACAAAGTCTTTTTACATTTGTGAAACGCTTTGAAAGATATTAAATTCAATGAAAGGACAATTGAACCTGAAATATATTTTTCTGTGTTTAAAAATGCTCATGTTAAATTTTTGGCAAAATTTTATCTCATAAAACTGTGAAATAAACAAATTTTTTTTGCTGAAAGGTACAAAGTCTTTTTACATTTGTGAAACGCTTTGAAAGTTATTAAATTCAATGAAAGGACAATTGAACCTGAAATATATTTTTCTTTGTTTAAAAATGCTCCTGTGAAATTTTTGGCAAAGTTTTATCTCGTAAAACTGTGAAAAAAAACAGATTTTTTTTGCTGAAAGGTACAAAGTCTTTTTACATTTGTGAAACGCTTTGAAAGATATTAAATTCAATGAAAGGACAATTGAACCTGAAATAAATTTTTCTGTGTTTAAAAATGCTCCTGTTAAATTTTAGGCAAAGTTTTATCTCATAAAACTGTGAAATAAACAAATTTTTTTTGCTGAATGGTACAAAGTCTTTTTACATTTGTGAAACGCTTTGAAAGTTATTAAATTCAATGAAAGGACAATTGAACCTGAAATATATTTTTCTGTGTTTAAAAATGCTCATGTTAAATTTTTGGCAAAATTTTATCTCATAAAACTGTGAAATAAACAAATTTTTTTTGCTGAAAGGTACAAAGTCTTTTTACATTTGTGAAACGCTTTGAAAGTTATTAAATTCAATGAAAGGACAATTGAACCTGAAATATATTTTTCTTTGTTTAAAAATGCTCCTGTGAAATTTTTGGCAAAGTTTTATCTCGTAAAACTGTGAAAAAAAACAGATTTTTTTTGCTGAAAGGTACAAAGTCTTTTTACATTTGTGAAACGCTTTGAAAGATATTAAATTCAATGAAAGGACAATTGAACCTGAAATAAATTTTTCTGTGTTTAAAAATGCTCCTGTTAAATTTTTGGCAAAGTTTTATCTCATAAAACTGCGAAATAAACAAATTTTTTTTGCTGAATGGTACAAAGTCTTTTTACATTTGTGAAACGCTTTGAAAGATATTAAATTCAATGAATGGACAATTGAACCTGAAATATATTTTTCTGTGTTTAAAAATGCTCATGTTAAATTTTTGGCAAAATTTTATCTCATAAAACTGTGAAATAAACAAATTTTATTTGCTGAAAGGTACAAAGTCTTTTTACATTTGTGAAACGCTTTGAAAGATATTAAATTCAATGAATGGACAATTGAACCTGAAATATATTTTTCTGTGTTTAAAAATGCTCATGTTAAATTTTTGGCAAAGTTTTATCTCATAAAACTGTGAAATAAACAAATTTTTTTTGCTGAAAGGTACAAAGTCTTTTTACATTTGTGAAACGCTTTGAAAGATATTAAATTCAATGAATGGACAATTGAACCTGAAATATATTTTTCTGTGTTTAAAAATGCTCATGTTTAATTTTTGGCAAAATTTTATCTCATAAAACTGTGAAATAAACAAATTTTTTTTGCTGAAAGGTACAAAGTCTTTTTACATTTGTGAAACGCTTTGACAGATATTAAATTCAATGAATGGACAATTGAACCTGAAATATATTTTTCTGTGTTTAAAAATGCTCATGTTAAATTTTTGGCAAAACTTTATCTCATAAAACTGTGAAATAAACAAATTTTTTTTGCTGAAAGGTACAAAGTCTTTTTACATTTGTGAAACGCTTTGAAAGATATTAAATTCAATGAAGGGACAATTGAACCTGAAATATATTTTTCTGTGTTTAAAAATGCTCATGTTAAATTTTTGGCAAAGTTTTATCTCGTAAAACTGTGAAATAAACAAATTTTATTTGCTGAAAGGTACAAAGTCTTTTTACATTTGTGAAACGCTTTGAAAGATATTAAATTCAATGAAGGGACAATTGAACCTGAAATATATTTTTCTGTGTTTAAAAATGCTCATGTTAAATTTTTGGCAAAATTTTATCTCATAAAACTGTGAAATAAACAAATTTTTTTTGCTGAAAGGTACAAAGTCGTTTTACATTTGTGAAACGCTTTGAAAGTTATTAAATTCAATGAAAGGACAATTGAACCTGAAATAAATTTTTCTGTGTTTAAAAATGCTCCTGTTAAATTTTTGGCAAAGTTTTATCTCATAAAACTGTGAAATAAACAAATTTTTTTTGCTGAATGGTACAAAGTCTTTTTACATTTGTGAAACGCTTTGAAAGATATTAAATTCAATGAATGGACAATTGAACCTGAAATATATTTTTCTGTGTTTAAAAATGCTCATGTTAAATTTTTGGCAAAATTTTATCTCATAAAACTGTGAAATAAACAAATTTTATTTGCTGAATGGTACAAAGTCTTTTTACATTTGTGAAACGCTTTGAAAGATATTAAATTCAATGAATGGACAATTGAACCTGAAATATATTTTTCTGTGTTTAAAAATGCTCATGTTAAATTTTTGGCAAAATTTTATCTCATAAAACTGTGAAATAAACAAATTTTATTTGCTGAATGGTACAAAGTCTTTTTACATTTGTGAAACGCTTTGAAAGATATTAAATTCAATGAATGGACAATTGAACCTGAAATATATTTTTCTGTGTTTAAAAATGCTCATGTTAAATTTTTGGCAAAATTTTATCTCGTAAAACTGTGAAATAAACAAATTTTATTTGCTGAAAGGTACAAAGTCTTTTTACATTTGTGAAACGCTTTGAAAGATATTAAATTCAAGGAAGGGACAATTGAACCTGAAATATATTTTTCTGTGTTTAAAAATGCTCATGTTAAATTTTTGGCAAAATTTTATCTCATAAAACTGTGAAATAAACAAATTTTATTTGCTGAAAGGTACAAAGTCTTTTTACATTTGTGAAACGCTTTGAAAGATATTAAATTCAAGGAAGGGACAATTGAATCTGAAATATATTTTCCTGTGTTTAAAAATGCTCCTGTTAAATTTTTGGCAAAGTTTTATCTCGTTAAACTGTGAAATAAACAAATTTTTTTTGCTGAAAGGTACAAAGTCTTTTTACATTTGTGAAACGCTTTGAAAGATATTAAATTCAATGAATGGACAATTGAACCTGAAATATATTTTTCTATGTTTAAAAATGCTCATGTTAAATTTTTGGCAATATTTTATCTCGTAAAACTGTGAAATAAACAAATTTTATTTGCTGAAAGGTACAAAGTCTTTTTACATTTGTGAAACGCTTTGAAAGATATTAAATTCAAGGAAGGGACAATTGAATCTGAAATATATTTTTCTGTGTTTAAAAATGCTCATGTTAAATTTTTGGCAAAATTTTATCTCATAAAACTGTGAAATTAACAAATTTTTTTTGCTGAAAGGTACAAAGTCTTTTTACATTTGTGAAACGCTTTGAAAGATATTAAATTCAATGAATGGACAATTGAACCTGAAATATATTTTTCTTTGTTTAAAAATGCTCCTGTTAAATTTTTGGCAAAGTTTTATCTCGTAAAACTGTGAAATAAACAAATTTTTTTTGCTGAAAGGTACAAAGTCTTTTTACATTTGTGAAACGCTTTGAAAGATATTAAATTCAATGAATGGACAATTGAACCTGAAATATATTTTTCTATGTTTAAAAATGCTCCTGTTAAATTTTTGGCAAAGTTTTATCTCGTAAAACTGTGAAAAAAAACAGATTTTTTTTTGCTGAAAGGTACAAAGTCTTTTTACATTTGTGAAACGCTTTGAAAGATATTAAATTCAAGGAAGGGACAATTGAATCTGAAATATATTTTTCTGTGTTTAAAAATGCTCATGTTAAATTTTTGGCAAAATTTTATCTCATAAAACTGTGAAATAAACAAATTTTTTTTGCTGAAAGGTACAAAGTCTTTTTACATTTGTGAAACGCTTTGAAAGATATTAAATTCAATGAATGGACAATTGAACCTGAAATATATTTTTCTTTGTTTAAAAATGCTCCTGTTAAATTTTTGGCAAAGTTTTATCTCGTAAAACTGTGAAATAAACAAATTTTTTTTGCTGAAAGGTACCAAGTCTTTTTACATTTGTGAAACGCTTTGAAAGATATTAAATTCAATGAAGGGACAATTGAACCTGAAATATATTTTTCTGTGTTAAAAAATGCTCCTGTTAAATTTTTGGCAAAGTTTTATCTCGTAAAACTGTGAAATAAACAAATTTTATTTGCTGAAAGGTACAAAGTCTTTTTATATTTGTGAAACGCTTTGAATGATATTAAATTCAAGGAAGGGACAACTGAATCTGAAATATATTTTTCTGTGTTTAAAAATGCTCCTGTTAAATTTTTGGCAAAGTTTTATCTCGTAAAACTGTGAAATAAACAAATTTTTTTTGCTGAAAGGTACAAAGTCTTTTTACATTTGTGAAACGCTTTGAAAGATATTAAATTCAATGAATGGACAATTGAACCTGAAATATATTTTTCTTTGTTTAAAAATGCTCCTGTTAAATTTTTGGCAAAGTTTTATCTCGTAAAACTGTGAAAAAAAACAGATTTTTTTTTGCTGAAAGGTACAAAGTCTTTTTACATTTGTGAAACGCTTTGAAAGATATTAAATTCAAGGAAGGGACAATTGAATCTGAAATATATTTTTCTGTGTTTAAAAATGCTCATGTTAAATTTTTGGCAAAATTTTATCTCATAAAACTGTGAAATAAACAAATTTTATTTGCTGAAAGGTACAAAGTCTTTTTACATTTGTGAAACGCTTTGAAAGATATTAAATTCAAGGAAGGGACAATTGAATCTGAAATATATTTTTCTGTGTTTAAAAATGCTCCTGTTAAATTTTTGGCAAAGTTTTATCTCGTAAAACTGTGAAATAAACAAATTTTTTTTGCTGAAAGGTACAAAGTCTTTTTACATTTGTGAAACGCTTTGAAAGATATTAAATTCAATGAATGGACAATTGAACCTGAAATATATTTTTCTTTGTTTAAAAATGCTCCTGTTAAATTTTTGGCAAAGTTTTATCTCGTAAAACTGTGAAAAAAAACAGATTTTTTTTTGCTGAAAGGTACAAAGTCTTTTTACATTTGTGAAACGCTTTGAAAGATATTAAATTCAAGGAAGGGACAATTGAATCTGAAATATATTTTTCTGTGTTTAAAAATGCTCATGTTAAATTTTTGGCAAAATTTTATCTCATAAAACTGTGAAATAAACAAATTTTTTTTGCTGAAAGGTACAAAGTCTTTTTACATTTGTGAAACGCTTTGAAAGATATTAAATTCAATGAATGGACAATTGAACCTGAAATATATTTTTCTGTGTTTAGAAATGCTCATGTTAAATTTTTGGCAAAATTTTATCTCATAAAACTGTGAAATAAACAAATTTTATTTGCTGAAAGGTACAAAGTCTTTTTACATTTGTGAAACGCTTTGAAAGATATTAAATTCAATGAATGGACAATTGAACCTGAAATATATTTTTCTGTGTTTAAAAATGCTCATGTTAAATTTTTGGCAAAATTTTATCTCATAAACCTGTGAAATAAACAAGTTTTATTTGCTGAAAGGTACAAAGTCTTTTTACATTTGTGAAACGCTTTGAAAGATATTAAATTCAATGAATGGACAATTGAACCTGAAATATATTTTTCTGTGTTTAAAAATGCTCCTGTTAAATTTTTGGCAAAGTTTTATCTCGTAAAACTGTGAAATAAACAAATTTTTTTTGCTGAAAGGTACAAAGTCTTTTTACATTTGTGAAACGCTTAGAAAGATATTAAATTCAATGAATGGACAATTGAACCTGAAATATATTTTTCTTTGTTTAAAAATGCTCCTGTTAAATTTTTGGCAAAGTTTTATCTCGTAAAACTGTGAAAAAAAACAGATTTTTTTTTGCTGAAAGGTACAAAGTCTTTTTACATTTGTGAAACGCTTTGAAAGATATTAAATTCAAGGAAGGGACAATTGAATCTGAAATATATTTTTCTGTGTTTAAAAATGCTCATGTTAAATTTTTTGGCAAAATTTTATCTCACAAAACTGTGAAATAAACAAATTTTTTTTTGCTGAAAGGTACAAAGTCTTTTTACATTTGTGAAACGCTTTAAAAGATATTAAATTCAATGAATGGACAATTGAACCTGAAATATATTTTTCTTTGTTTAAAAATGCTCCTGTTAAATTTTTGGCAAAGTTTTATCTCGTAAAACTGTGAAAAAAAACAGATTTTTTTTTGCTGAAAGGTACAAAGTCTTTTTACATTTGTGAAACGCTTTGAAAGATATTAAATTCAAGGAAGGGACAATTGAATCTGAAATATATTTTTCTGTGTTTAAAAATGCTCATGTTAAATTTTTGGCAAAATTTTATCTCACAAAACTGTGAAATAAACAAATTTTTTTTTGCTGAAAGGTACAAAGTCTTTTTACATTTGTGAAACGCTTTAAAAGATATTAAATTCAATGAATGGACAATTGAACCTGAAATATATTTTTCTGTGTTTAAAAATGCTCATGTTAAATTTTTGGCAAAATTTTATCTCATAAAACTGTGAAATAAACAAATTTTATTTGCTGAAAGGTACAAAGTCTTTTTAAATTTGTGAAACGCTTTGAAAGATATTAAATTCAAGGAAGGGACAATTGAATCTGAAATATATTTTTCTGTGTTTAAAAATGCTCCTGTTAAATTTTTGGCAAAGTTTTATCTCATAAAACTGTGAAATAAACAAATTTTTTTTGCTGAAAGGTACAAAGTCTTTTTACATTTGTGAAACGCTTTGAAAGATATTAAATTCAATGAATGGACAATTGAACCTGAAATATATTTTTCTTTGTTTAAAAATGCTCCTGTTAAATTTTTGGCAAAGTTTTATCTCGTAAAACTGTGAAAAAAAACAGATTTTTTTTTGCTGAAAGGTACAAAGTCTTTTTACATTTGTGAAACGCTTTGAAAGATATTAAATTCAATGAATGGACAATTGAACCTGAAATATATTTTTCTTTGTTTAAAAATGCTCCTGTTAAATTTTTGGCAAAGTTTTATCTCGTAAAACTGTGAAATAAACAAATTTTTTTTGCTGAAAGGTACAAAGTCTTTTTACATTTGTGAAACGCTTTGAAAGATATTAAATTCAATGAATGGACAATTGAACCTGAAATATATTTTTCTGTGTTTAAAAATGCTCCTGTTAAATTTTTGGCAAAGTTTTATCTCGTAAAACTGTGAAATAAACAAATTTTTTTTGCTGAAAGGTACAAAGTCTTTTTATATTTGTGAAACGCTTTGAAAGATATTAAATTCAATGAATGGACAATTGAACCTGAAATATATTTTTCTTTGTTTAAAAATGCTCCTGTTAAATTTTTGGCAAAGTTTTATCTCGTAAAACTGTGAAATAAACAAATTTTTTTTGCCGAAAGGTACAAAGTCTTTTTACATTTGTGAAACGCTTTGAAAGATATTAAATTCAATGAATGGACAATTGAACCTGAAATATATATTTTTCTATGTTTAAAAATGCTCCTGCTAAATTTTTGGCAAAGTTTTATCTCGTAAAACTGTGAAAAAAAACAGATTTTTTTTTGCTGAAAGGTACAAAGTCTTTTTACATTTGTGAAACTCTTTGAAAGATATTAAATTCAATGAATGGACAATTGAACCTGAAATATATTTTTCTGTGTTTAAAAATGCTCATGTTAAATTTTTGGCAAAATTTTATCTCATAAAACTGTGAAATAAACAAATTTTTTTTGCTGAAAGGTACAAAGTCTTTTTACATTTGTGAAACGCTTTGAAAGATATTAAATTCAATGAATGGACAATTGAACCTGAAATATATATTTTTCTATGTTTAAAAATGCTCCTGCTAAATTTTTGGCAAAGTTTTATCTCGTAAAACTGTGAAAAAAAACAGATTTTTTTTTGCTGAAAGGTACAAAGTCTTTTTACATTTGTGAAACGCTTTGAAAGATATTAAATTCAATGAATGGACAATTGAACCTGAAATATATTTTTCTTTTTTTAAAAATGCTCCTGTTAAATTTTTGGCAAAGTTATATCTCGTAAAACTGTGAAATAAACAAATTTTTTTTGCTGAAAGGTACAAAGTCTTTTTACATTTGTGAAACGCTTTGAAAGATATTAAATTCAATGAATGGACAATTGAACCTGAAATATATATTTTTCTATGTTTAAAAATGCTCCTGCTAAATTTTTGGCAAAGTTTTATCTCGTAAAACTGTGAAAAAAAACAGATTTTTTTTTGCTGAAAGGTACAAAGTCTTTTTACATTTGTGAAACGCTTTGAAAGATATTAAATTCAAGGAAGGGACAGTTGAACCTGAAATATATATTTTTCTATGTTTAAAAATGCTCCTGCTAAATTTTTGGCAAAGTTTTATCTCGTAAAACTGTGAAATAAACAAATTTTTTTTGCTGAAAGGTACAAAGTCTTTTTACATTTGTGAAACGCTTTGAAAGATATTAAATTCAATGAATGGACAATTGAACCTGAAATATATATTTTTCTATGTTTAAAAATGCTCCTGCTAAATTTTTGGCAAAGTTTTATCTCGTAAAACTGTGAAAAAAAACAGATTTTTTTTTGCTGAAAGGTACAAAGTCTTTTTACATTTGTGAAACGCTTTGAAAGATATTAAATTCAATGAATGGACAATTGAACCTGAAATATATTTTTCTGTGTTTAAAAATGCTCATGTTAAATTTTTGGCAAAATTTTATCTCATAAAACTGTGAAATAAACAAATTTTTTTTGCTGAAAGGTACAAAGTCTTTTTACATTTGTGAAACGCTTTGAAAGATATTAAATTCAATGAATGGACAATTGAACCTGAAATATATATTTTTCTATGTTTAAAAATGCTCCTGCTAAATTTTTGGCAAAGTTTTATCTCGTAAAACTGTGAAAAAAAACAGATTTTTTTTTGCTGAAAGGTACAAAGTCTTTTTACATTTGTGAAACGCTTTGAAAGATATTAAATTCAAGGAAGGGACAATTGAATCTGAAATATATTTTTCTGTGTTTAAAAATGCTCATGTTAAATTTTTTGGCAAAATTTTATCTCACAAAACTGTGAAATAAACAAATTTTTTTTTGCTGAAAGGTACAAAGTCTTTTTACATTTGTGAAACGCTTTAAAAGATATTAAATTCAATGAATGGACAATTGAACCTGAAATATATTTTTCTTTGTTTAAAAATGCTCCTGTTAAATTTTTGGCAAAGTTTTATCTCGTAAAACTGTGAAAAAAAACAGATTTTTTTTTGCTGAAAGGTACAAAGTCTTTTTACATTTGTGAAACGCTTTGAAAGATATTAAATTCAAGGAAGGGACAATTGAATCTGAAATATATTTTTCTGTGTTTAAAAATGCTCATGTTAAATTTTTGGCAAAATTTTATCTCACAAAACTGTGAAATAAACAAATTTTTTTTTGCTGAAAGGTACAAAGTCTTTTTACATTTGTGAAACGCTTTAAAAGATATTAAATTCAATGAATGGACAATTGAACCTGAAATATATTTTTCTGTGTTTAAAAATGCTCATGTTAAATTTTTGGCAAAATTTTATCTCATAAAACTGTGAAATAAACAAATTTTATTTGCTGAAAGGTACAAAGTCTTTTTAAATTTGTGAAACGCTTTGAAAGATATTAAATTCAAGGAAGGGACAATTGAATCTGAAATATATTTTTCTGTGTTTAAAAATGCTCCTGTTAAATTTTTGGCAAAGTTTTATCTCGTAAAACTGTGAAATAAACAAATTTTTTTTGCTGAAAGGTACAAAGTCTTTTTACATTTGTGAAACGCTTTGAAAGATATTAAATTCAATGAATGGACAATTGAACCTGAAATATATTTTTCTTTGTTTAAAAATGCTCCTGTTAAATTTTTGGCAAAGTTTTATCTCGTAAAACTGTGAAAAAAAACAGATTTTTTTTTGCTGAAAGGTACAAAGTCTTTTTACATTTGTGAAACGCTTTGAAAGATATTAAATTCAATGAATGGACAATTGAACCTGAAATATATTTTTCTTTGTTTAAAAATGCTCCTGTTAAATTTTTGGCAAAGTTTTATCTCGTAAAACTGTGAAATAAACAAATTTTTTTTGCTGAAAGGTACAAAGTCTTTTTACATTTGTGAAACGCTTTGAAAGATATTAAATTCAATGAATGGACAATTGAACCTGAAATATATTTTTCTGTGTTTAAAAATGCTCCTGTTAAATTTTTGGCAAAGTTTTATCTCGTAAAACTGTGAAATAAACAAATTTTTTTTGCTGAAAGGTACAAAGTCTTTTTATATTTGTGAAACGCTTTGAAAGATATTAAATTCAATGAATGGACAATTGAACCTGAAATATATTTTTCTTTGTTTAAAAATGCTCCTGTTAAATTTTTGGCAAAGTTTTATCTCGTAAAACTGTGAAATAAACAAATTTTTTTTGCCGAAAGGTACAAAGTCTTTTTACATTTGTGAAACGCTTTGAAAGATATTAAATTCAATGAATGGACAATTGAACCTGAAATATATATTTTTCTATGTTTAAAAATGCTCCTGCTAAATTTTTGGCAAAGTTTTATCTCGTAAAACTGTGAAAAAAAACAGATTTTTTTTTGCTGAAAGGTACAAAGTCTTTTTACATTTGTGAAACTCTTTGAAAGATATTAAATTCAATGAATGGACAATTGAACCTGAAATATATTTTTCTGTGTTTAAAAATGCTCATGTTAAATTTTTGGCAAAATTTTATCTCGTAAAACTGTGAAAAAAAACAGATTTTTTTTTGCTGAAAGGTACAAAGTCTTTTTACATTTGTGAAACGCTTTGAAAGATATTAAATTCAATGAATGGACAATTGAACCTGAAATATATATTTTTCTATGTTTAAAAATGCTCCTGCTAAATTTTTGGCAAAGTTTTATCTCGTAAAACTGTGAAAAAAAACAGATTTTTTTTTGCTGAAAGGTACAAAGTCTTTTTACATTTGTGAAACTCTTTGAAAGATATTAAATTCTATGAATGGACAATTGAACCTGAAATATATTTTTCTGTGTTTAAAAATGCTCATGTTAAATTTTTGGCAAAATTTTATCTCATAAAACTGTGAAATAAACAAATTTTTTTTGCTGAAAGGTACAAAGTCTTTTTACATTTGTGAAACGCTTTGAAAGATATTAAATTCAATGAATGGACAATTGAACCTGAAATATATATTTTTCTATGTTTAAAAATGCTCCTGCTAAATTTTTGGCAAAGTTTTATCTCGTAAAACTGTGAAAAAAAACAGATTTTTTTTTGCTGAAAGGTACAAAGTCTTTTTACATTTGTGAAACGCTTTGAAAGATATTAAATTCAATGAATGGACAATTGAACCTGAAATATATTTTTCTTTTTTTAAAAATGCTCCTGTTAAATTTTTGGCAAAGTTATATCTCGTAAAACTGTGAAATAAACAAATTTTTTTTGCTGAAAGGTACAAAGTCTTTTTACATTTGTGAAACGCTTTGAAAGATATTAAATTCAATGAATGGACAATTGAACCTGAAATATATATTTTTCTATGTTTAAAAATGCTCCTGCTAAATTTTTGGCAAAGTTTTATCTCGTAAAACTGTGAAAAAAAACAGATTTTTTTTTGCTGAAAGGTACAAAGTCTTTTTACATTTGTGAAACGCTTTGAAAGATATTAAATTCAAGGAAGGGACAGTTGAACCTGAAATATATATTTTTCTATGTTTAAAAATGCTCCTGCTAAATTTTTGGCAAAGTTTTATCTCGTAAAACTGTGAAATAAACAAATTTTTTTTGCTGAAAGGTACAAAGTCTTTTTACATTTGTGAAACGCTTTGAAAGATATTAAATTCAATGAATGGACAATTGAACCTGAAATATATATTTTTCTATGTTTAAAAATGCTCCTGCTAAATTTTTGGCAAAGTTTTATCTCGTAAAACTGTGAAAAAAAACAGATTTTTTTTTGCTGAAAGGTACAAAGTCTTTTTACATTTGTGAAACGCTTTGAAAGATATTAAATTCAATGAATGGACAATTGAACCTGAAATATATTTTTCTGTGTTTAAAAATGCTCATGTTAAATTTTTGGCAAAATTTTATCTCATAAAACTGTGAAATAAACAAATTTTTTTTGCTGAAAGGTACAAAGTCTTTTTACATTTGTGAAACGCTTTGAAAGATATTAAATTCAATGAATGGACAATTGAACCTGAAATATATATTTTTCTATGTTTAAAAATGCTCCTGCTAAATTTTTGGCAAAGTTTTATCTCGTAAAACTGTGAAAAAAAACAGATTTTTTTTTGCTGAAAGGTACAAAGTCTTTTTACATTTGTGAAACGCTTTGAAAGATATTAAATTCAATGAATGGACAATTGAACCTGAAATATATTTTTCTTTTTTTAAAAATGCTCCTGTTAAATTTTTGGCAAAGTTATATCTCGTAAAACTGTGAAATAAACAAATTTTTTTTGCTGAAAGGTACAAAGTCTTTTTACATTTGTGAAACGCTTTGAAAGATATTAAATTCAATGAATGGACAATTGAACCTGAAATATATATTTTTCTATGTTTAAAAATGCTCCTGCTAAATTTTTGGCAAAGTTTTATCTCGTAAAACTGTGAAAAAAAACAGATTTTTTTTTGCTGAAAGGTACAAAGTCTTTTTACATTTGTGAAACGCTTTGAAAGATATTAAATTCAATGAATGGACAATTGAACCTGAAATATATTTTTCTTTGTTTAAAAATGCTCCTGCTAAATTTTTGGCAAAGTTTTATCTCGTAAAACTGTGAAATAAACAAATTTTTTTTGCTGAAAGGTACAAAGTCTTTTTACATTTGTGAAACGCTTTGAAAGATATTAAATTCAATGAATGGACAATTGAACCTGAAATATATTTTTCTGTGTTTAAAAATGCTCATGTTAAATTTTTGGCAAAGTTTTATCTCGTAAAACTGTGAAAAAAAACAGATTTTTTTTTGCTGAAAGGTACAAAGTCTTTTTACATTTGTGAAACGCTTTGAAAGATATTAAATTCAATGAATGGACAATTGAACCTGAAATATATTTTTCTTTGTTTAAAAATGCTCCTGTTAAATTTTTGGCAAAGTTTTATCTCGTAAAACTGTGAAATAAACAAATTTTTTTTGCTGAAAGGTACAAAGTGTTTTTACATTTGTGAAACGCTTTGAAAGATATTAAATTCAATGAATGGACAATTGAACCTGAAATATATATTTTTCTATGTTTAAAAATGCTCCTGTTAAATTTTTGGCAAAGTTTTATCTCGTAAAACTGTGAAATAAACAAATTTTTTTTGCTGAAAGGTACAAAGTCTTTTTACATTTGTGAAACGCTTTGAAAGATATTAAATTCAATGAATGGACAATTGAACCTGAAATATATTTTTCTGTGTTTAAAAATGCTCATGTTAAATTTTTGGCAAAATTTTATCTCATAAAACTGTGAAATAAACAAATTTTTTTTGCTGAAAGGTACAAAGTCTTTTTACATTTGTGAAACGCTTTGAAAGATATTAAATTCAATGAATGGACAATTGAACCTGAAATATATATTTTTCTATGTTTAAAAATGCTCCTGCTAAATTTTTGGCAAAGTTTTATCTCGTAAAACTGTGAAATAAACAAATTTTTTTTGCTGAAAGGTACAAAGTCTTTTTACATTTGTGAAACGCTTTGAAAGATATTAAATTCAATGAATGGACAATTGAACCTGAAATATATATTTTTCTATGTTTAAAAATGCTCCTGCTAAATTTTTGGCAAAGTTTTATCTCGTAAAACTGTGAAAAAAAACAGATTTTTTTTTGCTGAAAGGTACAAAGTCTTTTTACATTTGTGAAACGCTTTGAAAGATATTAAATTCAATGAATGGACAATTGAACCTGAAATATATTTTTCTGTGTTTAAAAATGCTCATGTTAAATTTTTGGCAAAATTTTATCTCATAAAACTGTGAAATAAACAAATTTTTTTTGCTGAAAGGTACAAAGTCTTTTTACATTTGTGAAACGCTTTGAAAGATATTAAATTCAATGAATGGACAATTGAACCTGAAATATATATTTTTCTATGTTTAAAAATGCTCCTGCTAAATTTTTGGCAAAGTTTTATCTCGTAAAACTGTGAAAAAAAACAGATTTTTTTTTGCTGAAAGGTACAAAGTCTTTTTACATTTGTGAAACGCTTTGAAAGATATTAAATTCAATGAATGGACAATTGAACCTGAAATATATTTTTCTTTTTTTAAAAATGCTCCTGTTAAATTTTTGGCAAAGTTATATCTCGTAAAACTGTGAAATAAACAAATTTTTTTTGCTGAAAGGTACAAAGTCTTTTTACATTTGTGAAACGCTTTGAAAGATATTAAATTCAATGAATGGACAATTGAACCTGAAATATATATTTTTCTATGTTTAAAAATGCTCCTGCTAAATTTTTGGCAAAGTTTTATCTCGTAAAACTGTGAAAAAAAACAGATTTTTTTTTGCTGAAAGGTACAAAGTCTTTTTACATTTGTGAAACGCTTTGAAAGATATTAAATTCAATGAATGGACAATTGAACCTGAAATATATTTTTCTTTGTTTAAAAATGCTCCTGCTAAATTTTTGGCAAAGTTTTATCTCGTAAAACTGTGAAATAAACAAATTTTTTTTGCTGAAAGGTACAAAGTCTTTTTACATTTGTGAAACGCTTTGAAAGATATTAAATTCAATGAATGGACAATTGAACCTGAAATATATTTTTCTGTGTTTAAAAATGCTCATGTTAAATTTTTGGCAAAGTTTTATCTCGTAAAACTGTGAAAAAAAACAGATTTTTTTTTGCTGAAAGGTACAAAGTCTTTTTACATTTGTGAAACGCTTTGAAAGATATTAAATTCAATGAATGGACAATTGAACCTGAAATATATTTTTCTTTGTTTAAAAATGCTCCTGTTAAATTTTTGGCAAAGTTTTATCTCGTAAAACTGTGAAATAAACAAATTTTTTTTGCTGAAAGGTACAAAGTGTTTTTACATTTGTGAAACGCTTTGAAAGATATTAAATTCAATGAATGGACAATTGAACCTGAAATATATATTTTTCTATGTTTAAAAATGCTCCTGTTAAATTTTTGGCAAAGTTTTATCTCGTAAAACTGTGAAATAAACAAATTTTTTTTGCTGAAAGGTACAAAGTCTTTTTACATTTGTGAAACGCTTTGAAAGATATTAAATTCAATGAATGGACAATTGAACCTGAAATATATTTTTCTGTGTTTAAAAATGCTCATGTTAAATTTTTGGCAAAATTTTATCTCATAAAACTGTGAAATAAACAAATTTTTTTTGCGGAAAGGTACAAAGTCTTTTTACATTTGTGAAACGCTTTGAAAGATATTAAATTCAAGGAAGGGACAGTTGAATCTGAAATATATTTTTCTGTGTTAAAAAATGCTCCTGTTAAATTTTTGGCAAAGTTTTATCTCGTTAAACTGTGAAATAAACAAATTTTTTTTGCTGAAAGGTACAAAGTCTTTTTACATTTGTGAAACGCTTTGAAAGATATTAAATTCAATGAATGGACAATTGAACCTGAAATATATTTTTCTATGTTTAAAAATGCTCATGTTAAATTTTTGGCAAAATTTTATCTCGTAAAACTGTGAAATAAACAAATTTTATTTGCTGAAAGGTACAAAGTCTTTTTACATTTGTGAAACGCTTTGAAAGATATTAAATTCAATGAAGGGACAATTGAATCTGAAATATATTTTTCTGTGTTAAAAAATGCTCCTGTTAAATTTTTGGCAAAGTTTTATCTCGTAAAACTGTGAAATAAACAAATTTTTTTTGCTGAAAGGTACAAAGTCTTTTTACATTTGTGAAACGCTTTGAAAGATATTAAATTCAAGGAAGGGACAATTGAATCTGAAATATATTTTTCTGTGTTTAAAAATGCTCCTGTTAAATTTTTGGCAAAGTTTTATCTCGTTAAACTGTGAAATAAACAAATTTTTTTTGCTGAAAGGTACAAAGTCTTTTTACATTTGTGAAACGCTTTGAAAGATATTAAATTCAATGAATGGACAATTGAACCTGAAATATATTTTTCTTTGTTTAAAAATGCTCCTGTTAAATTTTTGGCAAAGTTATATCTCGTAAAACTGTGAAATAAACAAATTTTTTTTGCTGAAAGGTACAAAGTCTTTTTACATTTGTGAAACGCTTTGAAAGATATTAAATTCAATGAATGGACAATTGAACCTGAAATATATATTTTTCTATGTTTAAAAATGCTCCTGTTAAATTTTTGGCAAAGTTTTATCTCGTAAAACTTTGAAATAAACAAATTTTTTTTGCTGAAAGGTACAAAGTCTTTTTACATTTGTGAAACGCTTTGAAAGATATTAAATTCAATGAATGGACAATTGAACCTGAAATATATTTTTCTAAGTTTAAAAATGCTCATGTTAAATTTTTGGCAAAATTTTATCTCATAAAACTGTGAAATAAACAAATTTTTTTTGCTGAAAGGTACAAAGTCTTTTTACATTTGTGAAACGCTTTGAAAGATATTAAATTCAAGGAAGGGACAGTTGAATCTGAAATATATTTTTCTGTGTTTAAAAATGCTCCTGTTAAATTTTTGGCAAAGTTTTATCTCGTAAAACTGTGAAATAAACAAATTTTTTTTGCTGAAAGGTACAAAGTCTTTTTACATTTATGAAACGCTTTGAAAGATATAAAATTCAATGAAGGGACAATTGAACCTGAAATATATTTTTCTGTGTTAAAAAATGCTCCTGTTAAATTTTTGGCAAAGTTTTATCTCGTAAAACTGTGAAATAAACAAATTTTTTTTGCTGAAAGGTACAAAGTCTTTTTACATTTGTGAAACGCTTTGAAAGATATTAAATTCAAGGAAGGGACAATTGAACCTGAAATATATTTTTCTGTGTTTAAAAATGCTCATGTTAAATTTTTGGCAAAATTTTATCTCATAAAACTGTGAAATAAACAAATTTTATTTGCTGAAAGGTACAAAGTCTTTTTACATTTGTGAAACGCTTTGAAAGATATTAAATTCAATGAATGGACAATTGAACCTGAAATATATTTTTCTATGTTTAAAAATGCTCATGTTAAATTTTTGGCAAAATTTTATCTCGTAAAACTGTGAAATAAACAAATTTTATTTGCTGAAAGGTACAAAGTCTTTTTACATTTGTGAAACGCTTTGAAAGATATTAAATTCAAGGAAGGGACAATTGAATCTGAAATATATTTTTCTGTGTTTAAAAATGCTCCTGTTAAATTTTTGGCAAAGTTTTATCTCGTAAAACTGTGAAATAAACAAATTTTTTTTGCTGAAAGGTACAAAGTCTTTTTACATTTGTGAAACGCTTTGAAAGATATTAAATTCAAGGAAGGGACAATTGAATCTGAAATATATTTTTCTATGTTTAAAAATGCTCATGTTAAATTTTTGGCAAAATTTTATCTCGTAAAACTGTGAAATAAACAAATTTTATTTGCTGAAAGGTACAAAGACTTTTTACATTTGTGAAACGCTTTGAAAGATATTAAATTCAAGGAAGGGACAATTGAATCTGAAATATATTTTTCTGTGTTTAAAAATGCTCCTGTTAAATTTTTGGCAAAGTTTTATCTCGTTAAACTGTGAAATAAACAAATTTTTTTTGCTGAAAGGTACAAAGTCTTTTTACATTTGTGAAACGCTTTGAAAGATATTAAATTCAATGAATGGACAATTGAACCTGAAATATATTTTTCTGTGTTTAAAAATGCTCATGTTAAATTTTTGGCAAAATTTTATCTCATAAAACTGTGAAATAAACAAATTTTTTTTGCTGAAAGGTACAAAGTCTTTTTACATTTGTGAAACGCTTTGAAAGATATTAAATTCAAGGAAGGGACAGTTGAATCTGAAATATATTTTTCTGTGTTTAAAAATGCTCCTGTTAAATTTTTGGCAAAATTTTATCTCGTAAAACTGTGAAATAAACAAATTTTATTTGCTGAAAGGTACAAAGTCTTTTTACATTTGTGAAACGCTTTGAAAGATATTAAATTCAAGGAAGGGACAATTGAATCTGAAATATATTTTTCTGTGTTTAAAAATGCTCCTGTTAAATTTTTGGCAAAATTTTATCTCATAAAACTGTGAAATAAACAAATTTTTTTTGCTGAAAGGTACAAAGTCTTTTTACATTTGTGAAACGCTTTGAAAGATATTAAATTCAAGGAAGGGACAATTTAATCTGAAATATATTTTTCTATGTTTAAAAATGCTCATGTTAAATTTTTGGCAAAATTTTATCTCGTAAAACTGTGAAATAAACAAATTTTATTTGCTGAAAGGTACAAAGTCTTTTTACATTTGTGAAACGCTTTGAAAGATATTAAATTCAAGGAAGGGACAATTGAATCTGAAATATATTTTTCTGTGTTTAAAAATGCTCCTGTTAAATTTTTGGCAAAATTTTATCTCATAAAACTGTGAAATAAACAAATTTTTTTTGCTGAAAGGTACAAAGTCTTTTTACATTTGTGAAACGCTTTGAAAGATATTAAATTCAAGGAAGGGACAGTTGAATCTGAAATATATTTTTCTGTGTTTAAAAATGCTCCTGTTAAATTTTTGGCAAAGTTTTATCTCGTAAAACTGTGAAATAAACAAATTTTTTTTGCTGAAAGGTACAAAGTCTTTTTACATTTATGAAACGCTTTGAAAGATATAAAATTCAATGAAGGGACAATTGAACCTGAAATATATTTTTCTGTGTTAAAAAATGCTCCTGTTAAATTTTTGGCAAAGTTTTATCTCGTAAAACTGTGAAATAAACAAATTTTTTTTGCTGAAAGGTACAAAGTCTTTTTACATTTGTGAAACGCTTTGAAAGATATTAAATTCAAGGAAGGGACAATTGAATCTGAAATATATTTTTCTGTGTTTAAAAATGCTCCTGTTAAATTTTTGGCAAAGTTTTATCTCGTTAAACTGTGAAATAAACAAATTTTTTTTGCTGAAAGGTACAAAGTCTTTTTACATTTGTGAAACGCTTTGAAAGATATTAAATTCAATGAATGGACAATTGAACCTGAAATATATTTTTCTGTGTTTAAAAATGCTCATGTTAAATTTTTGGCAAAATTTTATCTCATAAAACTGTGAAATAAACAAATTTTTTTTGCTGAAAGGTACAAAGTCTTTTTACATTTGTGAAACGCTTTGAAAGATATTAAATTCAAGGAAGGGACAGTTGAATCTGAAATATATTTTTCTGTGTTTAAAAATGCTCCTGTTAAATTTTTGGCAAAGTTTTATCTCGTAAAACTGTGAAATAAACAAATTTTTTTTGCTGAAAGGTACAAAGTCTTTTTACATTTATGAAACGCTTTGAAAGATATAAAATTCAATGAAGGGACAATTGAACCTGAAATATATTTTTCTGTGTTAAAAAATGCTCCTGTTAAATTTTTGGCAAAGTTTTATCTCGTAAAACTGTGAAAAAAACAAATTTTTTTTGCTGAAAGGTACAAAGTCTTTTTACATTTGTGAAACGCTTTGAAAGATATTAAATTCAAGGAAGGGACAATTGAACCTGAAATATATTTTTCTGTGTTTAAAAATGCTCATGTTAAATTTTTGGCAAAATTTTATCTCATAAAACTGTGAAATAAACAAATTTTATTTGCTGAAAGGTACAAAGTCTTTTTACATTTGTGAAACGCTTTGAAAGATATTAAATTCAAGGAAGGGACAATTGAATCTGAAATATATTTTTCTGTGTTTAAAAATGCTCCTGTTAAATTTTTGGCAAAGTTTTATCTCGTTAAACTGTGAAATAAACAAATTTTTTTTGCTGAAAGGAACAAAGTCTTTTTACATTTGTGAAACGCTTTGAAAGATATTAAATTCAATGAATGGACAATTGAACCTGAAATATATTTTTCTATGTTTAAAAATGCTCATGTTAAATTTTTGGCAAAATTTTATCTCGTAAAACTGTGAAATAAACAAATTTTATTTGCTGAAAGGTACAAAGTCTTTTTACATTTGTGAAACGCTTTGAAAGATATTAAATTCAAGGAAGGGACAATTGAATCTGAAATATATTTTTCTGTGTTTAAAAATGCTCCTGTTAAATTTTTGGCAAAGTTTTATCTCGTAAAACTGTGAAATAAACAAATTTTTTTTGCTGAAAGGTACAAAGTCTTTTTACATTTGTGAAACGCTTTGAAAGATATTAATTTCAAGGAAGGGACAATTGAATCTGAAATATATTTTTCTATGTTTAAAAATGCTCATGTTAAATTTTTGGCAAAATTTTATCTCGTAAAACTGTGAAATAAACAAATTTTATTTGCTGAAAGGTACAAAGTCTTTTTACATTTGTGAAACGCTTTGAAAGATATTAAATTCAAGGAAGGGACAATTGAATCTGAAATATATTTTTCTGTGTTTAAAAATGCTCCTGTTAAATTTTTGGCAAAGTTTTATCTCGTTAAACTGTGAAATAAACAAATTTTTTTTGCTGAAAGGTACAAAGTCTTTTTACATTTGTGAAACGCTTTGAAAGATATTAAATTCAATGAATGGACAATTGAACCTGAAATATATTTTTCTGTGTTTAAAAATGCTCATGTTAAATTTTTGGCAAAATTTTATCTCATAAAACTGTGAAATAAACAAATTTTTTTTGCTGAAAGGTACAAAGTCTTTTTACATTTGTGAAACGCTTTGAAAGATATTAAATTCAAGGAAGGGACAGTTGAATCTGAAATATATTTTTCTGTGTTTAAAAATGCTCCTGTTAAATTTTTGGCAAAGTTTTATCTCGTTAAACTGTGAAATAAACAAATTTTTTTTGCTGAAAGGTACAAAGTCTTTTTACATTTGTGAAACGCTTTGAAAGATATTAAATTCAATGAATGGACAATTGAACCTGAAATATATTTTTCTATGTTTAAAAATGCTCATGTTAAATTTTTGGCAAAATTTTATCTCGTAAAACTGTGAAATAAACAAATTTTATTTGCTGAAAGGTACAAAGTCTTTTTACATTTGTGAAACGCTTTGAAAGATATTAAATTCAAGGAAGGGACAATTGAATCTGAAATATATTTTTCTGTGTTTAAAAATGCTCCTGTTAAATTTTTGGCAAAGTTTTATCTCGTTAAACTGTGAAATAAACAAATTTTTTTTGCTGAAAGGTACAAAGTCTTTTTACATTTGTGAAACGCTTTGAAAGATATTAAATTCAATGAATGGACAATTGAACCTGAAATATATTTTTCTATGTTTAAAAATGCTCATGTTAAATTTTTGGCAAAATTTTATCTCATAAAACTGTGAAATAAACAAATTTTATTTGCTGAAAGGTACAAAGTCTTTTTACATTTGTGAAACGCTTTGAAAGATATTAAATTCAAGGAAGGGACAATTGAATCTGAAATATATTTTTCTGTGTTTAAAAATGCTCCTGTTAAATTTTTGGCAAAGTTTTATCTCAGTAAACTGTGAAATAAACAAATTTTTTTTGCTGAAAGGTACAAAGTCTTTTTACATTTGTGAAACGCTTTGAAAGATATTAAATTCAATGAATGGACAATTGAACCTGAAATATATTTTTCTATGTTTAAAAATGCTCATGTTAAATTTTTGGCAAAATTTTATCTCGTAAAACTGTGAAATAAACAAATTTTATTTGCTGAAAGGTACAAAGTCTTTTTACATTTGTGAAACGCTTTGAAAGATATTAAATTCAAGGAAGGGACAATTGAATCTGAAATATGTTTTTCTGTGTTTAAAAATGCTCCTGTTAAATTTTTGGCAAAGTTTTATCTCGTAAAACTGTGAAATAAACAAATTTTTTTTGCTGAAAGGTACAAAGTCTTTTTACATTTGTGAAACGCTTTGAAAGATATTAAATTCAAGGAAGGGACAATTGAATCTGAAATATATTTTTCTATGTTTAAAAATGCTCATGTTAAATTTTTGGCAAAATTTTATCTCGTAAAACTGTGAAATAAACAAATTTTATTTGCTGAAAGGTACAAAGTCTTTTTACATTTGTGAAACGCTTTGAAAGATATTAAATTCAAGGAAGGGACAATTGAATCTGAAATATATTTTTCTGTGTTTAAAAATGCTCCTGTTAAATTTTTGGCAAAGTTTTATCTCGTTAAACTGTGAAATAAACAAATTTTTTTTGCTGAAAGGTACAAAGTCTTTTTACATTTGTGAAACGCTTTGAAAGATATTAAATTCAATGAATGGACAATTGAACCTGAAATATATTTTTCTGTGTTTAAAAATGCTCATGTTAAATTTTTGGCAAAATTTTATCTCATAAAACTGTGAAATAAACAAATTTTTTTTGCTGAAAGGTACAAAGTCTTTTTACATTTGTGAAACGCTTTGAAAGATATTAAATTCAAGGAAGGGACAGTTGAATCTGAAATATATTTTTCTGTGTTTAAAAATGCTCCTGTTAAATTTTTGGCAAAGTTTTATCTCGTAAAACTGTGAAATAAACAAATTTTTTATGCTGAAAGGTACAAAGTCTTTTTACATTTATGAAACGCTTTGAAAGATATAAAATTCAATGAAGGGACAATTGAACCTGAAATATATTTTTCTGTGTTAAAAAATGCTCCTGTTAAATTTTTGGCAAAGTTTTATCTCGTAAAACTGTGAAAAAAACAAATTTTTTTTGCTGAAAGGTACAAAGTCTTTTTACATTTGTGAAACGCTTTGAAAGATATTAAATTCAAGGAAGGGACAATTGAACCTGAAATATATTTTTCTGTGTTTAAAAATGCTCATGTTAAATTTTTGGCAAAATTTTATCTCATAAAACTGTGAAATAAACAAATTTTATTTGCTGAAAGGTACAAAGTCTTTTTACATTTGTGAAACGCTTTGAAAGATATTAAATTCAAGGAAGGGACAATTGAATCAGAAATATATTTTTCTGTGTTTAAAAATGCTCCTGTTAAATTTTTGGCAAAGTTTTATCTCGTTAAACTGTGAAATAAACAAATTTTTTTTGCTGAAAGGAACAAAGTCTTTTTACATTTGTGAAACGCTTTGAAAGATATTAAATTCAATGAATGGACAATTGAACCTGAAATATATTTTTCTATGTTTAAAAATGCTCATGTTAAATTTTTGGCAAAATTTTATCTCGTAAAACTGTGAAATAAACAAATTTTATTTGCTGAAAGGTACAAAGTCTTTTTACATTTGTGAAACGCTTTGAAAGATATTAAATTCAAGGAAGGGACAATTGAATCTGAAATATATTTTTCTGTGTTTAAAAATGCTCCTGTTAAATTTTTGGCAAAGTTTTATCTCGTAAAACTGTGAAATAAACAAATTTTTTTTGCTGAAAGGTACAAAGTCTTTTTACATTTGTGAAACGCTTTGAAAGATATTAAATTCAATGAATGGACAATTGAACCTGAAATATATTTTTCTGTGTTTAAAAATGCTCATGTTAAATTTTTGGCAAAATTTTATCTCATAAAACTGTGAAATAAACAAATTTTTTTTGCTGAAAGGTACAAAGTCTTTTTACATTTGTGAAACGCTTTGAAAGATATTAAATTCAAGGAAGGGACAGTTGAATCTGAAATATATTTTTCTGTGTTTAAAAATGCTCCTGTTAAATTTTTGGCAAAGTTTTATCTCGTAAAACTGTGAAATAAACAAATTTTTTTTGCTGAAAGGTACAAAGTCTTTTTACATTTATGAAACGCTTTGAAAGATATAAAATTCAATGAAGGGACAATTGAACCTGAAATATATTTTTCTGTGTTAAAAAATGCTCCTGTTAAATTTTTGGCAAAGTTTTATCTCGTAAAACTGTGAAAAAAACAAATTTTTTTTGCTGAAAGGTACAAAGTCTTTTTACATTTGTGAAACGCTTTGAAAGATATTAAATTCAAGGAAGGGACAATTGAACCTGAAATATATTTTTCTGTGTTTAAAAATGCTCATGTTAAATTTTTGGCAAAATTTTATCTCATAAAACTGTGAAATAAACAAATTTTATTTGCTGAAAGGTACAAAGTCTTTTTACATTTGTGAAACGCTTTGAAAGATATTAAATTCAATGAATGGACAATTGAACCTGAAATATATTTTTCTATGTTTAAAAATGCTCATGTTAAATTTTTGGCAAAATTTTATCTCGTAAAACTGTGAAATAAACAAATTTTATTTGCTGAAAGGTACAAAGTCTTTTTACATTTGTGAAACGCTTTGAAAGATATTAAATTCAAGGAAGGGACAATTGAATCTGAAATATATTTTTCTGTGTTTAAAAATGCTCCTGTTAAATTTTTGGCAAAGTTTTATCTCGTAAAACTGTGAAATAAACAAATTTTTTTTGCTGAAAGGTACAAAGTCTTTTTACATTTGTGAAACGCTTTGAAAGATATTAATTTCAAGGAAGGGACAATTGAATCTGAAATATATTTTTCTATGTTTAAAAATGCTCATGTTAAATTTTTGGCAAAATTTTATCTCGTAAAACTGTGAAATAAACAAATTTTATTTGCTGAAAGGTACAAAGTCTTTTTACATTTGTGAAACGCTTTGAAAGATATTAAATTCAAGGAAGGGACAATTGAATCTGAAATATATTTTTCTGTGTTTAAAAATGCTCCTGTTAAATTTTTGGCAAAGTTTTATCTCGTTAAACTGTGAAATAAACAAATTTTTTTTGCTGAAAGGTACAAAGTCTTTTTACATTTGTGAAACGCTTTGAAAGATATTAAATTCAATGAATGGACAATTGAACCTGAAATATATTTTTCTATGTTTAAAAATGCTCATGTTAAATTTTTGGCAAAATTTTATCTCATAAAACTGTGAAATAAACAAATTTTATTTGCTGAAAGGTACAAAGTCTTTTTACATTTGTGAAACGCTTTGAAAGATATTAAATTCAAGGAAGGGACAATTGAATCTGAAATATATTTTTCTGTGTTTAAAAATGCTCCTGTTAAATTTTTGGCAAAGTTTTATCTCAGTAAACTGTGAAATAAACAAATTTTTTTTGCTGAAAGGTACAAAGTCTTTTTACATTTGTGAAACGCTTTGAAAGATATTAAATTCAATGAATGGACAATTGAACCTGAAATATATTTTTCTATGTTTAAAAATGCTCATGTTAAATTTTTGGCAAAATTTTATCTCGTAAAACTGTGAAATAAACAAATTTTATTTGCTGAAAGGTACAAAGTCTTTTTACATTTGTGAAACGCTTTGAAAGATATTAAATTCAAGGAAGGGACAATTGAATCTGAAATATGTTTTTCTGTGTTTAAAAATGCTCCTGTTAAATTTTTGGCAAAGTTTTATCTCGTAAAACTGTGAAATAAACAAATTTTTTTTGCTGAAAGGTACAAAGTCTTTTTACATTTGTGAAACGCTTTGAAAGATATTAAATTCAATGAAGGGACAATTGAACCTGAAATATATTTTTCTGTGTTAAAAAATGCTCCTGTTAAATTTTTGGCAAAGTTTTATCTCGTAAAACTGTGAAATAAACAAATTTTTTTTGCTGAAAGGTACAAAGTCTTTTTACATTTGTGAAACGCTTTGAAAGATATTAAATTCAATGAATGGACAATTGAACCTGAAATATATTTTTCTGTGTTTAAAAATGCTCATGTTAAATTTTTGGCAAAATTTTATCTCATAAAACTGTGAAATAAACAAATTTTATTTGCTGAAAGGTACAAAGTCTTTTTACATTTGTGAAACGCTTTGAAAGATATTAAATTCAAGGAAGGGACAATTGAATCTGAAATATATTTTTCTGTGTTTAAAAATGCTCCTGTTAAATTTTTGGCAAAGTTTTATCTCGTAAAACTGTGAAATAAACAAATTTTTTTTGCTGAAAGGTACAAAGTCTTTTTACATTTGTGAAACGCTTTGAAAGATATTAAATTCAATGAATGGACAATTGAACCTGAAATATATTTTTCTGTGTTTAAAAATGCTCCTGTTAAATTTTTGGCAAAGTTTTATCTCGTAAAACTGTGAAATAAACAAATTTTTTTTGCTGAAAGGTACAAAGTCTTTTTACATTTGTGAAACGCTTTGAAAGATATTAAATTCAATGAATGGACAATTGAACCTGAAATATATTTTTCTTTGTTTAAAAATGCTCCTGTTAAATTTTTGGCAAAGTTTTATCTCGTAAAACTGTGAAATAAACAAATTTTTTTTGCTGAAAGGTACAAAGTCTTTTTACATTTGTGAAACGCTTTGAAAGTTATTAAATTCAATGAATGGACAATTGAACCTGAAATAAATTTTTCTGTGTTTAAAAATGCTCCTGATAAATTTTTGGCAAAGTTTTATCTCGTAAAACTGTGAAATAAACAAATTTTTTTTGCTGAATGGTACAAAGTCTTTTTACATTTGTGAAACGCTTTGAAAGATATTAAATTCAATGAATGGACAATTGAACCTGAAATATATTTTTCTGTGTTTAAAAATGCTCCTGATAAATTTTTGGCAAAATTTTATCTCATAAAACTGTGAAATAAACAAATTTTTTTTGCTGAATGGTACAAAGTCTTTTTACATTTGTGAAACGCTTTGAAAGATATTAAATTCAATGAATTTACAATTGAACCTGAAATATATTTTTCTGTGTTTAAAAATGCTCATGTTAAATTTTTGGCAAAATTTTATCTCATAAAACTGTGAAATAAACAAATTTTTTTTGCTGAAAGGTACAAAGTCTTTTTACATTTGTGAAACGCTTTGAAAGATATTAAATTCAATGAATGGACAATTGAACCTGAAATATATTTTTCTGTGTTTAAAAATGCTCCTGTTAAATTTTTGGCAAAGTTTTATCTCGTAAAACTGTGAAATAAACAAATTTTTTTTGCTGAAAGGTACAAAGTCTTTTTACATTTGTGAAACGCTTTGAAAGATATTAAATTCAATGAATGGACAATTGAACCTGAAATATATTTTTCTGTGTTTAAAAATGCTCATGTTAAATTTTTGGCAAAATTTTATCTCATAAAACTGTGAAATAAACAAATTTTTTTTGCTAAAAGGTACAAAGTCTTTTTACATTTGTGAAACGCTTTGAAAGATATTAAATTCAATGAAGGGACAATTGAACCTGAAATATATTTTTCTGTGTTTAAAAATGCTCATGTTAAATTTTTGGCAAAATTTTATCTCATAAAACTGTGAAATAAACAAATTTTTTTTGCTGAAAGGTACAAAGTCTTTTTACATTTGTGAAACGCTTTGAAAGTTATTAAATTCAATGAAAGGACAATTGTACCTGAAATAAATTTTTCTGTGTTTAAAAATGCTCCTGTTAAATTTTTGGCAAAGTTTTATCTCATAAAACTGTGAAATAAACAAATTTTATTTGCTGAATGGTACAAAGTGTTTTTACATTTGTGAAACGCTTTGAAAGATACTAAATTCAATGAATGGACAATTGAACCTGAAATAAATTTTTCTGTGTTTAAAAATGCTCCTGTTAAATTTTTGGCAAAGTTTTATCTCATAAAACTGTGAAATAAACAAATTTTATTTGCTGAATGGTACAAAGTGTTTTTACATTTGTGAAACGCTTTGAAAGATACTAAATTCAATGAATGGACAATTGAACCTGAAATAAATTTTTCTGTGTTTAAAAATGCTCATGTTAATTTTTTGGCAAAACTTTATCTCATAAAACTGTGAAATAAACAAATTTTTTTTGCTGAAAGGTACAAAGTCTTTTTACATTTGTGAAACGCTTTGAAAGTTATTAAATTCAATGAAAGGACAATTGAACCTGAAATAAATTTTTCTGTGTTTAAAAATGCTCCTGTTAAATTTTTGGCAAAGTTTTATCTCATAAAACTGTGAAATAAACAAATTTTTTTTGCTAAAAGGTACAAAGTCTTTTTACATTTGTGAAACGCTTTGAAAGATATTAAATTCAATGAAGGGACAATTGAACCTGAAATATATTTTTCTGTGTTTAAAAATGCTCATGTTAAATTTTTGGCAAAATTTTATCTCATAAAACTGTGAAATAAACAAATTTTTTTTGCTGAAAGGTACAAAGTCTTTTTACATTTGTGAAACGCTTTGAAAGTTATTAAATTCAATGAATGGACAATTGAACCTGAAATATATTTTTCTGTGTTTAAAAATGCTCCTGTAAAATTTTTGGCAAAGTTTTATCTCGTAAAACTGTGAAATATAAATTTTTTTTGCTAAAAGGTACAAAGTCTTTTTACATTTGTGAAACGCTTTGAAAGATATTAAATTCAATGAATGGACAATTGAACCTGAAATATATTTTTCAGTGTTTAAAAATGCTCATGTTAAATTTTTGGCAAAATTTTATCTCATAAAACTGTTAAATAAACAAATTTTTTTTGCTGAAAGGTACAAAGTCTTTTTACATTTGTGAAACGCTTTGAAAGTTATTAAATTCAATGAATGGACAATTGAACCTGAAATAAATTTTTCTGTGTTTAAAAATGCTCCTGATAAATTTTTGGCAAAGTTTTATCTCGTAAAACTGTGAAATAAACAAATTTTTTTTGCTGAATGGTACAAAGTCTTTTTACATTTGTGAAACGCTTTGAAAGATATTAAATTCAATGAATGGACAATTGAACCTGAAATATATTTTTCTGTGTTTAAAAATGCTCCTGATAAATTTTTGGCAAAATTTTATCTCATAAAACTGTGAAATAAACAAATTTTTTTTGCTGAATGGTACAAAGTCTTTTTACATTTGTGAAACGCTTTGAAAGATATTAAATTCAATGAATTTACAATTGAACCTGAAATATATTTTTCTGTGTTTAAAAATGCTCATGTTAAATTTTTGGCAAAATTTTATCTCATAAAACTGTGAAATAAACAAATTTTTTTTGCTGAAAGGTACAAAGTCTTTTTACATTTGTGAAACGCTTTGAAAGATATTAAATTCAATGAATGGACAATTGAACCTGAAATATATTTTTCTGTGTTTAAAAATGCTCCTGTTAAATTTTTGGCAAAGTTTTATCTCGTAAAACTGTGAAATAAACAAATTTTTTTTGCTGAAAGGTACAAAGTCTTTTTACATTTGTGAAACGCTTTGAAAGATATTAAATTCAATGAATGGACAATTGAACCTGAAATATATTTTTCTGTGTTTAAAAATGCTCATGTTAAATTTTTGGCAAAATTTTATCTCATAAAACTGTGAAATAAACAAATTTTTTTTGCTAAAAGGTACAAAGTCTTTTTACATTTGTGAAACGCTTTGAAAGATATTAAATTCAATGAAGGGACAATTGAACCTGAAATATATTTTTCTGTGTTTAAAAATGCTCATGTTAAATTTTTGGCAAAATTTTATCTCATAAAACTGTGAAATAAACAAATTTTTTTTGCTGAAAGGTACAAAGTCTTTTTACATTTGTGAAACGCTTTGAAAGTTATTAAATTCAATGAAAGGACAATTGAACCTGAAATAAATTTTTCTGTGTTTAAAAATGCTCCTGTTAAATTTTTGGCAAAGTTTTATCTCATAAAACTGTGAAATAAACAAATTTTATTTGCTGAATGGTACAAAGTGTTTTTACATTTGTGAAACGCTTTGAAAGATACTAAATTCAATGAATGGACAATTGAACCTGAAATAAATTTTTCTGTGTTTAAAAATGCTCCTGTTAAATTTTTGGCAAAGTTTTATCTCATAAAACTGTGAAATAAACAAATTTTATTTGCTGAATGGTACAAAGTGTTTTTACATTTGTGAAACGCTTTGAAAGATACTAAATTCAATGAATGGACAATTGAACCTGAAATAAATTTTTCTGTGTTTAAAAATGCTCCTGTTAAATTTTTGGCAAAGTTTTATCTCATAAAACTGTGAAATAAACAAATTTTTTTTGCTAAAAGGTACAAAGTCTTTTTACATTTGTGAAACGCTTTGAAAGATATTAAATTCAATGAAGGGACAATTGAACCTGAAATATATTTTTCTGTGTTTAAAAATGCTCATGTTAAATTTTTGGCAAAATTTTATCTCATAAAACTGTGAAATAAACAAATTTTTTTTGCTGAAAGGTACAAAGTCTTTTTACATTTGTGAAACGCTTTGAAAGTTATTAAATTCAATGAAAGGACAATTGAACCTGAAATAAATTTTTCTGTGTTTAAAAATGCTCCTGTTAAATTTTTGGCAAAGTTTTATCTCATAAAACTGTGAAATAAACAAATTTTATTTGCTGAATGGTACAAAGTGTTTTTACATTTGTGAAACGCTTTGAAAGATACTAAATTCAATGAATGGACAATTGAACCTGAAATAAATTTTTCTGTGTTTAAAAATGCTCATGTTAATTTTTTGGCAAAACTTTATCTCATAAAACTGTGAAATAAACAAATTTTTTTTGCTGAAAGGTACAAAGTCTTTTTACATTTGTGAAACGCTTTGAAAGATATTAAATTCAATGAAGGGACAATTGAACCTGAAATATATTTTCCTGTGTTTAAAAATGCTCCTGTTAAATTTTTGGCAAAATTTTATCTCATAAAACTGTGAAATAAACAAATTTTATTTGCTGAAAGGTACAAAGTCTTTTTACATTTGTGAAACGCTTTGAAAGATATTAAATTCAATGAAGGGACAATTGAACCTGAAATATATTTTTCTGTGTTTAAAAATGCTCATGTTAAATTTTTGGCAAAGTTTTATCTCGTAAAACTGTGAAATAAACAAATTTTTTTTGCTAAAAGGTACAAAGTCTTTTTACATTTGTGAAACGCTTTGAAAGATATTAAATTCAATGAAGGGACAATTGAACCTGAAATATATTTTTCTGTGTTTAAAAATGCTCATGTTAAATTTTTGGCAAAATTTTATCTCATAAAACTGTGAAATAAACAAATTTTTTTTGCTGAAAGGTACAAAGTCTTTTTACATTTGTGAAACGCTTTGAAAGTTATTAAATTCAATGAAAGGACAATTGAACCTGAAATAAATTTTTCTGTGTTTAAAAATGCTCCTGTTAAATTTTTGGCAAAGTTTTATCTCATAAAACTGTGAAATAAACAAATTTTTTTTGCTGAATGGTACAAAGTCTTTTTACATTTGTGAAACGCTTTGAAAGATATTAAATTCAATGAATGGACAATTGAACCTGAAATATATTTTTCTGTGTTTAAAAATGCTCATGTTAAATTTTTGGCAAAATTTTATCTCATAAAACTGTGAAATAAACAAATTTTTTTTGCTGAAAGGTACAAAGTCTTTTTACATTTGTGAAACGCTTTGAAAGATATTAAATTCAATGAATGGACAATTGAACCTGAAATATATTTTTCTGTGTTTAAAAATGCTCCTGTTAAATTTTTGGCAAAGTTTTATCTCGTAAAACTGTGAAATAAACACATTTTTTTTGCTGAAAGGTACAAAGTCTTTTTACATTTGTGAAACGCTTTGAAAGATATTAAATTCAATGAATGGACAATTGAACCTGAAATATATTTTTCTGATTTTAAAAATGCTCATGTTAAATTTTTGGCAAAGTTTTATCTCGTAAAACTGTGAAATAAACAAATTTTTTTTGCTAAAATATACAAAGTCTTTTTACATTTGTGAAACGCTTTGAAAGATATTAAATTCAATGAAGGGACAATTGAACCTGAAATAAATTTTTCTGTGTTTAAAAATGCTCCTGTTAAATTTTTGGCAAAGTTTTATCTCGTAAAACTCTGAAATATAAATTTTTTTGCTAAAAGGTACAAAGTCTTTTTACATTTGTGAAACGCTTTGAAAGATATTAAATTCAATGAAGGGACAATTGAACCTGAAATAAATTTTTCTGTGTTTAAAAATGCTCCTGTTAAATTTTTGGCAAAGTTTTATCTCGTAAAACTGTGAAATAAACAAATTTTTTTTGCTAAAAGGTACAAAGTCTTTTTACATTTGTGAAACGCTTTGAAAGATATTAAATTCAATGAAGGGACAATTGAACCTGAAATAAATTTTTCTGTGTTTAAAAATGCTCCTGTTAAATTTTTGGCAAAGTTTTATCTCGTAAAACTGTGAAATATAAATTTTTTTGCTAAAAGGTACAAAGTCTTTTTACATTTGTGAAACGCTTTGAAAGATATTAAATTCAATGAAGGGACAATTGAACCTGAAATATATTTTTCTGTGTTTAAAAATGCTCCTGTTAAATTTTTGGCAAAGTTTTATCTCATAAAACTGTGAAATAAACAAATTTTATTTGCTGAATGGTACAAAGTGTTTTTACATTTGTGAAACGCTTTGAAAGATACTAAATTCAATGAATGGACAATTGAACCTGAAATAAATTTTTCTGTGTTTAAAAATGCTCATGTTAATTTTTTGGCAAAACTTTATCTCATAAAACTGTGAAATAAACAAATTTTTTTTGCTGAAAGGTACAAAGTCTTTTTACATTTGTGAAACGCTTTGAAAGATATTAAATTCAATGAAGGGACAATTGAACCTGAAATATATTTTCCTGTGTTTAAAAATGCTCCTGTTAAATTTTTGGCAAAATTTTATCTCATAAAACTGTGAAATAAACAAATTTTATTTGCTGAAAGGTACAAAGTCTTTTTACATTTGTGAAACGCTTTGAAAGATATTAAATTCAATGAAGGGACAATTGAACCTGAAATATATTTTTCTGTGTTTAAAAATGCTCATGTTAAATTTTTGGCAAAGTTTTATCTCGTAAAACTGTGAAATAAACAAATTTTTTTTGCTAAAAGGTACAAAGTCTTTTTACATTTGTGAAACGCTTTGAAAGATATTAAATTCAATGAAGGGACAATTGAACCTGAAATATATTTTTCTGTGTTTAAAAATGCTCATGTTAAATTTTTGGCAAAATTTTATCTCATAAAACTGTGAAATAAACAAATTTTTTTTGCTGAAAGGTACAAAGTCTTTTTACATTTGTGAAACGCTTTGAAAGTTATTAAATTCAATGAATGGACAATTGAACCTGAAATAAATTTTTCTGTGTTTAAAAATGCTCCTGTTAAATTTTTGGCAAAGTTTTATCTCATAAAACTGTGAAATAAACAAATTTTTTTTGCTGAATGGTACAAAGTCTTTTTACATTTGTGAAACGCTTTGAAAGATATTAAATTCAATGAATGGACAATTGAACCTGAAATATATTTTTCTGTGTTTAAAAATGCTCATGTTAAATTTTTGGCAAAATTTTATCTCATAAAACTGTGAAATAAACAAATTTTTTTTGCTGAAAGGTACAAAGTCTTTTTACATTTGTGAAACGCTTTGAAAGATATTAAATTCAATGAAGGGACAATTGAACCTGAAATATATTTTCCTGTGTTTAAAAATGCTCCTGTTAAATTTTTGGCAAAATTTTATCTCATAAAACTGTGAAATAAACAAATTTTATTTGCTGAAAGGTACAAAGTCTTTTTACATTTGTGAAACGCTTTGAAAGATATTAAATTCAATGAAGGGACAATTGAACCTGAAATATATTTTTCTGTGTTTAAAAATGCTCATGTTAAATTTTTGGCAAAGTTTTATCTCGTAAAACTGTGAAATAAACAAATTTTTTTTGCTAAAAGGTACAAAGTCTTTTTACATTTGTGAAACGCTTTGAAAGATATTAAATTCAATGAAGGGACAATTGAACCTGAAATATATTTTTCTGTGTTTAAAAATGCTCATGTTAAATTTTTGGCAAAATTTTATCTCATAAAACTGTGAAATAAACAAATTTTTTTTGCTGAAAGGTACAAAGTCTTTTTACATTTGTGAAACGCTTTGAAAGTTATAAAATTCAATGAAAGGACAATTGAACCTGAAATAAATTTTTCTGTGTTTAAAAATGCTCCTGTTAAATTTTTGGCAAAGTTTTATCTCATAAAACTGTGAAATAAACAAATTTTTTTTGCTGAATGGTACAAAGTCTTTTTACATTTGTGAAACGCTTTGAAAGATATTAAATTCAATGAATGGACAATTGAACCTGAAATATATTTTTCTGTGTTTAAAAATGCTCATGTTAAATTTTTGGCAAAACTTTATCTCATAAAACTGTGAAATAAACAAATTTTTTTTGCTGAAAGGTACAAAGTCTTTTTACATTTGTGAAACGCTTTGAAAGATATTAAATTCAATGAATGGACAATTGAACCTGAAATATATTTTTCTGTGTTTAAAAATGCTCCTGTTAAATTTTTGGCAAAGTTTTATCTCGTAAAACTGTGAAATAAACACATTTTTTTTGCTGAAAGGTACAAAGTCTTTTTACATTTGTGAAACGCTTTGAAAGATATTAAATTCAATGAATGGACAATTGAACCTGAAATATATTTTTCTGATTTTAAAAATGCTCATGTTAAATTTTTGGCAAAGTTTTATCTCGTAAAACTGTGAAATAAACAAATTTTTTTTGCTAAAAGGTACAAAGTTTTTTTACATTTGTGAAACGCTTTGAAAGATATTAAATTCAATGAAGGGACAATTGAACCTGAAATAAATTTTTCTGTGTTTAAAAATGCTCCTGTTAAATTTTTGGCAAAGTTTTATCTCATAAAACTGTGAAATAAACAAATTTTTTTTGCTGAATGGTACAAAGTCTTTTTACATTTGTGAAACGCTTTGAAAGATATTAAATTCAATGAATGGACAATTGAACCTGAAATATATTTTTCTGATTTTAAAAATGCTCATGTTAAATTTTTGGCAAAGTTTTATCTCGTAAAACTGTGAAATAAACAAATTTTTTTTGCTAAAAGGTACAAAGTCTTTTTACATTTGTGAAACGCTTTGAAAGATATTAAATTCAATGAATGGACAATTAAACCTGAAATATATTTTTCTGTGTTTAAAAATGCTCATGTTAAATTTTTGGCAAAATTTTATCTCATAAAACTGTGAAATAAACAAATTTTATTTGCTGAAAGGTACAAAGTCTTTTTACATTTGTGAAACGCTTTGAAAGATATTAAATTCAATGAAGGGACAATTGAACCTGAAATATATTTTTCTGTGTTTAAAAATGCTCATGTTAAATTTTTGGCAAAGTTTTATCTCGTAAAACTGTGAAATAAACAAATTTTTTTTGCTAAAAGGTACGAAGTCTTTTTACATTTGTGAAACGCTTTGAAAGATATTAAATTCAATGAATGGACAATTGAACCTGAAATATATTTTTCTGTGTTTAAAAATGCTCATGTTAAATTTTTGGCAAATTTTTATCTCGTAAAACTGTGAAATAAACAAATTTTTTTTGCTAAAAGGTACAAAGTCTTTTTACATTTGTGAAACGCTTTGAAAGATATTAAATTCAATGAAGGGACAATTGAACCTGAAATATATTTTTCTGTGTTTAAAAATGCTCATGTTAAATTTTTGGCAAAATTTTATCTCATAAAACTGTGAAATAAACAAATTTTTTTTGCTGAAAGGTACAAAGTCTTTTTACATTTGTGAAACGCTTTGAAAGTTATTAAATTCAATGAAAGGACAATTGAACCTGAAATAAATTTTTCTGTGTTTAAAAATGCTCCTGTTAAATTTTTGGCAAAGTTTTATCTCATAAAACTGTGAAATAAACAAATTTTATTTGCTGAATGGTACAAAGTGTTTTTACATTTGTGAAACGCTTTGAAAGATACTAAATTCAATGAATGGACAATTGAACCTGAAATATATTTTTCTGTGTTTAAAAATGCTCACGTTAAATTTTTGGCAAAATTTTATCTCATAAAACTGTGAAATAAACAAATTTTATTTGCTGAAAGGTACAAAGTCTTTTTACATTTGTGAAACGCTTTGAAAGATATTAAATTCAATGAAGGGACAATTGAACCTGAAATATATTTTTCTGTGTTTAAAAATGCTCATGTAAAATTTTTGGCAAAACTTTATCTCATAAAACTGTGAAATAAACAAATTTTTTTTGCTGAAAGGTACAAAGTCTTTTTACATTTGTGAAACGCTTTGAAAGATATTAAATTCAATGAAGGGACAATTGAACCTGAAATATATTTTTCTGTGTTTAAAAATGCTCCTGTTAAATTTTTGGCAAAATTTTATCTCATAAAACTGTGAAATAAACAAATTTTATTTGCTGAAAGGTACAAAGTCTTTTTACATTTGTGAAACGCTTTGAAAGATATTAAATTCAATGAAGGGACAATTGAACCTGAAATATATTTTTCTGTGTTTAAAAATGCTCATGTTAAATTTTTGGCAAAATTTTATCTCATAAAACTGTGAAATAAACAAATTTTTTTTGCTGAAAGGTACAAAGTCTTTTTACATTTGTGAAACGCTTTGAAAGATATTAAATTCAATGAAGGGACAATTGAACCTGAAATATATTTTCCTGTGTTTAAAAATGCTCCTGTTAAATTTTTGGCAAAATTTTATCTCATAAAACTGTGAAATAAACAAATTTTATTTGCTGAAAGGTACAAAGTCTTTTTACATTTGTGAAACGCTTTGAAAGATATTAAATTCAATGAATGGACAATTGAACCTGAAATTTATTTTTCTGTGTTTTAAAATGCTCCTGTTAAATTTTTGGCAAAGTTTTATCTCGTTAAACTGTGAAATATAAATTTTTTTGCTAAAAGGTACAAAGTCTTTTTACATTTGTGAAACGCTTTGAAAGATATTAAATTCAATGAAGGGACAATTGAACCTGAAATATATTTTTCTGTGTTTAAAAATGCTCATGTTAAATTTTTGGCAAAATTTTATCTCATAAAACTGTGAAATAAACAAATTTTTTTTGCTGAAAGGTACAAAGTCTTTTTACATTTGTGAAACGCTTTGAAAGTTATTAAATTCAATGAAAGGACAATTGAACCTGAAATAAATTTTTCTGTGTTTAAAAATGCTCCTGTTAAATTTTTGGCAAAGTTTTATCTCATAAAACTGTGAAATAAACAAATTTTTTTTGCTGAATGGTACAAAGTCTTTTTACATTTGTGAAACGCTTTGAAAGATATTAAATTCAATGAATGGACAATTGAACCTGAAATATATTTTTCTGTGTATAAAAATGCTCATGTAAAATTTTTGGCAAAATTTTATCTCATAAAACTGTGAAATAAACAAATTTTTTTTGCTGAAAGGTACAAAGTCTTTTTACATTTGTGAAACGCTTTGAAAGATATTAAATTCAATGAATGGACAATTGAACCTGAAATATATTTTTCTGTGTTTAAAAATGCTCCTGTTAAATTTTTGGCAAAGTTTTATCTCGTAAAACTGTGAAATAAACAAATTTTTTTTGCTAAAAGGTACAAAGTCTTTTTACATTTGTGAAACGCTTTGAAAGATATTAAATTCAATGAAGGGACAATTGAACCTGAAATATATTTTTCTGTGTTTAAAAATGCTCATGTTAAATTTTTGGCAAAATTTTATCTCATAAAACTGTGAAATAAACAAATTTTTTTTGCTGAAAGGTACAAAGTCTTTTTACATTTGTGAAACGCTTTGAAAGATATTAAATTCAATGAATGGACAATTGAACCTGAAATATGTTTTTCTGTGTTTAAAAATGCTCATGTTAAATTTTTGGCAAAATTTTATCTCATAAAACTGTGAAATAAACAAATTTTTTTTGCTAAAAGGTACAAAGTCTTTTTACATTTGTGAAACGCTTTGAAAGATATTAAATTCAATGAAGGGACAATTGAACCTGAAATATATTTTTCTGTGTTTAAAAATGCTCATGTTAAATTTTTGGCAAAATTTTATCTCATAAAACTGTGAAATAAACAAATTTTTTTTGCTGAAAGGTACAAAGTCTTTTTACATTTGTGAAACGTTTTGAAAGTTATTAAATTCAATGAAAGGACAATTGAACCTGAAATAAATTTTTCTGTGTTTAAAAATGCTCCTGTTAAATTTTTGGCAAAGTTTTATCTCATAAAACTGTGAAATAAACAAATTTTTTTTGCTGAAAGGTACAAAGTCTTTTTACATTTGTGAAACGCTTTGAAAGATATTAAATTCAATGAATGGACAATTGAACCTGAAATATATTTTTCTGTGTTTAAAAATGCTCATGTTAAATTTTTGGCAAAATTTTATCTCATAAAACTGTGAAATAAACAAATTTTTTTTGCTAAAAGGTACAAAGTCTTTTTACATTTGTGAAACGCTTTGAAAGATATTAAATTCAATGAAGGGACAATTGAACCTGAAATATATTTTTCTGTGTTTAAAAATGCTCATGTTAAATTTTTGGCAAAATTTTATCTCATAAAACTGTGAAATAAACAAATTTTTTTTGCTGAAAGGTACAAAGTCTTTTTACATTTGTGAAACGTTTTGAAAGTTATTAAATTCAATGAAAGGACAATTGAACCTGAAATAAATTTTTCTGTGTTTAAAAATGCTCCTGTTAAATTTTTGGCAAAGTTTTATCTCATAAAACTGTGAAATAAACAAATTTTATTTGCTGAATGGTACAAAGTGTTTTTACATTTGTGAAACGCTTTGAAAGATACTAAATTCAATGAATGGACAATTGAACCTGAAATATATTTTTCTGTGTTTAAAAATGCTCATGTTAAATTTTTGGCAAAATTTTATCTCATAAAACTGTGAAATAAACAAATTTTTTTTGCTAAAAGGTACAAAGTCTTTTTACATTTGTGAAACGCTTTGAAAGATATTAAATTCAATGAAGGGACAATTGAACCTGAAATATATTTTTCTGTGTTTAAAAATGCTCATGTTAAATTTTTGGCAAAATTTTATCTCATAAAACTGTGAAATAAACAAATTTTTTTTGCTGAAAGGTACAAAGTCTTTTTACATTTGTGAAACGCTTTGAAAGTTATTAAATTCAATGAAAGGACAATTGAACCTGAAATAAATTTTTCTGTGTTTAAAAATGCTCCTGTTAAATTTTTGGCAAAGTTTTATCTCATAAAACTGTGAAATAAACAAATTTTTTTTGCTGAAAGGTACAAAGTCTTTTTACATTTGTGAAACGCTTTGAAAGATATTAAATTCAATGAATGGACAATTGAACCTGAAATATATTTTTCTGTGTTTAAAAATGCTCATGTTAAATTTTTGGCAAAATTTTATCTCATAAAACTGTGAAATAAACAAATTTTTTTTGCTAAAAGGTACAAAGTCTTTTTACATTTGTGAAACGCTTTGAAAGATATTAAATTCAATGAAGGGACAATTGAACCTGAAATATATTTTTCTGTGTTTAAAAATGCTCATGTTAAATTTTTGGCAAAATTTTATCTCATAAAACTGTGAAATAAACAAATTTTTTTTGCTGAAAGGTACAAAGTCTTTTTACATTTGTGAAACGTTTTGAAAGTTATTAAATTCAATGAAAGGACAATTGAACCTGAAATAAATTTTTCTGTGTTTAAAAATGCTCCTGTTAAATTTTTGGCAAAGTTTTATCTCATAAAACTGTGAAATAAACAAATTTTATTTGCAGAATGGTACAAAGTGTTTTTACATTTGTGAAACGCTTTGAAAGATACTAAATTCAATGAATGGACAATTGAACCTGAAATAAATTTTTCTGTGTTTAAAAATGCTCATGTTAATTTTTTGGCAAAACTTTATCTCATAAAACTGTGAAATAAACAAATTTTTTTTGCTGAAAGGTACAAAGTCTTTTTACATTTGTGAAACGCTTTGAAAGATATTAAATTCAATGAAGGGACAATTGAACCTGAAATATATTTTCCTGTGTTTAAAAATGCTCCTGTTAAATTTTTGGCAAAGTTTTATCTCGTAAAACTGTGAAATAAACAAATTTTTTTTGCTAAAAGGTACAAAGTCTTTTTACATTTGTGAAACGCTTTGAAAGATATTAAATTCAATGAAGGGACAATTGAACCTGAAATAAATTTTTCTGTGTTTAAAAATGCTCCTGTTAAATTTTTGGCAAAGTTTTATCTCATAAAACTGTGAAATAAACAAATTTTTTTTGCTGAATGGTACAAAGTCTTTTTACATTTGTGAAACGCTTTGAAAGATATTAAATTCAATGAATGGACAATTGAACCTGAAATATATTTTTCTGTGTTTAAAAATGCTCCTGTTAAATTTTTGGCAAAGTTTTATCTCGTAAAACTGTGAAATAAACAAATTTTTTTTGCTGAAAGGTACAAAGTCTTTTTACATTTGTGAAACGCTTTGAAAGATATTAAATTCAATGAATGGACAGTTGAACCTGAAATATATTTTTTTGATTTTAAAAATGCTCATGTTAAATTTTTGGCAAAGTTTTATCTCGTAAAACTGTGAAATAAACAAATTTTTTTTGCTAAAAGGTACAAAGTCTTTTTACATTTGTGAAACGCTTTGAAAGATATTAAATTCAATAAATGGACAATTGAACCTGAAATATATTTTTCTGTGTTTAAAAATGCTCATGTTAAATTTTTGGCAAAATTTTATCTCATAAAACTGTGAAATAAACAAATTTTATTTGCTGAAAGGTACAAAGTCTTTTTACATTTGTGAAACGCTTTGAAAGATATTAAATTCAATGAAGGGACAATTGAACCTGAAATATATTTTTCTGTGTTTAAAAATGCTCATGTTAAATTTTTGGCAAAGTTTTATCTCGTAAAACTGTGAAATAAACAAATTTTTTTTGCTAAAAGGTACAAAGTCTTTTTACATTTGTGAAACGCTTTGAAAGATATTAAATTCAATGAATGGACAATTGAACCTGAAATATATTTTTCTGTGTTTAAAAATGCTCATGTTAAATTTTTGGCAAATTTTTATCTCGTAAAACTGTGAAATAAACAAATTTTTTTTGCTAAAAGGTACAAAGTCTTTTTACATTTGTGAAACGCTTTGAAAGATATTAAATTCAATGAAGGGACAATTGAACCTGAAATATATTTTTCTGTGTTTAAAAATGCTCATGTTAAATTTTTGGCAAAATTTTATCTCATAAAACTGTGAAATAAACAAATTTTTTTTGCTGAAAGGTACAAAGTCTTTTTACATTTGTGAAACGCTTTGAAAGTTATTAAATTCAATGAAAGGACAATTGAACCTGAAATAAATTTTTCTGTGTTTAAAAATGCTCCTGTTAAATTTTTGGCAAAGTTTTATCTCATAAAACTGTGAAATAAACAAATTTTATTTGCTGAATGGTACAAAGTGTTTTTACATTTGTGAAACGCTTTGAAAGATACTAAATTCAATGAATGGACAATTGAACCTGAAATATATTTTTCTGTGTTTAAAAATGCTCACGTTAAATTTTTGGCAAAATTTTATCTCATAAAACTGTGAAATAAACAAATTTTATTTGCTGAAAGGTACAAAGTCTTTTTACATTTGTGAAACGCTTTGAAAGATATTAAATTCAATGAAGGGACAATTGAACCTGAAATATATTTTTCTGTGTTTAAAAATGCTCATGTTAAATTTTTGGCAAAACTTTATCTCATAAAACTGTGAAATAAACAAATTTTTTTTGCTGAAAGGTACAAAGTCTTTTTACATTTGTGAAACGCTTTGAAAGATATTAAATTCAATGAAGGGACAATTGAACCTGAAATATATTTTTCTGTGTTTAAAAATGCTCCTGTTAAATTTTTGGCAAAATTTTATCTCATAAAACTGTGAAATAAACAAATTTTATTTGCTGAAAGGTACAAAGTCTTTTTACATTTGTGAAACGCTTTGAAAGATATTAAATTCAATGAAGGGACAATTGAACCTGAAATATATTTTTCTGTGTTTAAAAATGCTCATGTTAAATTTTTGGCAAAGTTTTATCTCGTAAAACTGTGAAATAAACAAATTTTTTTTGCTAAAAGGTACAAAGTCTTTTTACATTTGTGAAACGCTTTGAAAGATATTAAATTCAATGAATGGACAATTGAACCTGAAATTTATTTTTCTGTGTTTTAAAATGCTCCTGTTAAATTTTTGGCAAAGTTTTATCTCGTTAAACTGTGAAATATAAATTTTTTTGCTAAAAGGTACAAAGTCTTTTTACATTTGTGAAACGCTTTGAAAGATATTAAATTCAATGAAGGGACAATTGAACCTGAAATATATTTTTCTGTGTTTAAAAATGCTCCTGTCATTTTTTGGCAAAGTTTTATCTCATAAAACTGTGAAATAAACAAATTTTTTTTGCTGAAAGGTACAAAGTCTTTTTACATTTGTGAAACGCTTTGAAAGATATTAAATTCAATGAATGGACAATTGAACCTGAAATATATTTTTCTGTGTTTAAAAATGCTCCTGTCAATTTTTGGCAAAGTTTTATCTCATAAAACTGTGAAATAAACAATTTTTTTTTGCTGATAGGTACAAAGTCTTTTTACATTTGTGAAACGCTTTGAAAGATATTAAATTCAATGAATGGACAATTAATCCTGAAATATATTTTTCTGTGTTTAAAAATGCTCCTGTCATTTTTTGGCAAAGTTTTATCTCATAAAACTGTGAAATAAACAAATTTTTTTTGCTGAAAGGTATAAAGTCTTTTTACATTTGTGAAACGCTTTGAAAGATATTAAATTCAATGAATGGACAATTAATCCTGAAATATATTTTTCTGTGTTTAAAAATACTCCTGTCAATTTTTGGCAAAGTTTTATCTCATAAAACTGTGAAATAAACAAATTTTTTTTGCTGAAAGGTACAAAGTCTTTTTACATTTGTGAAACGCTTTGAAAGATATTAAATTCAATGAATGGACAATTAATCCTGAAATATATTTTTCTGTGTTTAAAAATGCTCCTGTCATTTTTTGGCAAAGTTTTATCTCATAAAACTGTGAAATAAACAAATTTTTTTTGCTGAAAGGTACAAAGTCTTTTTACATTTGTGAAACGCTTTGAAAGATATTAAATTCAATGAATGGACAATTGAACCTGAAATATATTTTTCTGTGTTTAAAAATGCTCCTGTCATTTTTTGGCAAAGTTTTATCTCATAAAACTGTGAAATAAACAAATTTTTTTTGCTGAAAGGTACAAAGTCTTTTTACATTTGTGAAACGCTTTGAAAGATATTAAATTCAATGAATGGACAATTGAACCTGAAATATATTTTTCTGTGTTTAAAAATGCTCCTGTCAATTTTTGGCAAAGTTTTATCTCATAAAACTGTGAAATAAACAATTTTTTTTTGCTGATAGGTACAAAGTCTTTTTACATTTGTGAAACGCTTTGAAAGATATTAAATTCAATAAATGGACAATTAATCCTGAAATATATTTTTCTGTGTTTAAAAATGCTCCTGTCATTTTTTGGCAAAGTTTTATCTCATAAAACTGTGAAATAAACAAATTTTTTTTGCTGAAAGGTACAAAGTCTTTTTACATTTGTGAAACGCTTTGAAAGATATTAAATTCAATGAATGGACAATTGAACCTGAAATATATTTTTCTGTGTTTAAAAATACTCCTGTCAATTTTTGGCACAGTTTTATCTCATAAAACTGTGAAATAAACAAATTTTTTTTGCTGAAAGGTACAAAGTCTTTTTACATTTGTGAAACGCTTTGAAAGATATTAAATTCAATGAATGGACAATTAATCCTGAAATATATTTTTCTGTGTTTAAAAATGCTCCTGTCATTTTTTGGCAAAGATTTATCTCATAAAACTGTGAAATAAACAAATTTTTTTTGCTGAAAGGTACAAAGTCTTTTTACATTTGTGAAACGCTTTGAAAGATATTAAATTCAATGAATGGACAATTGAACCTGAAATATATTTTTCTGTGTTTAAAAATGCTCCTGTTAATTTTTGGCAAAGTTTTATCTCATAAAACTGTGAAATAAACAAATTTTTTTTGCTGATAGGTACAAAGTCTTTTTACATTTGTGAAACGCTTTGAAAGATATTAAATTCAATAAATGGACAATTGAACCTGAAATGTATCTTTCTGTGTTTAAAAATGCTCCTGTCAATTTTTGGCAAAGTTTTATCTCATAAAACTGTGAAATAAACAAATTTTTTTTGCTGAAAGGTACAAAGTCTTTTTACATTTGTGAAACGCTTTGAAAGATATTAAATGCAATAAATGGACAATTGAACCTGAAATATATTTTTCTGTGTTTAAAAATACTCCTGTCAATTTTTGGCACAGTTTTATCTCATAAAACTGTGAAATAAACAAATTTTTTTTGCTGAAAGGTATAAAGTCTTTTTACATTTGTGAAACGCTTTGAAAGATATTAAATTCAATGAATGGACAATTGAACCTGAAATATATTTTTCTGTGTTTAAAAATACTCCTGTCAATTTTTGGCACAGTTTTATCTCATAAAACTGTGAAATAAACAAATTTTTTTTGCTGAAAGGTACAAAGTCTTTTTACATTTGTGAAACGCTTTGAAAGATATTAAATTCAATGAATGGACAATTAATCCTGAAATATATTTTTCTGTGTGTAAAAATACTCCTGTCAATTTTTGGCAAAGTTTTATCTCATAAAACTGTGAAATAAACAAATTTTTTTTGCTGAAAGGTACAAAGTCTTTTTACATTTGTGAAACGCTTTGAAAGATATTAAATGCAATAAATGGACAATTGAACCTGAAATATATTTTTCTGTGTTTAAAAATGCTCCTGTCATTTTTTGGCAAAGATTTATCTCATAAAACTGTGAAATAAACAAATTTTTTTTGCTGAAAGGTACAAAGTCTTTTTACATTTGTGAAACGCTTTGAAAGATATTAAATTCAATGAATGGACAATTAATCCTGAAATATATTTTTCTGTGTTTAAAAATGCTCCTGTCATTTTTTGGCAAAGATTTATCTCATAAAACTGTGAAATAAACAAATTTTTTTTGCTGAAAGGTACAAAGTCTTTTTACATTTGTGAAACGCTTTGAAAGATATTAAATTCAATGAATGGACAATTGAACCTGAAATATATTTTTCTGTGTTTAAAAATGCTCCTGTCAATTTTTGGCAAAGTTTTATCTCATAAAACTGTGAAATAAACAATTTTTTTTTGCTGATAGGTACAAAGTCTTTTTACATTTGTGAAACGCTTTGAAAGATATTAAATTCAATAAATGGACAATTGAACCTGAAATGTATCTTTCTGTGTTTAAAAATGCTCCTGTCAATTTTTGGCAAAGTTTTATCTCATAAAACTGTGAAATAAACAAATTTTTTTTGCTGAAAGGTACAAAGTCTTTTTACATTTGTGAAACGCTTTGAAAGATATTAAATTCAATGAATGGACAATTAATCCTGAAATATATTTTTCTGTGTGTAAAAATACTCCTGTCAATTTTTGGCACAGTTTTATCTCATAAAACTGTGAAATAAACAAATTTTTTTTGCTGAAAGGTATAAAGTCTTTTTACATTTGTGAAACGCTTTGAAAGATATTAAATTCAATGAATGGACAATTAATCCTGAAATATATTTTTCTGTGTGTAAAAATACTCCTGTCAATTTTTGGCAAAGTTTTATCTCATAAAACTGTGAAATAAACAAATTTTTTTTGCTGAAAGGTACAAAGTCTTTTTACATTTGTGAAACGCTTTGAAAGATATTAAATTCAATGAATGGACAATTAATCCTGAAATATATTTTTCTGTGTGTAAAAATACTCCTGTCAATTTTTGGCAAAGTTTTATCTCATAAAACTGTGAAATAAACGAATTTTTTTTGCTGAAAAGTACAAAGTCTTTTTACATTTGTGAAACGCTTTGAAAGATATTAAATTCAATGAATGGACAATATATCCTGAAATATATTTTTCTGTGTTTAAAAATACTCCTGTCAATTTTTGGCAAAGTTTTATCTCATAAAACTGTGAAATAAACAAATTTTTTTTGCTGAAAGGTATAAAGTCTTTTTACATTTGTGAAACGCTTTGAAAGATATTAAATTCAATGAATGGACAATTAATCCTGAAATATATTTTTCTGTGTTTAAAAATGCTCCTGTCATTTTTTGGCACAGTTTTATCTCATAAAACTGTGAAATAAACAAATTTTTTTTGCTGAAAGGTACAAAGTCTTTTTACATTTGTGAAACGCTTTGAAAGATATTAAATTCAATGAATGGACAATTAATCCTGAAATATATTTTTCTGTGTTTAAAAATGCTCCTGTCATTTTTTGGCAAAGATTTATCTCATAAAACTGTGAAATAAACAAATTTTTTTTGCTGAAAGGTACAAAGTCTTTTTACATTTGTGAAACGCTTTGAAAGATATTAAATTCAATGAATGGACAATTGAACCTGAAATATATTTTTCTGTGTTTAAAAATGCTCCTGTCAATTTTTGGCAAAGTTTTATCTCATAAAACTGTGAAATAAACAATTTTTTTTTGCTGATAGGTACAAAGTCTTTTTACATTTGTGAAACGCTTTGAAAGATATTAAATTCAATAAATGGACAATTGAACCTGAAATGTATCTTTCTGTGTTTAAAAATGCTCCTGTCAATTTTTGGCAAAGTTTTATCTCATAAAACTGTGAAATAAACAAATTTTTTTTGCTGAAAGGTACAAAGTCTTTTTACATTTGTGAAACGCTTTGAAAGATATTAAATTCAATGAATGGACAATTAATCCTGAAATATATTTTTCTGTGTGTAAAAATACTCCTGTCAATTTTTGGCACAGTTTTATCTCATAAAACTGTGAAATAAACAAATTTTTTTTGCTGAAAGGTATAAAGTCTTTTTACATTTGTGAAACGCTTTGAAAGATATTAAATTCAATGAATGGACAATTAATCCTGAAATATATTTTTCTGTGTGTAAAAATACTCCTGTCAATTTTTGGCAAAGTTTTATCTCATAAAACTGTGAAATAAACAAATTTTTTTTGCTGAAAGGTACAAAGTCTTTTTACATTTGTGAAACGCTTTGAAAGATATTAAATTCAATGAATGGACAATTAATCCTGAAATATATTTTTCTGTGTGTAAAAATACTCCTGTCAATTTTTGGCAAAGTTTTATCTCATAAAACTGTGAAATAAACGAATTTTTTTTGCTGAAAAGTACAAAGTCTTTTTACATTTGTGAAACGCTTTGAAAGATATTAAATTCAATGAATGGACAATATATCCTGAAATATATTTTTCTGTGTTTAAAAATACTCCTGTCAATTTTTGGCAAAGTTTTATCTCATAAAACTGTGAAATAAACAAATTTTTTTTGCTGAAAGGTATAAAGTCTTTTTACATTTGTGAAACGCTTTGAAAGATATTAAATTCAATGAATGGACAATTAATCCTGAAATATATTTTTCTGTGTTTAAAAATACTCCTGTCAATTTTTGGCAAAGTTTTATCTCATAAAACTGTGAAATAAACAAATTTTTTTTGCTGAAAGGTACAAAGTCTTTTTACATTTGTGAAACGCTTTGAAAGATATTAAATTCAATGAATGGACAATTAATCCTGAAATATATTTTTCTGTGTTTAAAAATGCTCCTGTCATTTTTTGGCAAAGTTTTATCTCATAAAACTGTGAAATAAACAAATTTTTTTTGCTGAAAGGTACAAAGTCTTTTTACATTTGTGAAACGCTTTGAAAGATATTAAATTCAATGAATGGACAATTGAACCTGAAATATATTTTTCTGTGTTTAAAAATGCTCCTGTCAATTTTTGGCAAAGTTTTATCTCATAAAACTGTGAAATAAACAATTTTTTTTTGCTGATAGGTACAAAGTCTTTTTACATTTGTGAAACGCTTTGAAAGATATTAAATTCAATAAATGGACAATTGAACCTGAAATGTATTTTTCTGTGTTTAAAAATGCTCCTGTCAATTTTTGGCAAAGTTTTATCTCATAAAACTGTGAAATAAACAAATTTTTTTTGCTGAAAGGTACAAAGTCTTTTTACATTTGTGAAACGCTTTGAAAGATATTAAATTCAATAAATGGACAATTAATCCTGAAATATATTTTTCTGTGTTTAAAAATGCTCCTGTCATTTTTTGGCAAAGTTTTATCTCATAAAACTGTGAAATAAACGAATTTTTTTTGCTGAAAAGTACAAAGTCTTTTTACATTTGTGAAACGCTTTGAAAGATATTAAATTCAATGAATGGACAATTGAACCTGAAATATATTTTTCTGTGTTTAAAAATGCTCCTGCCAATTTTTGGCAAAGTTTTATCTCATAAAACTGTGAAATAAACAAATTTTTTTTGCTGAAAGGTACAAAGTCTTTTTACATTTGTGAAACGCTTTGAAAGATATTAAATTCAATGAATGGACAATTAATCCTGAAATATATTTTTCTGTGTTAAAAATGCTCCTGTCAATTTTTGGCAAAGTTTTATCTCATAAAACTGTGAAATAAACGAATTTTTTTTGCTGAAAAGTACAAAGTCTTTTTACATTTGTGAAACGCTTTGAAAGATATTAAATTCAATGAATGGACAATTGAACCTGAAATATATTTTTCTGTGTTTAAAAATGCTCCTGTCAATTTTTGGCAAAGTTTTATCTCATAAAACTGTGAAATAAACAATTTTTTTTTGCTGATAGGTACAAAGTCTTTTTACATTTGTGAAACGCTTTGAAAGATATTAAATTCAATAAATGGACAATTGAACCTGAAATGTATTTTTCTGTGTTTAAAAATGCTCCTGTCAATTTTTGGCAAAGTTTTATCTCATAAAACTGTGAAATAAACAAATTTTTTTTGCTGAAAGGTACAAAGTCTTTTTACATTTGTGAAACGCTTTGAAAGATATTAAATTCAATAAATGGACAATTAATCCTGAAATATATTTTTCTGTGTTTAAAAATGCTCCTGTCATTTTTTGGCAAAGTTTTATCTCATAAAACTGTGAAATAAACAATTTTTTTTTGCTGATAGGTACAAAGTCTTTTTACATTTGTGAAACGCTTTGAAAGATATTAAATTCAATAAATGGACAATTGAACCTGAAATGTATTTTTCTGTGTTTAAAAATGCTCCTGTTAATTTTTGGCAAAGTTTTATCTCATAAAACTGTGAAATAAACAAATTTTTTTTGCTGAAAGGTACAAAGTCTTTTTACATTTGTGAAACGCTTTGAAAGATATTAAATTCAATGAATGGACAATTAATCCTGAAATATATTTTTCTGTGTTAAAAATGCTCCTGTCAATTTTTGGCAAAGTTTTATCTCATAAAACTGTGAAATAAACGAATTTTTTTTGCTGAAAAGTACAAAGTCTTTTTACATTTGTGAAACGCTTTGAAAGATATTAAATTCAATGAATAGACAATTGAACCTGAAATATATTTTTCTGTGTTTAAAAATGCTCCTGTTAATTTTTGGCAAAGTTTTATCTCATAAAACTGTGAAATAAACAAATTTTTTTTGCTGAAAGGTACAAAGTCTTTTTACATTTGTGAAACGCTTTGAAAGATATTAAATTCAATGAATGGACAATTAATCCTGAAATATATTTTTCTGTGTTAAAAATGCTCCTGTCAATTTTTGGCAAAGTTTTATCTCATAAAACTGTGAAATAAACGAATTTTTTTTGCTGAAAAGTACAAAGTCTTTTTACATTTGTGAAACGCTTTGAAAGATATTAAATTCAATGAATAGACAATTGAACCTGAAATATATTTTTCTGTGTTTAAAAATGCTCCTGTCAATTTTTGGCAAAGTTTTATCTCATAAAACTGTGAAATAAACAAATTTTTTTTGCTGAAAGGTACAAAGTCTTTTTACATTTGTGAAACGCTTTGAAAGATATTAAATTCAATGAATGGACAATTGAACCTGAAATATATTTTTCTGTGTTTAAAAATGCTCCTGTCAATTTTTGGCAAAGTTTTATCTCATAAAACTGTGAAATAAACAATTTTTTTTTGCTGATAGGTACAAAGTCTTTTTACATTTGTGAAACGCTTTGAAAGATATTAAATTCAATAAATGGACAATTGAACCTGAAATGTATTTTTCTGTGTTTAAAAATGCTCCTGTCAATTTTTGGCAAAGTTTTATCTCATAAAACTGTGAAATAAACAAATTTTTTTTGCTGAAAGGTACAAAGTCTTTTTACATTTGTGAAACGCTTTGAAAGATATTAAATTCAATAAATGGACAATTAATCCTGAAATATATTTTTCTGTGTTTAAAAATGCTCCTGTCATTTTTTGGCAAAGTTTTATCTCATAAAACTGTGAAATAAACAATTTTTTTTTGCTGATAGGTACAAAGTCTTTTTACATTTGTGAAACGCTTTGAAAGATATTAAATTCAATAAATGGACAATTGAACCTGAAATGTATTTTTCTGTGTTTAAAAATGCTCCTGTTAATTTTTGGCAAAGTTTTATCTCATAAAACTGTGAAATAAACAAATTTTTTTTGCTGATAGGTACAAAGTCTTTTTACATTTGTGAAACGCTTTGAAAGATATTAAATTCAATGAATGGACAATTAATCCTGAAATATATTTTTCTGTGTTTAAAAATACTCCTGTCAATTTTTGGCAAAGTTTTATCTCATAAAACTGTGAAATAAACAAATTTTTTTTGCTGAAAAGTACAAAGTCTTTTTACATTTGTGAAACGCTTTGAAAGATATTAAATTCAATGAATGGACAATTGAACCTGAAATATATTTTTCTGTGTTTAAAAATGCTCCTGTCAATTTTTGGCAAAGTTTTATCTCATAAAACTGTGAAATAAACAAATTTTTTTTGCTGAAAGGTACAAAGTCTTTTTACATTTGTGAAACGCTTTGAAAGATATTAAATTCAATGAATGGACAATTAATCCTGAAATATATTTTTCTGTGTTAAAAATGCTCCTGTCAATTTTTGGCAAAGTTTTATCTCATAAAACTGTGAAATAAACAAATTTTTTTTTGCTGAAAGGTACAAAGTCTTTTTACATTTGTGAAACGCTTTGAAAGATATTAAATTCAATGAATGGACAATTAATCCTGAAATATATTTTTCTGTGTTTAAAAATACTCCTGTCAATTTTTGGCAAAGTTTTATCTCATAAAACTGTGAAATAAACAAATTTTTTTTGCTGAAAAGTACAAAGTCTTTTTACATTTGTGAAACGCTTTGAAAGATATTAAATTCAATGAATGGACAATTGAACCTGAAATATATTTTTCTGTGTTTAAAAATGCTCCTGTCAATTTTTGGCGAAGTTTTATCTCATAAAACTGTGAAATAAACAAATTTTTTTTTGCAGAAAGGTACAAAGTCTTTTTACATTTGTGAAACGCTTTGAAAGATATTAAATTCAATGAATGGACAATTGAACCTGAAATATATTTTTCTGTGTTTAAAAATGCTCCTGTCAATTTTTGGCAAAGTTTTATCTCATAAAACTGTGAAATAAACGAATTTTTTTTGCTGAAAAGTACAAAGTCTTTTTACATTTGTGAAACGCTTTGAAAGATATTAAATTCAATGAATGGACAATTGAACCTGAAATATATTTTTCTGTGTTTAAAAATGCTCCTGTCAATTTTTGGCAAAGTTTTATCTCATAAAACTGTGAAATAAACAAATTTTTTTTGCTGAAAGGTACAAAGTCTTTTTACATTTGTGAAACGCTTTGAAAGATATTAAATTCAATGAATGGACAATTAATCCTGAAATATATTTTTCTGTGTTAAAAATGCTCCTGTCAATTTTTGGCAAAGTTTTATCTCATAAAACTGTGAAATAAACAAATTTTTTTTTGCTGAAAGGTACAAAGTCTTTTTACATTTGTGAAACGCTTTGAAAGATATTAAATTCAATGAATGGACAATTAATCCTGAAATATATTTTTCTGTGTTTAAAAATACTCCTGTCAATTTTTGGCAAAGTTTTATCTCATAAAACTGTGAAATAAACAAATTTTTTTTGCTGAAAGGTACAAAGTCTTTTTACATTTGTGAAACGCTTTGAAAGATATTAAATTCAATGAATGGACAATTAATCCTGAAATATATTTTTCTGTGTTAAAAATGCTTCTGTCAATTTTTGGCAAAGTTTTACCTCATAAAACTGTGAAATAAACAAATTTTTTTTTGCTGAAAGGTACAAAGTCTTTTTACATTTGTGAAACGCTTTGAAAGATATTAAATTCAATGAATGGACAATTAATCCTGAAATATATTTTTCTGTGTTTAAAAATACTCCTGTCAATTTTTGGCAAAGTTTTATCTCATAAAACTGTGAAATAAACGTATTTTTTTTGCTGAAAAGTACAAAGTCTTTTTACATTTGTGAAACGCTTTGAAAGATATTAAATTCAATGAATGGACAATTGAACCTGAAATATATTTTTCTGTGTTTAAAAATACTCCTGTCAATTTTTGGCAAAGTTTTATCTCATAAAACTGTGAAATAAACAAATTTTTTTTGCTGAAAGGTACAAAGTCTTTTTACATTTGTGAAACGCTTTGAAAGATATTAAATTCAATGAATGGACAATTGAACCTGAAATATATTTTTCTGTGTTTAAAAATGCTCCTGTCAATTTTTGGCAAAGTTTTATCTCATAAAAGTGTGAAAAAAACAAATTTTCTTTGCTGAAAGGTACAAAGTCTTTTTACATTTGTGAAACGCTTTGAAAGATATTAAATTCAATGAATGGACAATTAATCCTGAAATATATTTTTCTGTGTTTAAAAATACTCCTGTCAATTTTTGGCAAAGTTTTATCTCATAAAACTGTGAAATAAACGTATTTTTTTTGCTGAAAAGTACAAAGTCTTTTTACATTTGTGAAACGCTTTGAAAGATATTAAATTCAATGAATGGACAATTGAACCTGAAATATATTTTTCTGTGTTTAAAAATACTCCTGTCAATTTTTGGCAAAGTTTTATCTCATAAAACTGTGAAATAAACAAATTTTTTTTGCTGAAAGGTACAAAGTCTTTTTACATTTGTGAAACGCTTTGAAAGATATTAAATTCAATGAATGGACAATTGAACCTGAAATATATTTTTCTGTGTTTAAAAATGCTCCTGTCAATTTTTGGCAAAGTTTTATCTCATAAAAGTGTGAAAAAAACAAATTTTCTTTGCTGAAAGGTACAAAGTCTTTTTACATTTGTGAAACGCTTTGAAAGATATTAAATTCAATGAATGGACAATTAATCCTGAAATATATTTTTCTGTGTTAAAAATGCTCCTGTCAATTTTTGGCAAAGTTTTATCTCATAAAACTGTGAAATAAACAAATTTTTTTTGCTGAAAGGTACAAAGTCTTTTTACATTTGTGAAACGCTTTGAAAGATATTAAATTCAATGAATGAACAATTGAACCTGAAATATATTTTTCTGTGTTTAAAAATGCTCCTGTCAATTTTTGGCAAAGTTTTATCTCATAAAACTGTGAAATAAACAAATTTTTTTTGCTGATAGGTACAAAGTCTTTTTACATTTGTGAAACGCTTTGAAAGATATTAAATTCAATGAATGGACAATTGAACCTGAAATGTATTTTTCTGTGTTTAAAAATGCTCCTGTCAATTTTTGGCAAAGTTTTATCTCATAAAACTGTGAAATAAACAAATTTTTTTTGCTGAAAGGTACAAAGTCTTTTTACATTTGTGAAACGCTTTGAAAGATACTGAATTCAATGAATGGACAATTGAACCTGAAATATATTTTTCTGTGTTTAAAAATGCTCTTGTCAATTTTTGGCAAAGTTTTATCTCATAAAACTGTGAAATAAACAAATTTTTTTTGCTGATAGGTACAAAGTCTTTTCACATTTGTGAAACGCTTTGAAAGATATTAAATTCAATGAATGGACAATTGAACCTGAAATATATTTTTCTGTGTTTAAAAATGCTCCTGTCAATTTTTGGCAAAGTTTTATCTCATAAAACTGTGAAATAAACAAATTTTTTTTGCTGAAAAGTACAAAGTCTTTTTACATTTGTGAAACGCTTTGAAAGATATTAAATTCAATGAATGGACAATTAATCCTGAAATATATTTTTCTGTGTTTAAAAATGCTCCTGTCAATTTTTGGCAAAGTTTTATCTCATAAAACTGTGAAATAAACAAATTTTTTTTGCTGAAAGGTACAAAGTCTTTTTACATTTGTGAAACGCTTTGAAAGATATTAAATTCAATAAATGGACAATTGAACCTGAAAAATATTTTTATGTGTTTAAAAATACTCCTGTCAATTTTTGGCAAAGTTTTATCTCATAAAACTATGAAATAAACAAATTTTTTTTGCTGAAAGGTACAAAGTCTTTTTACATTTGTGAAACGCTTTGAAAGATATTAAATTCAATGAATGGACAATTAATCCTGAAATATATTTTTCTGTGTTTAAAAATGCTCCTGTCAATTTTTGGCAAAGTTTTATCTCATAAAACTGTGAAATAAACAAATTTTTATTGCTGAAAGGTACAAAGTCTTTTTACATTTGTGAAACGCTTTGAAAGATATTAAATTCAATGAATGGACAATTAATCCTGAAATATATTTTTCTGTGTTTAAAAAAACTCCTGTCAATTTTTGGCAAAGTTTTATCTCATAAAACTTTGAAATAAACAAATTTTTTTTGCTGAAAGGTACAAAGTCTTTTTACATTTGTGAAACGCTTTGAAAGATATTAAATTCAATAAATGGACAATTGAACCTGAAAAATATTTTTATGTGTTTAAAAATACTCCTGTCAATTTTTGGCAAAGTTTTATCTCACAAAACTGTGAAATAAACAAATTTTTTTTGCTGAAAGGTACAAAGTCTTTTTACATTTGTGAAACGCTTTGAAAGATATTAAATTCAATGAATGGACAATTAATCCTGAAATATATTTTTCTGTGTTTAAAAATGCTCCTGTCAATTTTTGGCAAAGTTTTATCTCATAAAACTGTGAAATAAACAAATTTTTTTTGCTGAAAGGTACAAAGTCTTTTTACATTTGTGAAACGCTTTGAAAGATATTAAATTCAATGAATGGACAATTAATCCTGAAATATATTTTTCTGTGTTTAAAAAAACTCCTGTCAGTTTTTGGCAAAGTTTTATCTCATAAAACTTTGAAATAAACAAATTTTTTTTGCTGAAAGGTACAAAGTCTTTTTACATTTGTGAAACGCTTTGAAAGATATTAAATTCAATAAATGGACAATTGAACCTGAAAAATATTTTTATGTGTTTAAAAATACTCCTGTCAATTTTTGGCAAAGTTTTATCTCATAAAACTGTGAAATAAACAAATTTTTTTTGCTGAAAGGTACAAAGTCTTTTTACATTTGTGAAACGCTTTGAAATATATTAAATTCAATGAATGGACAATTAATCCTGAAATATATTTTTCTGTGTGTAAAAATGCTTTTGTCAATTTTTGGCAAAGTTTTATCTCATAAAACTGTGAAATAAACAAGTTTTTTTTGCTGAAAGGTACAAAGTCTTTTTACATTTGTGAAACGCTTTGAAAGATATTAAATTCAATAAATGGACAATTGAACCTGAAATATATTTTTATGTGTTTAAAAATACTCCTGTCAATTTTTGGCAAAGTTTTATCTCATAAAACTGTGAAATAAACAAATTTTTTTTGCTGAAAGGTACAAAGTCTTTTTACATTTGTGAAACGCTTTGAAAGATATTAAATTCAATGAATGGACAATTAATCCTGAAATATATTTTTCTGTGTTTAAAAATGCTCCTGTCAATTTATGGCAAAGTTTTATCTCATAAAACTGTGAAATAAACAAATTTTTTTTGCTGAAAGGTACAAAGTCTTTTTACATTTGTGAAACGCTTTGAAAGATATTAAATTCAATGAATGGACAATTAATCCTGAAATATATTTTTCTGTGTTTAAAAATGCTCCTGTTAAATTTTTGGAAAAGTTTTATGTAAAAAAGATATCACATCCTCATTCAAATGCATTGTGAAAAAGCAATAATAATATTATTGGAAAACAATAATATTTTTTATTGATTTTCTAATTGTGCTGGACAATTGAACCTGAAATATATTTTTCTGTGTTTATTAATGCTCCTGTTAAATTTTTGGAAAAGTTTTATCTTAAAAAAGATATCATATCCTCATTCAAATGCATTGTGAAAAAGCAATGATAATATTATTGGAAAACAATAATATTTTTTATTGATTTTCTTATTGTGCTGGACAATTGAACCTGAGATATATTTTTTTTGTGTTTAATTATGCTCCTGTTAAATTTTTGGAAAAGTTTTATCTTAAAAAAGATATCACATCCTCATTCAAATGCATTGTGAAAAAGCAATGATAATATTATTGGAAAACAATAATATTTTTTATTGATTTTCTTATTGTGCTGGACAATTGAACCTGAGATATATTTTTCTGTGTTTAATTATGCTCCTGTTAAATTTTTGGAAAAGTTTTATCTTAAAAAAGATATTACATCCTCATTCAAATGCATTGTGAAAAAGCAATAATAATATTATTGGAAAACAATAATATTTTTTATTGATTTTCTTATTGTGCTGGACAATTGAACCTGAAATATATTTTTCTGTGTTTATTAATGCTCCTGTTAAATTTTTGGAAAAGTTTAATCTTAAAAAAGATATCACATCCTCATTCAAATGCATTGTGAAAAAGCAATAATAATATTATTGGAAAACAATAATATTTTTTATTGATTTTCTTATTGTGCTGGACAATTGAACCTGAGATATATTTTTTTGTGTTTAATTATGCTCCTGTTAAATTTTTGGAAAAGTTTTATCTTAAAAAAGATATCACATCCTCATTCAAATGCATTGTGAAAAAGCAATGATAATATTATTGGAAAACAATAATATTTTTTATTGATTTTCTTATTGTGCTGGACAATTGAACCTGAGATATATTTTTCTGTGTTTAATTATGCTCCTGTTAAATTTTTGGAAAAGTTTTATCTTAAAAAAGATATCACATCCTCATTCAAATGCATTGTGAAAAAGCAATGATAATATTATTGGAAAACAATAATATTTTTTATTGATTTTCTTATTGTGCTGGACAATTGAACCTGAGATATATTTTTCTGTGTTTAATTATGCTCCTGTTAAATTTTTGGAAAAGTTTTATCTTAAAAAAGATATCACATCCTCATTCAAATGCATTGTGAAAAAGCAATGATAATATTATTGGAAAACAATAATATTTTTTATTGATTTTCTTATTGTGCTGGACAATTGAACCTGTGATATATTTTTCTGTGTTTAATTATGCTCCTGTTAAATTTTTGGAAAAGTTTTATCTTAAAAAAGATATGACATTACCATTCAAATGCATTGTGAAAAAGCAATAATAATATTATTGGAAAACAATAATATTTTTTATTGATTTTCTTATTGTGCTGGACAATTGAACCTGAGATATATTTGAACCTGAGATATATTTTTCTGAGTTTAATTATGCTCCTGTTAAATTTTTGGAAAAGTTTTATCTTAAAAAAGATATCACATCCTCATTCAAATGCATTGTGAAAAAGCAATGATAATATTATTGGAAAACAATAATATTTTTTATTGATTTTCTTATTGTGCTGGACAATTGAACCTGAGATATATTTTTCTGTGTTTAATTATGCTCCTGTTAAATTTTTGGAAAAGTTTTATCTTAAAAAAGATATCACATCCTCATTCAAATGCATTGTGAAAAAGCAATGATAATATTATTGGAAAACAATAATATTTTTTATTGATTTTCTTATTGTGCTGGACAATTGAACCTGAGATATATTTTTCTGTGTTTAATTATGCTCCTGTAAAATTTTTGGAAAAGTTTTATCTTAAAAAAGATATTACATCCTCATTCAAATGCATTGTGAAAAAGCAATAATAATATTATTGGAAAACAATAATATTTTTTATTGATTTTCTTATTGTGCTGGACAATTAAACCTGAAATATATTTTTCTGTGTTTATTAATGCTCCTGTTAAATTTTTGGAAAAGTTTTATCTTAAAAAAGATATCACATCCTCATTCAAATGCATTGTGAAAAAGCAATGATAATATTATTGGAAAACAATAATATTTTTTATTGATTTTCTTATTGTGCTGGACAATTGAACCTGAGATATATTTTTCTGTGTTTAATTATGCTCCTGTTAAATTTTTGGAAAAGTTTTATCTTAAAAAAGATATCACATCCTCATTCAAATGCATTGTGAAAAAGCAATGATAATATTATTGGAAAACAATAATATTTTTTATTGATTTTCTTATTGTGCTGGACAATTGAACCTGAGATATATTTTTCTGTGTTTAATTATGCTCCTGTTAAATTTTTGGAAAAGTTTTATCTTAAAAAAGATATCACATCCTCATTCAAATGCATTGTGAAAAAGCAATGATAATATTATTGGAAAACAATAATATTTTTTATTGATTTTCTTATTGTGCTGGACAATTGAACCTGAGATATATTTTCCTGTGTTTAATTATGCTCCTGTTAAATTTTTGGAAAAGTTTTATCTTAAAAAAGATATCACATCCTCATTCAAATGCATTGTGAAAAAGCAATAATAATATTATTGGAAAACAATAATATTTTTTATTGATTTTCTTATTGTGCTGGACAATTGAACCTGAGATATATTTTTCTGTGTTTAATTATGCTCCTGTTAAATTTTTGGAAAAGTTTTATCTTAAAAAAGATATCACATCCTCATTCAAATGCATTGTGAAAAAGCAATGATAATATTATTGGAAAACAATAATATTTTTTATTGATTTTCTTATTGTGCTGGACAATTGAACCTGAGATATATTTTTCTGTGTTTAATTATGCTCCTGTAAAATTTTTGGAAAAGTTTTATCTTAAAAAAGATATTACATCCTCATTCAAATGCATTGTGAAAAAGCAATAATAATATTATTGGAAAACAATAATATTTTTTATTGATTTTCTTATTGTGCTGGACAATTAAACCTGAAATATATTTTTCTGTGTTTATTAATGCTCCTGTTAAATTTTTGGAAAAGTTTTATCTTAAAAAAGATATCACATCCTCATTCAAATGCATTGTGAAAAAGCAATGATAATATTATTGGAAAACAATAATATTTTTTATTGATTTTCTTATTGTGCTGGACAATTGAACCTGAGATATATTTTTCTGTGTTTAATTATGCTCCTGTTAAATTTTTGGAAAAGTTTTATCTTAAAAAAGATATCACATCCTCATTCAAATGCATTGTGAAAAAGCAATAATAATATTATTGGAAAACAATAATATTTTTTATTGATTTTCTTATTGTGCTGGACAATTGAACCTGAGATATATTTTTCTGTGTTTAATTATGCTCCTGTTAAATTTTTGGAAAAGTTTTATCTTAAAAAAGATATCACATCCTCATTCAAATGCATTGTGAAAAAGCAATGATAATATTATTGGAAAACAATAATATTTTTTATTGATTTTCTTATTGTGCTGGACAATTGAACCTGAGATATATTTTTCTGTGTTTAATTATGCTCCTGTAAAATTTTTGGAAAAGTTTTATCTTAAAAAAGATATTACATCCTCATTCAAATGCATTGTGAAAAAGCAATAATAATATTATTGGAAAACAATAATATTTTTTATTGATTTTCTTATTGTGCTGGACAATTAAACCTGAAATATATTTTTCTGTGTTTATTAATGCTCCTGTTAAATTTTTGGAAAAGTTTTATCTTAAAAAAGATATCACATCCTCATTCAAATGCATTGTGAAAAAGCAATGATAATATTATTGGAAAACAATAATATTTTTTATTGATTTTCTTATTGTGCTGGACAATTGAACCTGAGATATATTTTTCTGTGTTTAATTATGCTCCTGTTAAATTTTTGGAAAAGTTTTATCTTAAAAAAGATATCACATCCTCATTCAAATGCATTGTGAAAAAGCAATGATAATATTATTGGAAAACAATAATATTTTTTATTGATTTTCTTATTGTGCTGGACAATTGAACCTGAGATATATTTTTCTGTGTTTAATTATGCTCCTGTTAAATTTTTGGAAAAGTTTTATCTTAAAAAAGATATCACATCCTCATTCAAATGCATTGTGAAAAAGCAATGATAATATTATTGGAAAACAATAATATTTTTTATTGATTTTCTTATTGTGCTGGACAATTGAACCTGAGATATATTTTTCTGTGTTTAATTATGCTCCTGTTAAATTTTTGGAAAAGTTTTATCTTAAAAAAGATATCACATCCTCATTCAAATGCATTGTGAAAAAGCAATGATAATATTATTGGAAAACAATAATATTTTTTATTGATTTTCTTATTGTGCTGGACAATTGAACCTGAGATATATTTTTCTGTGTTTAATTATGCTCCTGTTAAATTTTTGGAAAAGTTTTATCTTAAAAAAGATATCACATCCTCATTCAAATGCATTGTGAAAAAGCAATGATAATATTATTGGAAAACAATAATATTTTTTATTGATTTTCTTATTGTGCTGGACAATTGAACCTGAGATATATTTTTCTGTGTTTAATTATGCTCCTGTTAAATTTTTGGAAAAGTTTTATCTTAAAAAAGATATGACATTACCATTCAAATGCATTGTGAAAAAGCAATAATAATATTATTGGAAAACAATAATATTTTTTATTGATTTTCTTATTGTGCTGGACAATTGAACCTGAAATATATTTTTCTGTGTTTATTAATGCTCCTGTTAAATTTTTGGAAAAGTTTTATCTTAAAAAAGATATTACATCCTCATTCAAATGCATTGTGAAAAAGCAATAATAATATTATTGGAAAACAATAATATTTTTTATTGATTTTCTTATTGTGCTGGACAATTGAACCTGAAATATATTTTTCTGTGTTTATTAATGCTCCTGTTAAATTTTTGGAAAAGTTTTATCTTAAAAAAGATATCACATTATCATTCAAATGCATTGTGAAAAAGCAATAATAATATTATTGGAAAACAATAATATTTTTTATTGATTTTCTTATTGTGCTGGACAATTGAACCTGAAATATATTTTTCTGTGTTTAATTATGCTCCTGTTAAATTTTTGGAAAAGCTTTATTTTAAAAAAGATATCAAATCCTCATTCAAATGCAATGTGAAAAAGCAATAATAATATTATTGGAAAACAATAATATTTTTTATTGATTTTCTTATTGTGCTGGACAATTGAACCTGAAATATATTTTTCTGTGTTTAATTATGCTCCTGTTAAATTTTTGGAAAAGCTTTATCTTAAAAAAGATATCAAATCCTCATTCAAATGCACTGTGAAAAAGCAATAATAATATTATTGGAAAACAATAATATTTTTTATTGATTTTCTTATTGTGCTGGACAATTGAACCTGAAATATATTTTTCTGTGTTTAATTATGCTCCTGTTAAATTTTTGGAAAAGCTTTATCTTAAAAAAGATATCAAATCCTCATTCAAATGCACTGTGAAAAAGCAATAATAATGTTATTGGAAAACAATAATATTTTTTATTGATTTTCTTATTGTGCTGGACAATAGAACCTGAAATATATTTTTCTGTGTTTAATTATGCTCCTGTTAAATTTTTGGAAAAGCTTTATCTTAAAAAAGATATCAAATCCTCATTCAAATGCATTGTGAAAAAGCAATAATAATATTATTGGAAAACAATAATATTTTTTATTGATTTTCTTATTGTGCTGGACAATTGAACCTGAAATATATTTTTCTGTGTTTAATTATGCTCCTGTTAAATTTTTGGAAAAGCTTTATCTTAAAAAAGATATCAAATCCTCATTCAAATGCACTGTGAAAAAGCAAAAATAATATTATTGGAAAACAATAATATTTTTTATTGATTTTCTTATTGTGCTGGACAATTGAACCTGAAATATATTTTTCTGTGTTTAATTATGCTCCTGTTAAATTTTTGGAAAAGCTTTATCTTAAAAAAGATATCAAATCCTCATTCAAATGCACTGTGAAAAAGCAATAATAATGTTATTTGAAAACAATAATATTTTTTATTGATTTTCTTATTGTGCTGGACAATAGAACCTGAAATATATTTTTCTGTGTTTAATTATGCTCCTGTTAAATTTTTGGAAAAGCTTTATCTTAAAAAAGATATCAAATCCTCATTCAAATGCATTGTGAAAAAGCAATAATAATATTATTGGAAAACAATAATATTTTTTATTGATTTTCTTATTGTGCTGGACAATTGAACCTGAAATATATTTTTCTGTGTTTAATTATGCTCCTGTTAAATTTTTGGAAAACCTTTATCTTAAAAAAGATATCAAATCCTCATTCAAATGCACTGTGAAAAAGCAATAATAATATTATTGGAAAACAATAATATTTTTTATTGATTTTCTTATTGTGCTGGACAATTGAACCTGAAATATATTTTTCTGTGTTTAATTATGCTCCTGTTAAATTTTTGGAAAAGCTTTATCTTAAAAAAGATATCAAATCCTCATTCAAATGCATTGTGAAAAAGCAATAATAATATTATTGGAAAACAATAATATTTTTTATTGATTTTCTTATTGTGCTGGACAATTGAACCTGAAATATATTTTTCTGTGTTTAATTATGCTCCTGTTAAATTTTTGGAAAAGCTTTATCTTAAAAAAGATATCAAATCCTCATTCATATGCATTGTGAAAAAGCAATAATAATATTATTGGAAAACAATAATATTTTTTATTGATTTTCTTATTGTGCTGGACAATAGAACCTGAAATATATTTTTCTGTGTTTAATTATGCTCCTGTTAAATTTTTGGAAAAGCTTTATCTTAAAAAAGATATCAAATCCTCATTCAAATGCACTGTGAAAAAGCAATAATAATATTATTGGAAAACAATAATATTTTTTATTGATTTTCTTATTGTGCTGGACAATTGAACCTGAAATATATTTTTCTGTGTTTAATTATGCTCCTGTTAAATTTTTGGAAAAGCTTTATCTTAAAAAAGATATCAAATCCTCATTCATATGCATTGTGAAAAAGCAATAATAATATTATTGGAAAACAATAATATTTTTTATTGATTTTCTTATTGTGCTGGACAATTAAACCTGAAATATATTTTTCTGTGTTTAATTATGCTCCTGTTAAATTTTTGGAAAAGCTTTATCTTAAAAAAGATATCAAATCCTCATTCAAATGCACTGTGAAAAAGCAATAATAATATTATTGGAAAACAATAATATTTTTTATTGATTTTCTTATTGTGCTGGACAATTGAACCTGAAATATATTTTTCTGTGTTTAATTATGCTCCTGTTAAATTTTTGGAAAAGCTTTATCTTAAAAAAGATATCAAATCCTCATTCAAATGCATTGTGAAAAAGCAATAATAATATTATTGGAAAACAATAATATTTTTTATTGATTTTCTTATTGTGCTGGACAATAGAACCTGAAATATATTTTTCTGTGTTTAATTATGCTCCTGTTAAATTTTTGGAAAAGCTTTATCTTAAAAAAGATATCAAATCCTCATTCAAATGCACTGTGAAAAAGCAATAATAATATTATTGGAAAACAATAATATTTTTTATTGATTTTCTTATTGTGCTGGACAATTGAACCTGAAATATATTTTTCTGTGTTTAATTATGCTCCTGTTAAATTTTTGGAAAAGCTTTATCTTAAAAAAGATATCAAATCCTCATTCATATGCATTGTGAAAAAGCAATAATAATATTATTGGAAAACAATAATATTTTTTATTGATTTTCTTATTGTGCTGGACAATTAAACCTGAAATATATTTTTCTGTGTTTAATTATGCTCCTGTTAAATTTTTGGAAAAGCTTTATCTTAAAAAAGATATCAAATCCTCATTCAAATGCACTGTGAAAAAGCAATAATAATATTATTGGAAAACAATAATATTTTTTATTGATTTTCTTATTGTGCTGGACAATTGAACCTGAAATATATTTTTCTGTGTTTAATTATGCTCCTGTTAAATTTTTGGAAAAGCTTTATCTTAAAAAAGATATCAAATCCTCATTCAAATGCATTGTGAAAAAGCAATAATAATATTATTGGAAAACAATAATATTTTTTATTGATTTTCTTATTGTGCTGGACAATAGAACCTGAAATATATTTTTCTGTGTTTAATTATGCTCCTGTTAAATTTTTGGAAAAGCTTTATCTTAAAAAAGATATCAAATCCTCATTCAAATGCACTGTGAAAAAGCAATAATAATATTATTGGAAAACAATAATATTTTTTATTGATTTTCTTATTGTGCTGGACAATTGAACCTGAAATATATTTTTCTGTGTTTAATTATGCTCCTGTTAAATTTTTGGAAAAGCTTTATCTTAAAAAAGATATCAAATCCTCATTCATATGCATTGTGAAAAAGCAATAATAATATTATTGGAAAACAATAATATTTTTTATTGATTTTCTTATTGTGCTGGACAATTAAACCTGAAATATATTTTTCTGTGTTTAATTATGCTCCTGTTAAATTTTTGGAAAAGCTTTATCTTAAAAAAGATATCAAATCCTCATTCAAATGCACTGTGAAAAAGCAATAATAATATTATTGGAAAACAATAATATTTTTTATTGATTTTCTTATTGTGCTGGACAATTGAACCTGAAATATATTTTTCTGTGTTTAATTATGCTCCTGTTAAATTTTTGGAAAAGCTTTATCTTAAAAAAGATATCAAATCCTCATTCAAATGCACTGTGAAAAAGCAATAATAATATTATTGGAAAACAATAATATTTTTTATTGATTTTCTTATTGTGCTGGACAATTGAACCTGAAATATATTTTTCTGTGTTTAATTATGCTCCTGTTAAATTTTTGGAAAAGCTTTATCTTAAAAAAGATATCAAATCCTCATTCAAATGCACTGTGAAAAAGCAATAATAATATTATTGGAAAACAATAATATTTTTTATTGATTTTCTTATTGTGCTGGACAATTGAACCTGAAATATATTTTTCTGTGTTTAATTATGCTCCTGTTAAATTTTTGGAAAAGCTTTATCTTAAAAAAGATATCAAATCCTCATTCAAATGCACTGTGAAAAAGCAATAATAATATTATTGGAAAACAATAATATTTTTTATTGATTTTCTTATTGTGCTGGACAATTGAACCTGAAATATATTTTTCTGTGTTTAATTATGCTCCTGTTAAATTTTTGGAAAAGCTTTATCTTAAAAAAGATATCAAATCCTCATTCAAATGCACTGTGAAAAAGCAATAATAATATTATTGGAAAACAATAATATTTTTTATTGATTTTCTTATTGTGCTTTACAATAGAACCTGAAATATATTTTTCTGTGTTTAATTATGCTCCTGTTAAATTTTTAGAAAAGCTTTATCTTAAAAAAGATATCAAATCCTCATTCAAATGCATTGTGAAAAAGCAATAATAATATTATTGGAAAACAATAATATTTTTTATTGATTTTCTTATTGTGCTGGACAATTGAACCTGAAATATATTTTTCTGTGTTTAATTATGCTCCTGTTAAATTTTTGGAAAAGCTTTATCTTAAAAAAGATATCAAATCCTCATTCAAATGCACTGTGAAAAAGCAATAATAATATTATTGGAAAACAATAATATTTTTTATTGATTTTCTTATTGTGCTGGACAATTGAACCTGAAATATATTTTTCTGTGTTTAATTATGCTCCTGTTAAATTTTTGGAAAAGCTTTATCTTAAAAAAGATATCAAATCCTCATTCAAATGCACTGTGAAAAAGCAATAATAATATTATTGGAAAACAATAATATTTTTTATTGATTTTCTTATTGTGCTGGACAATTGAACCTGAAATATATTTTTCTGTGTTTAATTATGCTCCTGTTAAATTTTTGGAAAAGCTTTATCTTAAAAAAGATATCAAATCCTCATTCAAATGCATTGTGAAAAAGCAATAATAATATTATTGGAAAACAATAATATTTTTTATTGATTTTCTTATTGTGCTGGACAATTAAACCTGAAATATATTTTTCTGTGTTTATTAATGCTCCTGTTAAATTTTTGGAAAAGTTTTATCTTAAAAAAGATATCACATTATCATTCAAATGCATTGTGAAAAAGCAATAATAATATTATTGGAAAACAATAATATTTTTTATTGATTTTCTTATTGTGCTGGACAATTGAACCTGAAATATATTTTTCTGTGTTTAATTATGCTCCTGTTAAATTTTTGGAAAAGCTTTATCTTAAAAAAGATATCAAATCCTCATTCAAATGCACTGTGAAAAAGCAATAATAATATTATTGGAAAACAATAATATTTTTTATTGATTTTCTTATTGTGCTGGACAATTGAACCTGAAATATATTTTTCTGTGTTTAATTATGCTCCTGTTAAATTTTTGGAAAAGCTTTATCTTAAAAAAGATATCAAATCCTCATTCAAATGCATTGTGAAAAAGCAATAATAATATTATTGGAAAACAATAATATTTTTTATTGATTTTCTTATTGTGCTGGACAATAGAACCTGAAATATATTTTTCTGTGTTTAATTATGCTCCTGTTAAATTTTTGGAAAAGCTTTATCTTAAAAAAGATATCAAATCCTCATTCAAATGCACTGTGAAAAAGCAATAATAATATTATTGGAAAACAATAATATTTTTTATTGATTTTCTTATTGTGCTGGACAATTGAACCTGAAATATATTTTTCTGTGTTTAATTATGCTCCTGTTAAATTTTTGGAAAAGCTTTATCTTAAAAAAGATATCAAATCCTCATTCAAATGCATTGTGAAAAAGCAATAATAATATTATTGGAAAACAATAATATTTTTTATTGATTTTCTTATTGTGCTGGACAATAGAACCTGAAATATATTTTTCTGTGTTTAATTATGCTCCTGTTAAATTTTTAGAAAAGCTTTATCTTAAAAAAGATATCAAATCCTCATTCAAATGCATTGTGAAAAAGCAATAATAATATTATTGGAAAACAATAATATTTTTTATTGATTTTCTTATTGTGCTGGACAATTGAACCTGAAATATATTTTTCTGTGTTTAATTATGCTCCTGTTAAATTTTTGGAAAAGCTTTATCTTAAAAAAGATATCAAATCCTCATTCAAATGCACTGTGAAAAAGCAATAATAATATTATTGGAAAACAATAATATTTTTTATTGATTTTCTTATTGTGCTGGACAATTGAACCTGAAATATATTTTTCTGTGTTTAATTATGCTCCTGTTAAATTTTTGGAAAAGCTTTATCTTAAAAAAGATATCAAATCCTCATTCAAATGCATTGTGAAAAAGCAATAATAATATTATTGGAAAACAATAATATTTTTTATTGATTTTCTTATTGTGCTGGACAATTGAACCTGAAATATATTTTTCTGTGTTTAATTATGCTCCTGTTAAATTTTTGGAAAAGCTTTATCTTAAAAAAGATATCAAATCCTCATTCATATGCATTGTGAAAAAGCAATAATAATATTATTGGAAAACAATAATATTTTTTATTGATTTTCTTATTGTGCTGGACAATTAAACCTGAAATATATTTTTCTGTGTTTATTAATGCTCCTGTTAAATTTTTGGAAAAGTTTTATCTTAAAAAAGATATCACATTATCATTCAAATGCATTGTGAAAAAGCAATAATAATATTATTGGAAAACAATAATATTTTTTATTGATTTTCTTATTGTGCTGGACAATTGAACCTGAAATATATTTTTCTGTGTTTAATTATGCTCCTGTTAAATTTTTGGAAAAGCTTTATCTTAAAAAAGATATCAAATCCTCATTCAAATGCATTGTGAAAAAGCAATAATAATATTATTGGAAAACAATAATATTTTTTATTGATTTTCTTATTGTGCTGGACAATTAAACCTGAAATATATTTTTCTGTGTTTATTAATGCTCCTGTTAAATTTTTGGAAAAGTTTTATCTTAAAAAAGATATCACATTATCATTCAAATGCATTGTGAAAAAGCAATAATAATATTATTGGAAAACAATAATATTTTTTATTGATTTTCTTATTGTGCTGGACAATTGAACCTGAAATATATTTTTCTGTGTTTAATTATGCTCCTGTTAAATTTTTGGAAAAGCTTTATCTTAAAAAAGATATCAAATCCTCATTCAAATGCACTGTGAAAAAGCAATAATAATATTATTGGAAAACAATAATATTTTTTATTGATTTTCTTATTGTGCTGGACAATTGAACCTGAAATATATTTTTCTGTGTTTAATTATGCTCCTGTTAAATTTTTGGAAAAGCTTTATCTTAAAAAAGATATCAAATCCTCATTCAAATGCATTGTGAAAAAGCAATAATAATATTATTGGAAAACAATAATATTTTTTATTGATTTTCTTATTGTGCTGGACAATAGAACCTGAAATATATTTTTCTGTGTTTAATTATGCTCCTGTTAAATTTTTGGAAAAGCTTTATCTTAAAAAAGATATCAAATCCTCATTCAAATGCACTGTGAAAAAGCAATAATAATATTATTGGAAAACAATAATATTTTTTATTGATTTTCTTATTGTGCTGGACAATTGAACCTGAAATATATTTTTCTGTGTTTAATTATGCTCCTGTTAAATTTTTGGAAAAGCTTTATCTTAAAAAAGATATCAAATCCTCATTCAAATGCATTGTGAAAAAGCAATAATAATATTATTGGAAAACAATAATATTTTTTATTGATTTTCTTATTGTGCTGGACAATAGAACCTGAAATATATTTTTCTGTGTTTAATTATGCTCCTGTTAAATTTTTAGAAAAGCTTTATCTTAAAAAAGATATCAAATCCTCATTCAAATGCATTGTGAAAAAGCAATAATAATATTATTGGAAAACAATAATATTTTTTATTGATTTTCTTATTGTGCTGGACAATTGAACCTGAAATATATTTTTCTGTGTTTAATTATGCTCCTGTTAAATTTTTGGAAAAGCTTTATCTTAAAAAAGATATCAAATCCTCATTCAAATGCACTGTGAAAAAGCAATAATAATATTATTGGAAAACAATAATATTTTTTATTGATTTTCTTATTGTGCTGGACAATTGAACCTGAAATATATTTTTCTGTGTTTAATTATGCTCCTGTTAAATTTTTGGAAAAGCTTTATCTTAAAAAAGATATCAAATCCTCATTCAAATGCACTGTGAAAAAGCAATAATAATATTATTGGAAAACAATAATATTTTTTATTGATTTTCTTATTGTGCTGGACAATTGAACCTGAAATATATTTTTCTGTGTTTAATTATGCTCCTGTTAAATTTTTGGAAAAGCTTTATCTTAAAAAAGATATCAAATCCTCATTCAAATGCATTGTGAAAAAGCAATAATAATATTATTGGAAAACAATAATATTTTTTATTGATTTTCTTATTGTGCTGGACAATTGAACCTGAAATATATTTTTCTGTGTTTAATTATGCTCCTGTTAAATTTTTGGAAAAGCTTTATCTTAAAAAAGATATCAAATCCTCATTCATATGCATTGTGAAAAAGCAATAATAATATTATTGGAAAACAATAATATTTTTTATTGATTTTCTTATTGTGCTGGACAATTAAACCTGAAATATATTTTTCTGTGTTTATTAATGCTCCTGTTAAATTTTTGGAAAAGTTTTATCTTAAAAAAGATATCACATTATCATTCAAATGCATTGTGAAAAAGCAATAATAATATTATTGGAAAACAATAATATTTTTTATTGATTTTCTTATTGTGCTGGACAATTGAACCTGAAATATATTTTTCTGTGTTTAATTATGCTCCTGTTAAATTTTTGGAAAAGCTTTATCTTAAAAAAGATATCAAATCCTCATTCAAATGCACTGTGAAAAAGCAATAATAATATTATTGGAAAACAATAATATTTTTTATTGATTTTCTTATTGTGCTGGACAATTGAACCTGAAATATATTTTTCTGTGTTTAATTATGCTCCTGTTAAATTTTTGGAAAAGCTTTATCTTAAAAAAGATATCACATCCTCATTCAAATGCATTGTGAAAAAGCAATAATAATATTATTGGAAAACAATAATATTTTTTATTGATTTTCTTATTGTGCTGGACAATTGAACCTGAAATATATTTTTCTGTGTTTAATTATGCTCCTGTTAAATTTTTGGAAAAGCTTTATCTTAAAAAAGATATCAAATCCTCATTCAAATGCACTGTGAAAAAGCAATAATAATATTATTGGAAAACAATAATATTTTTTATTGATTTTCTTATTGTGCTGGACAATTGAACCTGAAATATATTTTTCTGTGTTTAATTATGCTCCTGTTAAATTTTTGGAAAAGCTTTATCTTAAAAAAGATATCAAATCCTCATTCAAATGCATTGTGAAAAAGCAATAATAATATTATTGGAAAACAATAATATTTTTTATTGATTTTCTTATTGTGCTGGACAATTAAACCTGAAATATATTTTTCTGTGTTTATTAATGCTCCTGTTAAATTTTTGGAAAAGCTTTATCTTAAAAAAGATATCAAATCCTCATTCAAATGCACTGTGAAAAAGCAATAATAATATTATTGGAAAACAATAACATTTTTTATTGATTTTCTTATTGTGCTGGACAATTGAACCTGAAATATATTTTTCTGTGTTTAATTATGCTCCTGTTAAATTTTTGGAAAAGCTTTATCTTAAAAAAGATATCAAATCCTCATTCAAATGCAATGTGAAAAAGCAATAATAATATTATTGGAAAACAATAATATTTTTTATTGATTTTCTTATTGTGCTGGACAATTGAACCTGAAATATATTTTTCTGTGTTTAATTATGCTCCTGTTAAATTTTTGGAAAAGCTTTATCTTAAAAAAGATATCAAATCCTCATTCAAATGCACTGTGAAAAAGCAATAATAATGTTATTGGAAAACAATAATATTTTTTATTGATTTTCTTATTGTGCTGGACAATTGAACCTGAAATACATTTTTCTGTGTTTAATTATGCTCCTGTTAAATTTTTGGAAAAGCTTTATCTTAAAAAATATATCAAATCCTCATTCAAATGCATTGTGAAAAAGCAATAATAATATTATTGGAAAACAATAATATTTTTTATTGATTTTCTTATTATGCTGGACAATTGAACCTGAAATATATTATTCTGTGTTTATTAATGCTCCTGTTAAATTTTTGGAAAAGTTTTATCTTAAAAAAGATATCACATTATCATTCAAATGCATTGTGAAAAAGCAATAATAATATTATTGGAAAACAATAATATTTTTTATTGATTTTCTTATTTTGCTGGACATTTGAACCTGAAATATATTTTTCTGTGTTTAATTATGCTCCTGTTAAATTTTTGGAAAAGTTTTGTCTTAAAAAAGATATTACATTATCATTCAAATGCATTGTGAAAAAGCAATAATAATATTATTGGAAAACAATAATATTTTTTATTGATTTTCTTATTGTGCTGGACAATTGAACCTGAAATATATTTTTCTGTGTTTAATTATGCTCCTGTTAAATTTTTGGAAAAGCTTTATCTTAAAAAAGATATCAAATCCTCATTCAAATGCAATGTGAAAAAGCAATAATAATATTATTGGAAAACAATAATATTTTTTATTGATTTTCTTATTGTGCTGGACAAATGAACCTGAAATATATTTTTCTGTGTTTAATTATGCTCCTGTTAAATTTTTGGAAAAGTTTTGTCTTAAAAAAGATATTACATTATCATTCAAATGCATTGTGAAAAAGCAATAATAATATTATTGGAAAACAATAATATTTTTTATTGATTTTCTTATTTTGCTGGACAGTTAAACCTGAAATATGTTTTTCTGTGTTTATTAATGCTCCTGTTAAATTTTTGGAAAAGTTTTGTCTTAAAAAAGATATTACATTATCATTCAAATGCATTGTGAAAAAGCAATAATAATATTATTGGAAAACAATAATATTTTTTATTGATTTTCTTATTGTGCTGGACAATTGAACCTGAAATATATTTTTCTGTGTTTAATTATGCTCCTGTTAAATTTTTGGAAAAGCTTTATCTTAAAAAAGATATCAAATCCTCATTCAAATGCACTGTGAAAAAGCAATAATAATATTATTGGAAAACAATAACATTTTTTATTGATTTTCTTATTGTGCTGGACAATTGAACCTGAAATATATTTTTCTGTGTTTAATTATGCTCCTGTTAAATTTTTGGAAAAGCTTTATCTTAAAAAAGATATCAAATCCTCATTCAAATGCACTGTGAAAAAGCAATAATAATATTATTGGAAAACAATAACATTTTTTATTGATTTTCTTATTGTGCTGGACAATTGAACCTGAAATATATTTTTCTGTGTTTAATTATGCTCCTGTTAAATTTTTGGAAAAGCTTTATCTTAAAAAAGATATCAAATCCTCATTCAAATGCAATGTGAAAAAGCAATAATAATATTATTGGAAAACAATAATATTTTTTATTGATTTTCTTATTGTGCTGGACAATTGAACCTGAAATATATTTTTCTGTGTTTAATTATGCTCCTGTTAAATTTTTGGAAAAGCTTTATCTTAAAAAAGATATCAAATCCTCATTCAAATGCACTGTGAAAAAGCAATAATAATATTATTGGAAAACAATAATATTTTTTATTGATTTTCTTATTGTGCTGGACAATTGAACCTGAAATATATTTTTCTGTGTTTAATTATGCTCCTGTTAAATTTTTGGAAAAGCTTTATCTTAAAAAAGATATCAAATCCTCATTCAAATGCACTGTGAAAAAGCAATAATAATATTATTGGAAAACAATAATATTTTTTATTGATTTTCTTATTGTGCTGGACAATTGAACCTGAAATATATTTTTCTGTGTTTAATTATGCTCCTGTTAAATTTTTGGAAAAGCTTTATCTTAAAAAAGATATCAAATCCTCATTCAAATGCACTGTGAAAAAGCAATAATAATGTTATTGGAAAACAATAATATTTTTTATTGATTTTCTTATTGTGCTGGACAATTGAACCTGAAATACATTTTTCTGTGTTTAATTATGCTCCTGTTAAATTTTTGGAAAAGCTTTATCTTAAAAAATATATCAAATCCTCATTCAAATGCACTGTGAAAAAGCAATAATAATGTTATTGGAAAACAATAATATTTTTTATTGATTTTCTTATTGTGCTGGACAATTGAACCTGAAATATATTTTTCTGTGTTTATTAATGCTCCTGTTAAATTTTTGGAAAAGTTTTATCTTAAAAAAGATATCACATTATCATTCAAATGCATTGTGAAAAAGCAATAATAATATTATTGGAAAACAATAATATTTTTTATTGATTTTCTTATTTTGCTGGACAATTAAACCTGAAATATATTTTTCTGTGTTTATTAATGCTCCTGTTAAATTTTTGGAAAAGTTTTATCTTAAAAAAGATATCACATTATCATTCAAATGCATTGTGAAAAAGCAATAATAATATTATTGGAAAACAATAATATTTTTTATTGATTTTCTTATTGTGCTGGACAATTGAACCTGAAATATATTTTTCTGTGTTTATTAATGCTCCTGTTAAATTTTTGGAAAAGTTTTATCTTAAAAAAGATATCACATTATCATTCAAATGCATTGTGAAAAAGCAATAATAATATTATTGGAAAACAATAATATTTTTTATTGATTTTCTTATTTTGCTGGACAATTGAACCTGAAATATATTTTTCTGTGTTTATTAATGCTCCTGTTAAATTTTTGGAAAAGTTTTATCTTAAAAAAGATATCACATTATCATTCAAATGCATTGTGAAAAAGCAATAATAATATTATTGGAAAACAATAATATTTTTTATTGATTTTCTTATTTTGCTGGACAATTAAACCTGAAATATATTTTTCTGTGTTTATCAATGCTCCTGTTAAATTTTTGGAAAAGTTTTATCTTAAAAAAGATATCACATTATCATTCAAATGCATTGTGAAAAAGCAATAATAATATTATTGGAAAACAATCATATTTTTTATTGATTTTCTTATTTTGCTGGACAATTAAACCTGAAATATATTTTTCTGTGTTTATTAATGCTCCTGTTAAATTTTTGGAAAAGTTTTATCTTAAAAAAGATATCACATTATCATTCAAATGCATTGTGAAAAAGCAATAATAATATTATTGGAAAACAATAATATTTTTTATTGATTTTCTTATTTTGCTGGACAATTAAACCTGAAATATATTTTTCTGTGTTTATCAATGCTCCTGTTAAATTTTTGGAAAAGTTTTATCTTAAAAAAGATATCACATTATCATTCAAATGCATTGTGAAAAAGCAATAATAATATTATTGGAAAACAATAATATTTTTTATTGATTTTCTTATTTTGCTGGACAATTAAACCTGAAATATATTTTTCTGTGTTTATTAATGCTCCTGTTAAATTTTTGGAAAAGTTTTATCTTAAAAAAGATATCACATTATCATTCAAATGCATTGTGAAAAAGCAATAATAATATTATTGGAAAACAATAATATTTTTTATTGATTTTCTTATTTTGCTGGACAATTAAACCTGAAATATATTTTTCTGTGTTTATTAATGCTCCTGTTAAATTTTTGGAAAAGTTTTATCTTAAAAAAGATATCACATTATCATTCAAATGCATTGTGAAAAAGCAATAATAATATTATTGGAAAACAATAATATTTTTTATTGATTTTCTTATTATGCTGGACAATTGAACCTGAAATATATTATTCTGTGTTTATTAATGCTCCTGTTAAATTTTTGGAAAAGTTTTATCTTAAAAAAGATATCACATTATCATTCAAATGCATTGTGAAAAAGCAATAATAATATTATTGGAAAACAATAATATTTTTTATTGATTTTCTTATTTTGCTGGACATTTGAACCTGAAATATGTTTTTCTGTGTTTATTAATGCTCCTGTTAAATTTTTGGAAAAGTTTTATCTTAAAAAAGATATCACATTATCATTCAAATGCATTGTGAAAAAGCAATAATAATATTATTGGAAAACAATAATATTTTTTATTGATTTTCTTATTGTGCTGGACAATTGAACCTGAAATATATTATTCTGTGTTTATTAATGCTCTTGTTAAATTTTTGGAAAAGTTTTATCTTAAAAAAGATATCACATTATCATTCAAATGCATTGTGAAAAAGCAATAATAATATTATTGGAAAACAATAATATTTTTATTTGATTTTCTTATTTTGCTGGACATTTGAACCTGAGATATGTTTTTCTGTGTTTATTAATGCTCCTGTTAAATTTTTGGAAAAGTTTTATCTTAAAAATGATATCACGTTATCATTCAAATGCATTGTGAAAAAGCAATAATAATATTATTGGAAAACAATAATATTTTTATTTGATTTTCTTATTGTGCTGGACAATTGAACCTGAAATATATTATTCTGTGTTTATTAATGCTCCTGTTAAATTTTTGGAAAAGTTTTATCTTAAAAAAGATATCACATTATCATTCAAATGCATTGTGAAAAAGCAATAATAATATTATTGGAAAACAATAATATTTTTTATTGATTTTCTTATTTTGCTGGACATTTGAACCTGAAATATATTTTTCTGTGTTTATAAATGCTCCTGTTAAATTTTTGAAAAAGTTTTGTCTTAAAAAAGATATTACATTATCATTCAAATGCATTGTGAAAAAGCAATAATAATATTATTGGAAAACAATAATATTTTTTATTGATTTTCTTATTTTGCTGGACAATTAAACCTGAAATATATTTTTCTGTGTTTATTAATGCTAATGTTAAATTTTTTGAAAAGTTTTATCTTAAAAAAGATATCACATTATCATTCAAATGCATTGTGAAAAAGCAATAATAATATTATTGGAAAACAATAATATTTTTTATTGATTTTCTTATTTTGCTGGACAATTGAACCTGAAATATATTTTTCTGTGTTTATAAATGCTCCTGTTAAATTTTTGGAAAAGTTTTGTCTTAAAAAAGATATTACATTATCATTCAAATGCATTGTGAAAAAGCAATAATAATATTATTGGAAAACAATAATATTTTTTATTGATTTTCTTATTTTGCTGGACAATTAAACCTGAAATATATTTTTCTGTGTTTATTAATGCTCCTGTTAAATTTTTGAAAAAGTTTTGTCTTAAAAAAGATATTACATTATCATTCAAATGCATTGTGAAAAAGCAATAATAATATTATTGGAAAACAATAATATTTTTTATTGATTTTCTTATTTTGCTGGACAATTAAACCTGAAATATATTTTTCTGTGTTTATTAATGCTAATGTTAAATTTTTTGAAAAGTTTTATCTTAAAAAAGATATCACATTATCATTCAAATGCATTGTGAAAAAGCAATAATAATATTATTGGAAAACAATAATATTTTTTATTGATTTTCTTATTTTGCTGGACATTTGAACCTGAAATATATTTTTCTGTGTTTATAAATGCTCCTGTTAAATTTTTGAAAAAGTTTTGTCTTAAAAAAGATATTACATTATCATTCAAATGCATTGTGAAAAAGCAATAATAATATTATTGGAAAACAATAATATTTTTTATTGATTTTCTTATTTTGCTGGACAATTAAACCTGAAATATATTTTTCTGTGTTTATTAATGCTAATGTTAAATTTTTTGAAAAGTTTTATCTTAAAAAAGATATCACATTATCATTCAAATGCATTGTGAAAAAGCAATAATAATATTATTGGAAAACAATAATATTTTTTATTGATTTTCTTATTTTGCTGGACAATTGAACCTGAAATATATTTTTCTGTGTTTATAAATGCTCCTGTTAAATTTTTGGAAAAGTTTTGTCTTAAAAAAGATATTACATTATCATTCAAATGCATTGTGAAAAAGCAATAATAATATTATTGGAAAACAATAATATTTTTTATTGATTTTCTTATTTTGCTGGACAATTAAACCTGAAATATATTTTTCTGTGTTTATTAATGCTCCTGTTAAATTTTTTGAAAAGTTTTATCTTAAAAAAGATATCACATTATCATTCAAATGCATTGTGAAAAAGCAATAATAATATTATTGGAAAACAATAATATTTTTTATTGATTTTCTTATTTTGCTGGACAATTAAACCTGAAATATATTTTTCTGTGTTTATTAATGCTCCTGTTAAATTTTTGGAAAAGTTTTATCTTAAAAAAGATATCACATTATCATTCAAATGCATTGTGAAAAAGCAATAATAATATTATTGGAAAACAATAATATTTTTTATTGATTTTCTTATTTTGCTGGACATTTGAACCTGAAATATGTTTTTCTGTGTTTATTAATGCTCCTGTTAAATTTTTGGAAAAGTTTTATCTTAAAAAAGATATTACATCCTCATTCAAATGCATTGTGAAAAAGCAATAATAATATTATTGGAAAACAATAATATTTTTTATTGATTTTCTTATTTTGCTGGACAATTAAACCTGAAATATATTTTTCTGTGTTTATTAATGCTAATGTTAAATTTTTTGAAAAGTTTTATCTTAAAAAAGATATCACATTATCATTCAAATGCATTGTGAAAAAGCAATAATAATATTATTGGAAAACAATAATATTTTTTATTGATTTTCTTATTTTGCTGGACAATTAAACCTGAAATATATTTTTCTGTGTTTATTAATGCTAATGTTAAATTTTTTGAAAAGTTTTATCTTAAAAAAGATATCACATTATCATTCAAATGCATTGTGAAAAAGCAATAATAATATTATTGGAAAACAATAATATTTTTTATTGATTTTCTTATTTTGCTGGACAATTGAACCTGAAATATATTTTTCTGTGTTTATAAATGCTCCTGTTAAATTTTTGGAAAAGTTTTGTCTTAAAAAAGATATTACATTATCATTCAAATGCATTGTGAAAAAGCAATAATAATATTATTGGAAAACAATAATATTTTTTATTGATTTTCTTATTTTGCTGGACAATTGAACCTGAAATATATTTTTCTGTGTTTATAAATGCTCCTGTTAAATTTTTGAAAAAGTTTTGTCTTAAAAAAGATATTACATTATCATTCAAATGCATTGTGAAAAAGCAATAATAATATTATTGGAAAACAATAATATTTTTTATTGATTTTCTTATTTTGCTGGACAATTAAACCTGAAATATATTTTTCTGTGTTTATTAATGCTAATGTTAAATTTTTGGAAAAGTTTTGTCTTAAAAAAGATATTACATTATCATTCAAATGCATTGTGAAAAAGCAATAATAATATTATTGGAAAACAATAATATTTTTTATTGATTTTCTTATTTTGCTGGACAATTAAACCTGAAATATATTTTTCTGTGTTTATAAATGCTCCTGTTAAATTTTTGGAAAAGTTTTGTCTTGAAAAAGATATTACATTATCATTCAAATGCATTGTGAAAAAGCAATAATAATATTATTGGAAAACAATAATATTTTTTATTGATTTTCTTATTTTGCTGGACAATTAAACCTGAAATATATTTTTCTGTGTTTATTAATGCTAATGTTAAATTTTTGGAAAAGTTTTGTCTTAAAAAAGATATTACATTATCATTCAAATGCATTGTGAAAAAGCAATAATAATATTATTGGAAAACAATAATATTTTTTATTGATTTTCTTATTTTGCTGGACATTTGAACTTGAAATATGTTTTTCTGTGTTTATTAATGCTCCTGTTAAATTTTTGGAAAAGTTTTATCTTAAAAAAGATATTACATCCTCATTCAAATGCATTGTGAAAAAGCAATAATAATATTATTGGAAAACAATAATATTTTTTATTGATTTTCTTATTTTGCTGGACAATTGAACCTGAAATATATTTTTCTGTGTTTATAAATGCTCCTGTTAAATTTTTGAAAAAGTTTTGTCTTAAAAAAGATATTACATTATCATTCAAATGCATTGTGAAAAAGCAATAATAATATTATTGGAAAACAATAATATTTTTTATTGATTTTCTTATTTTGCTGGACAATTAAACCTGAAATATATTTTTCTGTGTTTACTAAAGCTAATGTTAAATTTTTTGTAAAGTTTTATCTTAAAAAAGATATCACATTATCATTCAAATGCATTGTGAAAAAGCAATAATAATATTATTGGAAAACAATAATATTTTTTATTGATTTTCTTATTTTGCTGGACAATTGAACCTGAAATATATTTTTTGTGTTTATAAATGCTCCTGTTAAATTTTTGAAAAAGTTTTGTCTTAAAAAAGATATTACATTATCATTCAAATGCATTGTGAAAAAGCAATAATAATATTATTGGAAAACAATAATATTTTTTATTGATTTTCTTATTTTGCTGGACAATTAAACCTGAAATATATTTTTCTGTGTTTATTAAAGCTAATGTTAAATTTTTTGTAAAGTTTTATCTTAAAAAAGATATCACATTATCATTCAAATGCATTGTGAAAAAGCAATAATAATATTATTGGAAAACAATAATATTTTTTATTGATTTTCTTATTTTGCTGGACAATTGAACCTGAAATATATTTTTCTGTGTTTATAAATGCTCCTGTTAAATTTTTGGAAAAGTTTTGTCTTAAAAAAGATATTACATTATCATTCAAATGCATTGTGAAAAAGCAATAATAATATTATTGGAAAACAATAATATTTTTTATTGATTTTCTTATTTTGCTGGACAATTAAACCTGAAATATATTTTTCTGTGTTTATTAATGCTCCTGTTAAATTTTTGGAAAAGTTTTATCTTAAAAAAGATATCACATTATCATTCAAATGCATTGTGAAAAAGCAATAATAATATTATTGGAAAACAATAATATTTTTTATTGATTTTCTTATTTTGCTGGACAATTGAACCTGAAATATATTTTTCTGTGTTTATAAATGCTCCTGTTAAATTTTTGGAAAAGTTTTGTCTTAAAAAAGATATTACATTATCATTCAAATGCATTGTGAAAAAGCAATAATAATATTATTGGAAAACAATAATATTTTTTATTGATTTTCTTATTTTGCTGGACAATTAACCCTGAAATATATTTTTCTGTGTTTATTAATGCTCCTGTTAAATTTTTGGAAAAGTTTTATCTTAAAAAAGATATCACATTATCATTCAAATGCATTGTGAAAAAGCAATAATAATATTATTGGAAAACAATAATATTTTTTATTGATTTTCTTATTTTGCTGGACATTTTTACCTGAAATATGTTTTTCTGTGTTTATTAATGCTCCTGTTAAATTTTTGGAAAAGTTTTATCTTAAAAAAGATATCACATTATCATTCAAATGCATTGTGAAAAAGCAATAATAATATTATTGGAAAACAATAATATTTTTTATTGATTTTCTTATTGTGCTGGACAATTGAACCTGAAATATATTTTTCTGTGTTTATTAATGCTCCTGTTAAATTTTTTGAAAAGTTTTATCTTAAAAAAGATATCACATTATCATTCAAATGCATTGTGAAAATGCAATAATAATATTATTGGAAAACAATAATATTTTTTATTGATTTTCTTATTTTGCTGGACAATTGAACCTGAAATATATTTTTCTGTGTTTATAAATGCTCCTGTTAAATTTTTGGAAAAGTTTTGTCTTAAAAAAGATATTACATTATCATTCAAATGCATTGTGAAAAAGCAATAATAATATTATTGGAAAACAATAATATTTTTTATTGATTTTCTTATTTTGCTGGACAATTAAACCTGAAATATATTTTTCTGTGTTTATTAATGCTCCTGTTAAATTTTTTGAAAAGTTTTATCTTAAAAAAGATATCACATTATCATTCAAATGCATTGTGAAAAAGCAATAATAATATTATTGGAAAACAATAATATTTTTTATTGATTTTCTTATTTTGCTGGACATTTGAACCTGAAATATGTTTTTCTGTGTTTATTAATGCTCCTGTTAAATTTTTGGAAAAGTTTTATCTTAAAAAAGATATCACATTATCATTCAAATGCATTGTGAAAAAGCAATAATAATATTATTGGAAAACAATAATATTTTTTATTGATTTTCTTATTGTGCTGGACAATTGAACCTGAAATATATTTTTCTGTGTTTATTAATGCTCCTGTTAAATTTTTTGAAAAGTTTTATCTTAAAAAAGATATCACATTATCATTCAAATGCATTGTGAAAAAGCAATAATAATATTATTGGAAAACAATAATATTTTTTATTGATTTTCTTATTTTGCTGGACAATTAAACCTGAAATATATTTTTCTGTGTTTATTAATGCTCCTGTTAAATTTTTGGAAAAGTTTTATCTTAAAAAAGATATCACATTATCATTCAAATGCATTGTGAAAAAGCAATAATAATATTATTGGAAAACAATAATATTTTTTATTGATTTTCTTATTTTACTGGACATTTGAACCTGAAATATGTTTTTCTGTGTTTATTAATGCTCCTGTTAAATTTTTGGAAAAGTTTTATCTTAAAAAAGATATCACATTATCATTCAAATGCATTGTGAAAAAGCAATAATAATATTATTGGAAAACAATAATATTTTTTATTGATTTTCTTATTTTGCTGGACAATTGAACCTGAAATATATTTTTCTGTGTTTATAAATGCTCCTGTTAAATTTTTGGAAAAGTTTTATCTTAAAAAAGATATTACATTATCATTCAAATGCATTGTGAAAAAGCAATAATAATATTATTGGAAAACAATAATATTTTTTATTGATTTTCTTATTTTGCTGGACATTTGAACCTGAAATATGTTTTTCTGTGTTTATTAATGCTCCTGTTAAATTTTTGGAAAAGTTTTATCTTAAAAAAGATATCACATTATCATTCAAATGCATTGTGAAAAAGCAATAATAATATTATTGGAAAACAATAATATTTTTTATTGATTTTCTTATTGTGCTGGACAATTGAACCTGAAATATATTTTTCTGTGTTTATTAATGCTCCTGTTAAATTTTTTGAAAAGTTTTATCTTAAAAAAGATATCACATTATCATTCAAATGCATTGTGAAAAAGCAATAATAATATTATTGGAAAACAATAATATTTTTTATTGATTTTCTTATTTTGCTGGACAATTAAACCTGAAATATATTTTTCTGTGTTTATTAATGCTCCTGTTAAATTTTTGGAAAAGTTTTATCTTAAAAAAGATATCACATTATCATTCAAATGCATTGTGAAAAAGCAATAATAATATTATTGGAAAACAATAATATTTTTTATTGATTTTCTTATTTTGCTGGACATTTGAACCTGAAATATGTTTTTCTGTGTTTATTAATGCTCCTGTTAAATTTTTGGAAAAGTTTTATCTTAAAAAAGATATTACATCCTCATTCAAATGCATTGTGAAAAAGCAATAATAATATTATTGGAAAACAATAATATTTTTTATTGATTTTCTTATTTTGCTGGACAATTAAACCTGAAATATATTTTTCTGTGTTTATTAATGCTAATGTTAAATTTTTTGAAAAGTTTTATCTTAAAAAAGATATCACATTATCATTCAAATGCATTGTGAAAAAGCAATAATAATATTATTGGAAAACAATAATATTTTTTATTGATTTTCTTATTTTGCTGGACAATTAAACCTGAAATATATTTTTCTGTGTTTATTAATGCTAATGTTAAATTTTTTGAAAAGTTTTATCTTAAAAAAGATATCACATTATCATTCAAATGCATTGTGAAAAAGCAATAATAATATTATTGGAAAACAATAATATTTTTTATTGATTTTCTTATTTTGCTGGACAATTGAACCTGAAATATATTTTTCTGTGTTTATAAATGCTCCTGTTAAATTTTTGAAAAAGTTTTGTCTTAAAAAAGATATTACATTATCATTCAAATGCATTGTGAAAAAGCAATAATAATATTATTGGAAAACAATAATATTTTTTATTGATTTTCTTATTTTGCTGGACAATTAAACCTGAAATATATTTTTCTGTGTTTATTAATGCTAATGTTAAATTTTTGGAAAAGTTTTGTCTTAAAAAAGATATTACATTATCATTCAAATGCATTGTGAAAAAGCAATAATAATATTATTGGAAAACAATAATATTTTTTATTGATTTTCTTATTTTGCTGGACAATTAAACCTGAAATATATTTTTCTGTGTTTATAAATGCTCCTGTTAAATTTTTGGAAAAGTTTTGTCTTGAAAAAGATATTACATTATCATTCAAATGCATTGTGAAAAAGCAATAATAATATTATTGGAAAACAATAATATTTTTTATTGATTTTCTTATTTTGCTGGACAATTAAACCTGAAATATATTTTTCTGTGTTTATTAATGCTAATGTTAAATTTTTGGAAAAGTTTTATCTTAAAAAAGATATTACATCCTCATTCAAATGCATTGTGAAAAAGCAATAATAATATTATTGGAAAACAATAATATTTTTTATTGATTTTCTTATTTTGCTGGACATTTGAACCTGAAATATGTTTTTCTGTGTTTATTAATGCTCCTGTTAAATTTTTGGAAAAGTTTTATCTTAAAAAAGATATTACATTATCATTCAAATGCATTGTGAAAAAGCAATAATAATATTATTGGAAAACAATAATATTTTTTATTGATTTTCTTATTTTGCTGGACAATTAAACCTGAAATATATTTTTCTGTGTTTATTAATGCTAATGTTAAATTTTTTGAAAAGTTTTATCTTAAAAAAGATATCACATTATCATTCAAATGCATTGTGAAAAAGCAATAATAATATTATTGGAAAACAATAATATTTTTTATTGATTTTCTTATTTTGCTGGACAATTAAACCTGAAATATGTTTTTCTGTGTTTATTAATGCTCCTGTTAAATTTTTGGAAAAGTTTTATCTTAAAAAAGATATTACATCCTCATTCAAATGCATTGTGAAAAAGCAATAATAATATTATTGGAAAACAATAATATTTTTTATTGATTTTCTTATTTTGCTGGACAATTAAACCTGAAATATATTTTTCTGTGTTTATTAATGCTAATGTTAAATTTTTGGAAAAGTTTTGTCTTAAAAAAGATATTACATTATCATTCAAATGCATTGTGAAAAAGCAATAATAATATTATTGGAAAACAATAATATTTTTTATTGATTTTCTTATTTTGCTGGACAATTAAACCTGAAATATATTTTTCTGTGTTTATAAATGCTCCTGTTAAATTTTTGGAAAAGTTTTGTCTTGAAAAAGATATTACATTATCATTCAAATGCATTGTGAAAAAGCAATAATAATATTATTGGAAAACAATAATATTTTTTATTGATTTTCTTATTTTGCTGGACAATTAAACCTGAAATATATTTTTCTGTGTTTATTAATGCTAATGTTAAATTTTTGGAAAAGTTTTATCTTAAAAAAGATATTACATCCTCATTCAAATGCATTGTGAAAAAGCAATAATAATATTATTGGAAAACAATAATATTTTTTATTGATTTTCTTATTTTGCTGGACATTTGAACCTGAAATATGTTTTTCTGTGTTTATTAATGCTCCTGTTAAATTTTTGGAAAAGTTTTATCTTAAAAAAGATATTACATTATCATTCAAATGCATTGTGAAAAAGCAATAATAATATTATTGGAAAACAATAATATTTTTTATTGATTTTCTTATTTTGCTGGACAATTAAACCTGAAATATATTTTTCTGTGTTTATTAATGCTAATGTTAAATTTTTTGAAAAGTTTTATCTTAAAAAAGATATCACATTATCATTCAAATGCATTGTGAAAAAGCAATAATAATATTATTGGAAAACAATAATATTTTTTATTGATTTTCTTATTTTGCTGGACATTTGAACCTGAAATATGTTTTTCTGTGTTTATTAATGCTCCTGTTAAATTTTTGGAAAAGTTTTATCTTTAAAAAGATATTACATCCTCATTCAAATGCATTGTGAAAAAGCAATAATAATATTATTGGAAAACAATAATATTTTTTATTGATTTTCTTATTTTGCTGGACAATTAAACCTGAAATATATTTTTCTGTGTTTATTAATGCTAATGTTAAATTTTTTGAAAAGTTTTATCTTAAAAAAGATATCACATTATCATTCAAATGCATTGTGAAAAAGCAATAATAATATTATTGGAAAACAATAATATTTTTTATTGATTTTCTTATTTTGCTGGACAATTAAACCTGAAATATATTTTTCTGTGTTTATTAATGCTAATGTTAAATTTTTTGAAAAGTTTTATCTTAAAAAAGATATCACATTATCATTCAAATGCATTGTGAAAAAGCAATAATAATATTATTGGAAAACAATAATATTTTTTATTGATTTTCTTATTTTGCTGGACAATTGAACCTGAAATATATTTTTCTGTGTTTATAAATGCTCCTGTTAAATTTTTGAAAAAGTTTTGTCTTAAAAAAGATATTACATTATCATTCAAATGCATTGTGAAAAAGCAATAATAATATTATTGGAAAACAATAATATTTTTTATTGATTTTCTTATTTTGCTGGACAATTAAACCTGAAATATATTTTTCTGTGTTTATTAATGCTAATGTTAAATTTTTGGAAAAGTTTTGTCTTAAAAAAGATATTACATTATCATTCAAATGCATTGTGAAAAAGCAATAATAATATTATTGGAAAACAATAATATTTTTTATTGATTTTCTTATTTTGCTGGACAATTAAACCTGAAATATATTTTTCTGTGTTTATAAATGCTCCTGTTAAATTTTTGGAAAAGTTTTGTCTTGAAAAAGATATTACATTATCATTCAAATGCATTGTGAAAAAGCAATAATAATATTATTGGAAAACAATAATATTTTTTATTGATTTTCTTATTTTGCTGGACAATTAAACCTGAAATATATTTTTCTGTGTTTATTAATGCTAATGTTAAATTTTTGGAAAAGTTTTATCTTAAAAAAGATATTACATCCTCATTCAAATGCATTGTGAAAAAGCAATAATAATATTATTGGAAAACAATAATATTTTTTATTGATTTTCTTATTTTGCTGGACATTTGAACCTGAAATATGTTTTTCTGTGTTTATTAATGCTCCTGTTAAATTTTTGGAAAAGTTTTATCTTAAAAAAGATATTACATCCTCATTCAAATGCATTGTGAAAAAGCAATAATAATATTATTGGAAAACAATAATATTTTTTATTGATTTTCTTATTTTGCTGGACAATTAAACCTGAAATATATTTTTCTGTGTTTATTAATGCTAATGTTAAATTTTTTGAAAAGTTTTATCTTAAAAAAGATATCACATTATCATTCAAATGCATTGTGAAAAAGCAATAATAATATTATTGGAAAACAATAATATTTTTTATTGATTTTCTTATTTTGCTGGACAATTAAACCTGAAATATATTTTTCTGTGTTTATTAATGCTAATGTTAAATTTTTTGAAAAGTTTTATCTTAAAAAAGATATCACATTATCATTCAAATGCATTGTGAAAAAGCAATAATAATATTATTGGAAAACAATAATATTTTTTATTGATTTTCTTATTTTGCTGGACAATTGAACCTGAAATATATTTTTCTGTGTTTATAAATGCTCCTGTTAAATTTTTGAAAAAGTTTTGTCTTAAAAAAGATATTACATTATCATTCAAATGCATTGTGAAAAAGCAATAATAATATTATTGGAAAACAATAATATTTTTTATTGATTTTCTTATTTTGCTGGACAATTAAACCTGAAATATATTTTTCTGTGTTTATTAATGCTAATGTTAAATTTTTGGAAAAGTTTTGTCTTAAAAAAGATATTACATTATCATTCAAATGCATTGTGAAAAAGCAATAATAATATTATTGGAAAACAATAATATTTTTTATTGATTTTCTTATTTTGCTGGACAATTAAACCTGAAATATATTTTTCTGTGTTTATAAATGCTCCTGTTAAATTTTTGGAAAAGTTTTGTCTTGAAAAAGATATTACATTATCATTCAAATGCATTGTGAAAAAGCAATAATAATATTATTGGAAAACAATAATATTTTTTATTGATTTTCTTATTTTGCTGGACAATTAAACCTGAAATATATTTTTCTGTGTTTATTAATGCTCCTGTTAAATTTTTTGAAAAGTTTTATCTTAAAAAAGATATCACATTATCATTCAAATGCATTGTGAAAAAGCAATAATAATATTATTGGAAAACAATAATATTTTTTATTGATTTTCTTATTTTGCTGGACAATTAAACCTGAAATATATTTTTCTGTGTTTATTAATGCTCCTGTTAAATTTTTGGAAAAGTTTTATCTTAAAAAAGATATCACATTATCATTCAAATGCATTGTGAAAAAGCAATAATAATATTATTGGAAAACAATAATATTTTTTATTGATTTTCTTATTGTGCTGGACAATTAAATTTTGAAACTAGTATTATCATTTAAAATGATATTACCTCAATATTTAAGACCACTGAATAAAACAGATAAATTTTATTTGTTTTTTCAAAAAAAAATATTTTTTATCCGTTTTACCTATGGCCTACAATTAGACCTGAAATAATTATTTCTGTGTTAAATTAAACTTTTAATAAATTTTGAAACTAGTATTATCATTTAATATGATATTACCTCAATATTTAAGACCGCTGAATAAAACAGATAAATTTTATTTGTTTTTTCAAAAACAAATATTTTTTATCCGTTTTACCTATGGCCTACAATTAGACCTGATTTATTAAAAGCATAATCTAGCACAGAAATAATTATTTCAGGTCTAATTGTAGGCCATAGGTAAAACGGATAAAAAATATTTGTTTTTGAAAAAACAAATAAAATTTATCTGTTTTACTCAGTGGTCTTAAATATTGCGGTATATCATTTTAAATGATAATACTAGTTTAAAAATTTATTAAAAGCATAATTTAACACAGAAATAATTATTTCAGTTCTAATTGTAGGCCATAGGTAAAACGGATAAAAAATATTTGTTTTTGAAAAAACAAATAAAATTTATCTGTTTTACTCAGTGGTCTTAAATATTGAAGTAATATCATTTTAAATGATAATACTAGTTTCATAATTTATAAAAAGCATAATTTAACACAGAAATTATTATTTCAGGTCTAATTGTAGGCCATAGGTAAAACGGATAAAAAATATTTGTTTTTGAAAAAACAAATAAAATTTATCTGTTTTACACAGTGGTCTTAAATACTGAGGTAATATCATTTTAAATGATAATACTAGTTTGAAAATTTATTAAAAGCATAATTTAACACAGAAATAATTATTTCAGGTCTAATTGTAAGCCATAGGTAAAACGGATAAAAATTATTTGTTTTTGAAAAAACAAATAAAATTTATCTGTTTTACTCAGTGGTCTTAAATATTGAAGTAATATCGTTTTTAATGATAATACTAGTTTCAACGTTTATTAAAAGCATAATTTAACACAGAAATAATTATTTCAGGTGTAATTGTAGGCCATAGGTTAAACGGATAAAAAATATATGTTTTTGAAAAAACAAATAAAATTTATCTGTTTTACTCAGTGGTCTTAAATATGGAAGTAATATCATTTTAAATGATAGAACTAGTTTCAAAATTTATTAAAAGCATAATTTAACACAGAAATTATTATTTCAGGTCTAATTGTAGGCCATAGGTTAAACGGATAATAAATATTTGTTTTTGAAAAAACAAATAAAATTTATCTGTTTTACTCAGTGGTCTTAAATATTGAAGTAATATCATTTTAAATGATAATACTAGTTTTAAAATTTATTAAAAGCATAATTTTACACAGAAATAATTATTTCAGTTCTAATTGTAGGCCATAGGTAAAACGGATAAAAAATATTTGTTTTTGAAAAAACAAATAAAATATATCTGTTTTACTCAGTGGTCTTAAAAATTGAAGTAATATCATTTTAAATGAAAATACTAGTTTCAAAATTTATTAAAAGCATTATTTAACACAGAAATAATTATTTCAGTTCTAATTGTACGCCATAGGTAAAACGGATAAAAATTATTTGTTTTTGAAAAAACAAATAAAATTTATCTATTTTACTCAGTGGTCTCAAATATTGAAGTAATATCATTTTAAATGATAATACTAGATTCAAAATTTATTAAAAGCATTATTTAACACAGAAATAATTATTTCAGGTCTAATTGTAGGCCAAAAGTAAAACGGATAAAAAATATTTGTTTTTGAAAAAACAAATAAAATTTATCTGTTTTACTCAGTGGTCTTAAATAATGAGGTAATATCATTTTAAATGATAATACTAGTTTCAAAATTTATTAAAAGCATAATTCAACACAGAAATTATTATTTCAGGTCTAATTGTAGGCCATAGGTAAAACGGATAAAAATTATTTGTTTTTGAAAAAACAAATAAAGTTTATCTGTTTTACTCAGTGGTCATAAATATTGAAGTAATATCGTTTTAAATGGTAATACTAGTTTTAATATTTATTAAAAGCATAATTTAACACAGAAATAATTATTTCAGTTCTAATTGTAGGCCATAGGTAAAACGGATAAAAAAAATTTGTTTTTGAAAAAACAAATAAAATTTATCTGTTTTACTCAGTGGTCTTAAATATTGAAGTAATATCATTTAAAATGATAATACTAGTTTTAATATTTATTAAAAGCAAAATTTAACACAGAAATAATTATTTCAGGTCTAATTGTAGGCCATAGGTAAAACGGATAAAAAATATTTGTTTTTGAAAAAACAAATAAAATTTATCCGTTTTTCCCAGGGGGCTCAAATATTGAAGTAATATCATTTAAAATGATAATACTAGTTTTAATATTTATTAAAAGCAAAATTTAACACAGAAATAATTATTTCAGTTCTAATTGTAGGCCATAGGTAAAACGGATAAAAAATATTTGTTTTTGAAAAAACAAATAAAATTTATCTGTTTTACTCAGTGGTCTTAAATATTGAAGTAATATCATTTAAAATGATAATACTAGTTTTAATATTTATTAAAAGCAAAATTTAACACAGAAATAATTATTTCAGGTCTAATTGTAGGCCATAGGTAAAACGGATAAAAATTATTTGTTTTTGAAAAAACAAATAAAATTTATCCGTTTTACTCAGTGGTCTTAAATATTGAAGTAATATCATTTAAAATGATAATACTAGTTTTAATATTTATTAAAAGCATAATTTAACACAGAAATAATTATTTCAGTTCTAATTGTAGGCCATAGGTAAAACGGATAAAAATTATTTGTTTTTGAAAAAACAAATAAAATTTATCTATTTTACTCAGTGGTCTTAAATATTGAAGTAATATCATTTTAAATGATAATACTTGTTTTAAAATTTATTAAAAGCATAATTTAACACAGATATAATTATTTCAGGTCTATTTGTAGGCCATAGGTAAAACGGATAAAAAATATTTGTTTTTGAAAAAACAAATAAAATTTATCTGTTTTACTCAGTGGTCTTAAATACTGAGGTAATGTCATTTTAAATGATAATACTAGTCTCAAAATTTATTAAAAGCATAATTTAACACAGAAATAATTATTTCAGGTCTAATTGTAGGCCACAGGTAAAATGGATAAAAAATATTTATTTTGGAAAAAACAAATAAAATTTATCTGTTTTACTCTTTGGTCTTAAATATTGAAGTAATATCATTTTAAATGATAATACTAGTTTCAAAATTTATTAAAAGCATAATTTAACACAGAAATAATTTTTTCAGGTCTAATTGTAGGCCATAGGTAAAACGGATAAAAATTATTTGTTTTTGAAAAAACAAATAAAATTTATCTGTTTTACTCAGTGGTCTTAAATATTGAAGTAATATCATTTTAAATGATAATACTAGTTTCAAAATTTATAAAAAGCATAATTTAACACAGAAATAATTTTTTCAGGTCTAATCGTAGGCCATAGGTAAAACGGATAAAAATTATTTGTTTTTGAAAAAACAAATAAAATTTATCTGTTTTACTCAGTGGTCTTAAATATTGAAGTAATATCATTTTAAATGATATAACTAGTTTTAAAATTTATTAAAAGCCTAATTTAACACAGAAATATATATTTCAGGTCTAATTGTAGGCCATAGGTCAAACGGATAAAAAATATTTTTTTTTGAAAAAACAAATAAAATTTATCCGTTTTACTCAGTGGTCTTAAATATTGAAGAAACATCATTTTAAATGAAAATACTAGTTTCAAAATTTATTAAAAGCGTTATTTAACACAGAAACAATTATTTCAGTTCTAATTGTAGGCCATAGGTAAAACGGATAAAAAATATTTGTTTTTGAAAAAACAAATAAAATTTATCTGTGTTTCCCAGGGGGGTCAAATATTGAAGTAATATCATTTTAAATGATAATACTAGTTTCAAAATTTATTAAAAGCATAATTTAACACAGAAATAATTATTTCAGGTCTAATTGTAGGCCAAAGGTAAAACGGATAAAAATTATTTGTTTTTGAAAAAACAAATAAAATTTATCTGTTTTACTCAGTGGTCTTAAATATTGAAGAAATATCATTTTAAATGAAAATACTAGTTTCAAAATTTATTAAAAGCATTATTTAACACAGAAATAATTATTTCAGTTCTAATTGTAGGCCATAGGTAAAACGGATAAAAAATATTTGTTTTTGAAAAAACAAATAAAATTTATCTGTTTTACTCAGTGGTCTTATATATTGAAGTAATATCATTTTAAATGATAATACTAGTTTTAATATTTATTAAAAGCATAATTTAACACAGAAATAATTATTTCAGGTCTAATTGTAGGCCATAGGTAAAACGGATAAAAATTATTTGTTTTTAAAAAAACAAATAAAATTTATCCGTTTTTCCCAGGGGGCTCAAATATTGAAGTAATATCATTTTAAATGATATTACTAGTTTTAAAATTTATTAAAAGCATAATTTAACACAGGAATAATTATTTCAGTTCTAATTGTAGGCCATAGGTAAAACGGATAAAAATTATTTGTTTTTGAAAAAACAAATAAAATTTATCCGTTTTACTCAGTGGTCTTAAATATTGAAGAAATATCATTTTAAATGAAAATACTAGTTTCAAAATTTATTAAAAGCATAATTTTACACAGAAATAATTATTTTAGGTCTAATTGTAGGCCATAGGTAAAACGGATAAAAATTATTTGTTTTTGAAAAAACAAATAAAATTTATCTGTTTCACTCAGTGGTCTTAAATATTGAAGTAATATCATTTTAAATGATAATACTAGTTTCAAAATTTAATAAAAGCATTATTTAACACAGGAATAATTATTTCAGTTCTAATTGTAGGCCATAGGTAAAACGGATAAAAATTATTTGTTTTTTAAAAAACAAATAAAATTTATCCGTTTTACTCAGTGGTCTTAAATATTGAAGTAATATCATTTTAAAAGAAAATACTAGTTTCAAAATTTATTAAAAGCATTATTTAACACAGAAATAATTATTTCAGTTCTAATTGTAGGCCATAGGTAAAACGGATAAAAATAATTTGTTTTTGAAAAAACAAATAAAATTTATCCGTTTTACTCAGTGGTCTTAAATATTGAAGTAATATCATTTTAAATGATAATACTAGTTTTAAAATTTATTAAAAGCATAATTTAACACAGGAATAATTATTTCAGTTCTAATTGTAGGCCATAGGTAAAACGGATAAAAATTATTTGTTTTTGAAAAAACAAATAAAATTTATCCGTTTTACTCAGTGGTCTTAAATATTGAAGAAATATCATTTTAAATGAAAATACTAGTTTCAAAATTTATTAAAAGCATAATTTTACACAGAAATAATTATTTTAGGTCTAATTGTAGGCCATAGGTAAAACGGATAAAAATTATTTGTTTTTGAAAAAACAAATAAAATTTATCCGTTTTACCCAGGGGGCTCAAATATTGAAGTAATATCATTTTAAATGATAATACTAGTTTTAAAATTTATTAAAAGCATAATTTAACACAGAAATAATTATTTCAGTTCTAATTGTAGGCCATAGGTAAAACGGATAAAAATTATTTGTTTTTGAAAAAACAAATAAAATTTATCTGTTTTACTCAGTGGTCTTAAATATTGAAGTAATATCATTTTAAATGATAATACTAGTTTTAAAATTTATTAAAAGCATAATTTAACACAGGAATAATTATTTCAGTTCTAATTGTAGGCCATAGGTAAAACGGATAAAAATTTTTTGTTTTTGAAAAAACAAATAAAATTTATCCGTTTTTCCCAGGGGGCTCAAATATTGAAGTAATATCATTTTAAATGAAAACACTAGTTTCAAAGTTTATTAAAAGCATAATTTAACACAGATATAATTATTTCAGGTCTAATTGTAGGGCATAGGTAAAACGGATAAAAATTTTTTGTTTTTGAAAAAACAAATAAAATTTATTCGTTTTACTCAGTGGTGTTAAATACTGAGGTAATGTCATTTTAAATGATAATACTTGTTTTAAAATTTATTAAAAGCATAATTTAACACAGATATAATTATTTCAGGTCTATTTGTAGGCCATAGGTAAAACGGATAAAAAATATTTGTTTTTGAAAAAACAAATAAAATTTATCTGTTTTACTCAGTGGTCTTAAATACTGAGGTAATGTCATTTTAAATGATAATACTAGTCTCAAAATTTATTAAAAGCATAATTTAACACAGAAATAATTATTTCAGGTCTAATTGTAGGCCACAGGTAAAACGGATAAAAAATATTTATTTTGGAAAAAACAAATAAATTTTATCTGTTTTACTCTTTGGTCTTAAATATTGAAGTAATATCATTTTAAATGATAATACTAGTTTCAAAATTTATTAAAAGCATAATTTAACACAGAAATAATTATTTCAGGTCCACTTGTAGGCCATAGGTAAAACGGATAAAAATTATTTGTTTTTGAAAAAACAAATAAAATTTATCCGTTTTTCCCAGGGGGCTCAAATATTGAAGTAATATCATTTTAAATGATAATACTTGTTTTCAAATTTATTAAAAGCATAAGTTAACACAGGAATAATTATTTCAGTTCTAATTGTCGGCCATAGGTAAAACGGATAAAAATTATTTGTTTTTGAAAAAACAAATAAAATTTATCCGTTTTACTCAGTGGTCTTAAATATTGAAGAAATATCATTTTTAATGAAAATACTAGTTTCAAAATTTATTAAAAGCATAATTTAACACAGAAATAATTATTTCAGTTCTAATTGTAGGCCATAGGTAAAACGGATAAAAATTATTTATTTTTGAAAAAACAAATAAAATTTATCTGTTTTACTCAGTGGTCTTAAACATTGAAGTAATATCATTTTAAATGATAATACTAGTTTCAAAATTTAATAAAAGCATTATTTAACACAAGAATAATTATTTCAGTTCTAATTGTAGGCCATAGGTAAAACGGATAAAAATTATTTGTTTTTGAAAAAACAAATAAAATTTATCCGTTTTACTCAGTGGTCTTAAATATTGAAGTAATATCATTTTAAATGATAATACTAGTTTTAAAATTTAATAAAAGCATTATTTAACACAGGAATAATTTTTTCAGTTCTAATTGTAGGCCATAGGTAAAACGGATAAAATTATTTGTTTTTGAAAAAACAAATAAAATTTATCCGTTTTTCCCAGGGGGCTCAAATATTGAAGTAATATCATTTTAAATGATAATACTAGTTTCAAAATTTAATAAAAGCATTATTTAACACAAGAATAATTATTTCAGTTCTAATTGTAGGCCATAGGTAAAACGGATAAAAATTATTTGTTTTTGAAAAAACAAATAAAATTTATCCGTTTTACTCAGTGGTCTTAAATATTGAAGTAATATCATTTTAAATGATAATACTAGTTTCAAAATTTAATAAAAGCATTATTTAACACAGGAATAATTATTTCAGTTCTAATTGTAGGCCATAGGTAAAACGGATAAAATTATTTGTTTTTGAAAAAACAAATAAAATTTATCCGTTTTTCCCAGGGGGCTCAAATATTGAAGTAATATCATTTTAAATGATAATACTAGTTTCAAAATTTAATAAAAGCATTATTTAACACAAGAATAATTATTTCAGTTCTAATTGTAGGCCATAGGTAAAACGGATAAAAATTATTTATTTTTGAAAAAACAAATAAAATTTATCTGTTTTACTCAGTGGTCTTAAATATTGAAGTAATATCATTTTAAATGATAATACTAGTTTCAAAATTTAATAAAAGCATTATTTAACACAGGAATAATTATTTCAGTTCTAATTGTAGGCCATAGGTAAAACGGATAAAAATTATTTATTTTTGAAAAAACAAATAAAATTTATCTGTTTTACTCAGTGGTCTTAAATATTGAAGTAATATCATTTTAAATGATAATACTAGTTTCAAAATTTATTAAAAGCATAATTTAACACAGGAATAATTATTTCAGTTCTAATTGTAGGCCATAGGTAAAACGGATAAAAATTATTTGTTTTTGAAAAAACAAATAAAATTTATCTGTTTTACTCAGTGGTCTTAAATATTGAAGTAATATCATTTTAAATGATAATACTAGTTTCAAAATTTAATAAAAGCATTATTTAACACAGGAATAATTATTTCAGTTCTAATTGTAGGCCATAGGTAAAACGGATAAAAATTATTTATTTTTGAAAAAACAAATAAAATTTATCCGTTTTTCCCAGGGGGCTCAAATATTGAAGTAATATCATTTTAAATGATAATACTTGTTTTCAAATTTATTAAAAGCATAAGTTAACACAGGAATAATTATTTCAGTTCTAATTGTAGGCCATAGGTAAAACGGATAAAAATTATTTGTTTTTGAAAAAACAAATAAAATTTATCTGTTTTACTCAGTGGTCTTAAATATTGAAGTAATATCATTTTAAATGATAATACTAGTTTCAAAATTTAATAAAAGCATTATTTAACACAAGAATAATTATTTCAGTTCTAATTGTAGGCCATAGGTAAAACGGATAAAAATTATTTATTTTTGAAAAAACAAATAAAATTTATCTGTTTTACTCAGTGGTCTTAAATATTGAAGTAATATCATTTTAAATGATAATACTAGTTTCAAAATTTAATAAAAGCATTATTTAACACAGGAATAATTATTTCAGTTCTAATTGTAGGCCATAGGTAAAACGGATAAAAATTATTTATTTTTGAAAAAACAAATAAAATTTATCTGTTTTACTCAGTGGTCTTAAATATTGAAGTAATATCATTTTAAATGATAATACTAGTTTCAAAATTTATTAAAAGCATAATTTAACACAGGAATAATTATTTCAGTTCTAATTGTAGGCCATAGGTAAAACGGATAAAAATTATTTGTTTTTGAAAAAACAAATAAAATTTATCTGTTTTACTCAGTGGTCTTAAATATTGAAGTAATATCATTTTAAATGATAATACTAGTTTCAAAATTTAATAAAAGCATTATTTAACACAGGAATAATTATTTCAGTTCTAATTGTAGGCCATAGGTAAAACGGATAAAAATTATTTATTTTTGAAAAAACAAATAAAATTTATCCGTTTTTCCCAGGGGGCTCAAATATTGAAGTAATATCATTTTAAATGATAATACTTGTTTTCAAATTTATTAAAAGCATAAGTTAACACAGGAATAATTATTTCAGTTCTAATTGTAGGCCATAGGTAAAACGGATAAAAATTATTTGTTTTTGAAAAAACAAATAAAATTTATCTGTTTTACTCAGTGGTCTTAAATATTGAAGTAATATCATTTTAAATGATAATACTAGTTTCAAAATTTAATAAAAGCATTATTTAACACAAGAATAATTATTTCAGTTCTAATTGTAGGCCATAGGTAAAACGGATAAAAATTATTTATTTTTGAAAAAACAAATAAAATTTATCTGTTTTACTCAGTGGTCTTAAATATTGAAGTAATATCATTTTAAATGATAATACTAGTTTCAAAATTTAATAAAAGCATTATTTAACACAGGAATAATTATTTCAGTTCTAATTGTAGGCCATAGGTAAAACGGATAAAAATTATTTGTTTTTGAAAAAACAAATAAAATTTATCCGTTTTACTCAGTGGTCTTAAATATTGAAGTAATATCATTTTAAATGATAATACTAGTTTTAAAATTTATTAAAAGCATAATTTAACACAGGAATAATCATTTCAGTTCTATTTGTAGGCCATAGGTAAAACGGATAAAAATTATTTGTTTTTGAAAAAACAAATAAAATTTATCCGTTTTACTCAGTGGTCTTAAATATTGAAGTAATATCATTTTAAATGAAAATACTAGTTTCAAAATTTATTAAAAGCATTATTTAACACAGAAATAATTATTTCAGTTCTAATTGTAGGCCATAGGTAAAACGGATAAAAATTATTTGTTTTTGAAAAAACAAATAAAATTTATCTGTTTTACTCAGTGGTCTTAAATATTGAGGTAATATCATTTGAAATGATTATACTAGTTTCAAAGTTTATTAAAAGCATAATTTAACACAGAAATAATTATTTCAGTTCTAATTGTAGGCCATAGGTAAAACGGATAAAAATTATTTGTTTTTGAAAAAACAAATAAAATTTATCTGTTTTACTCAGTGGTCTTAAATATTGAAGTAATATCATTTTAAATGATAATACTAGTTTCAAAATGTTATAAAAGCAAAATTTAACACAGAAATAATTATTTCAGGTCTAATTGTAGGCCATAGGTAAAACGGATAAAAATTATTTGTTTTTGAAAAAACAAATAAAATTTATCCGTTTTTCCCAGGGGGCTCAAATATTGAAGTAATATCATTTTAAATGATAATACTTGTTTTCAAATTTATTAAAAGCATAAGTTAACACAGGAATAATTATTTCAGTTCTAACTGTAGGCCATAGGTAAAACGGATAAAAATTATTTGTTTTTGAAAAAACAAATAAAATTTATCCGTTTTACTCAGTGGTCTTAAATATTGAAGAAATATCATTTTTAATGAAAATACTAGTTTCAAAATTTATTAAAAGCATTATTTAACACAGAAATAATTATTTCAGTTCTAATTGTAGGCCATAGGTAAAACGGATAAAAATTATTTGTTTTTGAAAAAACAAATAAAATTTATCCGTTTTACTCAGTGGTCTTAAATATTGAAGTAATATCATTTTAAATGAAAATACTAGTTTCAAAATTTATTAAAAGCATTATTTAACACAGAAATAATTATTTCAGTTCTAATTGTAGGCCATAGGTAAAACGGAAAAAAAAAATTTTTTTTGAAAAAACAAATAAAATTTATCTGTTTTACTCAGTGGTCTTAAATAATTGAAGTAATATCATTTTAAATGAAAACACTAGTTTCAAAGTTTATTAAAAGCATAATTTAACACAGATATAATTATTTCAGGTCTAATTGTAGGGCATAGGTAAAACGGATAAAAATTTTTTGTTTTTGAAAAAACAAATAAAATTTATTCGTTTTACTCAGTGGTGTTAAATACTGAGGTAATGTCATTTTAAATGATAATACTTGTTTTAAAATTTATTAAAAGCATAATTTAACACAGATATAATTATTTCAGGTCTATTTGTAGGCCATAGGTAAAACGGATAAAAAATATTTGTTTTTGAAAAAACAAATAAAATTTATCTGTTTTACTCAGTGGTCTTAAATACTGAGGTAATGTCATTTTAAATGATAATACTAGTCTCAAAATTTATTAAAAGCATAATTTAACACAGAAATAATTATTTCAGGTCTAATTGTAGGCCACAGGTAAAACGGATAAAAAATATTTATTTTGGAAAAAACAAATAAATTTTATCTGTTTTACTCTTTGGTCTTAAATATTGAAGTAATATCATTTTAAATGATAATACTAGTTTCAAAATTTATTAAAAGCATAATTTAACACAGAAATAATTATTTCAGGTCCACTTGTAGGCCATAGGTAAAACGGATAAAAATTATTTGTTTTTGAAAAAACAAATAAAATTTATCCGTTTTTCCCAGGGGGCTCAAATATTGAAGTAATATCATTTTAAATGATAATACTTGTTTTCAAATTTATTAAAAGCATAAGTTAACACAGGAATAATTATTTCAGTTCTAATTGTAGGCCATAGGTAAAACGGATAAAAATTATTTATTTTTGAAAAAACAAATAAAATTTATCTGTTTTACTCAGTGGTCTTAAACATTGAAGTAATATCATTTTAAATGATAATACTAGTTTCAAAATTTAATAAAAGCATTATTTAACACAAGAATAATTATTTCAGTTCTAATTGTAGGCCATAGGTAAAACGGATAAAAATTATTTGTTTTTGAAAAAACAAATAAAATTTATCCGTTTTACTCAGTGGTCTTAAATATTGAAGAAATATCATTTTTAATGAAAATACTAGTTTCAAAATTTATTAAAAGCATAATTTAACACAGAAATAATTATTTCAGTTCTAATTGTAGGCCATAGGTAAAACGGATAAAAATTATTTATTTTTGAAAAAACAAATAAAATTTATCTGTTTTACTCAGTGGTCTTAAACATTGAAGTAATATCATTTTAAATGATAATACTAGTTTCAAAATTTAATAAAAGCATTATTTAACACAAGAATAATTATTTCAGTTCTAATTGTAGGCCATAGGTAAAACGGATAAAAATTATTTGTTTTTGAAAAAACAAATAAAATTTATCCGTTTTACTCAGTGGTCTTAAATATTGAAGTAATATCATTTTAAATGATAATACTAGTTTTAAAATTTAATAAAAGCATTATTTAACACAGGAATAATTATTTCAGTTCTAATTGTAGGCCATAGGTAAAACGGATAAAATTATTTGTTTTTGAAAAAACAAATAAAATTTATCCGTTTTTCCCAGGGGGCTCAAATATTGAAGTAATATCATTTTAAATGATAATACTAGTTTTAAAATTTAATAAAAGCATTATTTAACACAGGAATAATTATTTCAGTTCTAATTGTAGGCCATAGGTAAAACGGATAAAAATTATTTGTTTTTGAAAAAACAAATAAAATTTATCCGTTTTTCCCAGGGGGCTCAAATATTGAAGTAATATCATTTTAAATGATAATACTTGTTTTCAAATTTATTAAAAGCATAAGTTAACACAGGAATAATTATTTCAGTTCTAATTGTAGGCCATAGGTAAAACGGATAAAAATTATTTGTTTTTGAAAAAACAAATAAAATTTATCTGTTTTACTCAGTGGTCTTAAATATTGAAGTAATATCATTTTAAATGATAATACTAGTTTCAAAATTTAATAAAAGCATTATTTAACACAAGAATAATTATTTCAGTTCTAATTGTAGGCCATAGGTAAAACGGATAAAAATTATTTATTTTTGAAAAAACAAATAAAATTTATCTGTTTTACTCAGTGGTCTTAAATATTGAAGTAATATCATTTTAAATGATAATACTAGTTTCAAAATTTAATAAAAGCATTATTTAACACAAGAATAATTATTTCAGTTCTAATTGTAGGCATTAGGTAAAATGGATAAAAATTATTTGTTTTTGAAAAAACAAATAAAATTTATCCGTTTTACTCAGTGGTCTTAAATATTGAAGTAATATCATTTTAAATGATAATACTAGTTTTAAAATTTAATAAAAGCATTATTTAACACAGGAATAATTATTTCAGTTCTAATTGTAGGCCATAGGTAAAACGGATAAAATTATTTGTTTTTGAAAAAACAAATAAAATTTATCCGTTTTTCCCAGGGGGCTCAAATATTGAAGTAATATCATTTTAAATGATAATACTAGTTTCAAAATTTAATAAAAGCATTATTTAACACAAGAATAATTATTTCAGTTCTAATTGTAGGCCATAGGTAAAACGGATAAAAATTATTTGTTTTTGAAAAAACAAATAAAATTTATCCGTTTTTCCCAGGGGGCTCAAATATTGAAGTAATATCATTTTAAATGATAATACTTGTTTTCAAATTTATTAAAAGCATAAGTTAACACAGGAATAATTATTTCAGTTCTAATTGTAGGCCATAGGTAAAACGGATAAAAATTATTTGTTTTTGAAAAAACAAATAAAATTTATCTGTTTTACTCAGTGGTCTTAAATATTGAAGTAATATCATTTTAAATGATAATACTAGTTTCAAAATTTAATAAAAGCATTATTTAACACAAGAATAATTATTTCAGTTCTAATTGTAGGCCATAGGTAAAACGGATAAAAATTATTTATTTTTGAAAAAACAAATAAAATTTATCTGTTTTACTCAGTGGTCTTAAATATTGAAGTAATATCATTTTAAATGATAATACTAGTTTCAAAATTTAATAAAAGCATTATTTAACACAGGAATAATTATTTCAGTTCTAATTGTAGGCCATAGGTAAAACGGATAAAATTATTTGTTTTTGAAAAAACAAATAAAATTTATCCGTTTTTCCCAGGGGGCTCAAATATTGAAGTAATATCATTTTAAATGATAATACTAGTTTCAAAATTTAATAAAAGCATTATTTAACACAAGAATAATTATTTCAGTTCTAATTGTAGGCCATAGGTAAAACGGATAAAAATTATTTATTTTTGAAAAAACAAATAAAATTTATCTGTTTTACTCAGTGGTCTTAAATATTGAAGTAATATCATTTTAAATGATAATACTAGTTTCAAAATTTAATAAAAGCATTATTTAACACAGGAATAATTATTTCAGTTCTAATTGTAGGCCATAGGTAAAACGGATAAAAATTATTTGTTTTTGAAAAAACAAATAAAATTTATCTGTTTTACTCAGTGGTCTTAAATATTGAAGTAATATCATTTTAAATGATAATACTAGTTTCAAAATTTAATAAAAGCATTATTTAACACAGAAATAATTATTTCAGTTCTAATTGTAGGCCATAGGTAAAACGGAAAAAAAAAATTTTTTTTGAAAAAACAAATAAAATTTATCTGTTTTACTCAGTGGTCTTAAATAATTGAAGTAATATCATTTTAAATGAAAACACTAGTTTCAAAGTTTATTAAAAGCATAATTTAACACAGATATAATTATTTCAGGTCTAATTGTAGGGCATAGGTAAAACGGATAAAAATTTTTTGTTTTTGAAAAAACAAATAAAATTTATTCGTTTTACTCAGTGGTGTTAAATACTGAGGTAATGTCATTTTAAATGATAATACTTGTTTTAAAATTTATTAAAAGCATAATTTAACACAGATATAATTATTTCAGGTCTATTTGTAGGCCATAGGTAAAACGGATAAAAAATATTTGTTTTTGAAAAAACAAATAAAATTTATCTGTTTTACTCAGTGGTCTTAAATACTGAGGTAATGTCATTTTAAATGATAATACTAGTCTCAAAATTTATTAAAAGCATAATTTAACACAGAAATAATTATTTCAGGTCTAATTGTAGGCCACAGGTAAAACGGATAAAAAATATTTATTTTGGAAAAAACAAATAAATTTTATCTGTTTTACTCTTTGGTCTTAAATATTGAAGTAATATCATTTTAAATGATAATACTAGTTTCAAAATTTATTAAAAGCATAATTTAACACAGAAATAATTATTTCAGGTCCACTTGTAGGCCATAGGTAAAACGGATAAAAATTATTTGTTTTTGAAAAAACAAATAAAATTTATCCGTTTTTCCCAGGGGGCTCAAATATTGAAGTAATATCATTTTAAATGATAATACTTGTTTTCAAATTTATTAAAAGCATAAGTTAACACAGGAATAATTATTTCAGTTCTAATTGTAGGCCATAGGTAAAACGGATAAAAATTATTTGTTTTTGAAAAAACAAATAAAATTTATCCGTTTTACTCAGTGGTCTTAAATATTGAAGAAATATCATTTTTAATGAAAATACTAGTTTCAAAATTTATTAAAAGCATAATTTAACACAGAAATAATTATTTCAGTTCTAATTGTAGGCCATAGGTAAAACGGATAAAAATTATTTATTTTTGAAAAAACAAATAAAATTTATCTGTTTTACTCAGTGGTCTTAAACATTGAAGTAATATCATTTTAAATGATAATACTAGTTTCAAAATTTAATAAAAGCATTATTTAACACAAGAATAATTATTTCAGTTCTAATTGTAGGCCATAGGTAAAACGGATAAAAATTATTTGTTTTTGAAAAAACAAATAAAATTTATCCGTTTTACTCAGTGGTCTTAAATATTGAAGTAATATCATTTTAAATGATAATACTAGTTTTAAAATTTAATAAAAGCATTATTTAACACAGGAATAATTATTTCAGTTCTAATTGTAGGCCATAGGTAAAACGGATAAAATTATTTGTTTTTGAAAAAACAAATAAAATTTATCCGTTTTTCCCAGGGGGCTCAAATATTGAAGTAATATCATTTTAAATGATAATACTAGTTTCAAAATTTAATAAAAGCATTATTTAACACAAGAATAATTATTTCAGTTCTAATTGTAGGCCATAGGTAAAACGGATAAAAATTATTTGTTTTTGAAAAAACAAATAAAATTTATCCGTTTTTCCCAGGGGGCTCAAATATTGAAGTAATATCATTTTAAATGATAATACTTGTTTTCAAATTTATTAAAAGCATAAGTTAACACAGGAATAATTATTTCAGTTCTAATTGTAGGCCATAGGTAAAACGGATAAAAATTATTTGTTTTTGAAAAAACAAATAAAATTTATCTGTTTTACTCAGTGGTCTTAAATATTGAAGTAATATCATTTTAAATGATAATACTAGTTTCAAAATTTAATAAAAGCATTATTTAACACAAGAATAATTATTTCAGTTCTAATTGTAGGCCATAGGTAAAACGGATAAAAATTATTTATTTTTGAAAAAACAAATAAAATTTATCTGTTTTACTCAGTGGTCTTAAATATTGAAGTAATATCATTTTAAATGATAATACTAGTTTCAAAATTTAATAAAAGCATTATTTAACACAAGAATAATTATTTCAGTTCTAATTGTAGGCATTAGGTAAAATGGATAAAAATTATTTGTTTTTGAAAAAACAAATAAAATTTATCCGTTTTACTCAGTGGTCTTAAATATTGAAGTAATATCATTTTAAATGATAATACTAGTTTTAAAATTTAATAAAAGCATTATTTAACACAGGAATAATTATTTCAGTTCTAATTGTAGGCCATAGGTAAAACGGATAAAATTATTTGTTTTTGAAAAAACAAATAAAATTTATCCGTTTTTCCCAGGGGGCTCAAATATTGAAGTAATATCATTTTAAATGATAATACTAGTTTCAAAATTTAATAAAAGCATTATTTAACACAAGAATAATTATTTCAGTTCTAATTGTAGGCCATAGGTAAAACGGATAAAAATTATTTGTTTTTGAAAAAACAAATAAAATTTATCCGTTTTTCCCAGGGGGCTCAAATATTGAAGTAATATCATTTTAAATGATAATACTTGTTTTCAAATTTATTAAAAGCATAAGTTAACACAGGAATAATTATTTCAGTTCTAATTGTAGGCCATAGGTAAAACGGATAAAAATTATTTGTTTTTGAAAAAACAAATAAAATTTATCTGTTTTACTCAGTGGTCTTAAATATTGAAGTAATATCATTTTAAATGATAATACTAGTTTCAAAATTTAATAAAAGCATTATTTAACACAAGAATAATTATTTCAGTTCTAATTGTAGGCCATAGGTAAAACGGATAAAAATTATTTATTTTTGAAAAAACAAATAAAATTTATCTGTTTTACTCAGTGGTCTTAAATATTGAAGTAATATCATTTTAAATGATAATACTAGTTTCAAAATTTAATAAAAGCATTATTTAACACAGGAATAATTATTTCAGTTCTAATTGTAGGCATTAGGTAAAATGGATAAAAATTATTTGTTTTTGAAAAAACAAATAAAATTTATCCGTTTTACTCAGTGGTCTTAAATATTGAAGTAATATCATTTTAAATGATAATACTAGTTTTAAAATTTAATAAAAGCATTATTTAACACAGGAATAATTATTTCAGTTCTAATTGTAGGCCATAGGTAAAACGGATAAAATTATTTGTTTTTGAAAAAACAAATAAAATTTATCCGTTTTTCCCAGGGGGCTCAAATATTGAAGTAATATCATTTTAAATGATAATACTAGTTTCAAAATTTAATAAAAGCATTATTTAACACAAGAATAATTATTTCAGTTCTAATTGTAGGCCATAGGTAAAACGGATAAAAATTATTTGTTTTTGAAAAAACAAATAAAATTTATCCGTTTTTCCCAGGGGGCTCAAATATTGAAGTAATATCATTTTAAATGATAATACTTGTTTTCAAATTTATTAAAAGCATAAGTTAACACAGGAATAATTATTTCAGTTCTAATTGTAGGCCATAGGTAAAACGGATAAAAATTATTTGTTTTTGAAAAAACAAATAAAATTTATCTGTTTTACTCAGTGGTCTTAAATATTGAAGTAATATCATTTTAAATGATAATACTAGTTTCAAAATTTAATAAAAGCATTATTTAACACAAGAATAATTATTTCAGTTCTAATTGTAGGCCATAGGTAAAACGGATAAAAATTATTTATTTTTGAAAAAACAAATAAAATTTATCTGTTTTACTCAGTGGTCTTAAATATTGAAGTAATATCATTTTAAATGATAATACTAGTTTCAAAATTTAATAAAAGCATTATTTAACACAGGAATAATTATTTCAGTTCTAATTGTAGGCCATAGGTAAAACGGATAAAAATTATTTGTTTTTGAAAAAACAAATAAAATTTATCCGTTTTACTCAGTGGTCTTAAATATTGAAGTAATATCATTTTAAATGATAATACTAGTTTTAAAATTTATTAAAAGCATAATTTAACACAGGAATAATCATTTCAGTTCTATTTGTAGGCCATAGGTAAAACGGATAAAAATTATTTGTTTTTGAAAAAACAAATAAAATTTATCCGTTTTACTCAGTGGTCTTAAATATTGAAGTAATATCATTTTAAATGAAAATACTAGTTTCAAAATTTATTAAAAGCATTATTTAACACAGAAATAATTATTTCAGTTCTAATTGTAGGCCATAGGTAAAACGGATAAAAATTATTTGTTTTTGAAAAAACAAATAAAATTTATCTGTTTTACTCAGTGGTCTTAAATATTGAGGTAATATCATTTGAAATGATTATACTAGTTTCAAAGTTTATTAAAAGCATAATTTAACACAGAAATAATTATTTCAGTTCTAATTGTAGGCCATAGGTAAAACGGATAAAAATTATTTGTTTTTGAAAAAACAAATAAAATTTATCTGTTTTACTCAGTGGTCTTAAATATTGAAGTAATATCATTTTAAATGATAATACTAGTTTCATAATTTATAAAAAGTATAAATTAACACAGAAATAATTATTTCAGGTCTAATTGTAAGCCATAGGTAAAACGGATAAAAATTATTTGTTTTTGAAAAAACAAATAAAATTTATCTGTTTTACTCAGTGGTCTTAAATATTGAAGTAAAATCATTTTAAATGATAATACTTGTTTCAAAATTTATTAAAAGCATTATTTAACATAGAAATAATTATTTCAGTTCTAATTGTAGGCCAAAGGTAAAACGGATAAAAAATATTTGTTTTTGAAAAAACAAATAAAATTTATCTGTTTTACCCAGTGGTCTTAAATATTGAAGTAATATCATTTTAAATGATAATACTTGTTTCAAAATTTATTAAAAGCATTATTTAACATACAAATAATTATTTCAGTTCTAATTGTAGGCCAAAGGTAAAACGGATAAAAAATATTTGTTTTTGAAAAAACAAATAAAATTTATCTGTTTTACCCAGTGGTCTTAAATATTGAAGTAATATCGTTTTTAATGATAATACTAGTTTCATAATTTATTAAAAGCATTATTTAACACAGAAATAATTATTTCAGTTCTAATTGTAGGCCAAAGGTAAAACGGATAAAAATTATTTGTTTTTGAAAAAACAAATAAAATTTATCTGTTTTACCCAGTGGTCTTAAATATTGAAGTAATATCATTTTAAATGACAATACTTGTTTCAAAATTTATTAAAAGCATTATTTAACATAGAAATAATTATTTCAGTTCTAATTGTAGGCCAAAGGTAAAACGGATAAAAAATATTTGTTTTTGAAAAAACAAATAAAATTTATCTGTTTTACCCAGTGGTCTTAAATATTGAAGTAATATCGTTTTTAATGATAATACTAGTTTCATAATTTATTAAAAGCATTATTTAACACAGAAATAATTATTTCAGTTCTAATTGTAGGCCAAAGGTAAAACGGATAAAAATTATTTGTTTTTGAAAAAACAAATAAAATTTATCTGTTTTACCCAGTGGTCTTAAATATTGAAGTAATATCATTTTAAATGATAATACTAGTTTCAAAATTTATTAAAAGCATTATTTAACACAGAAATAATTATTTCAGTTCTAATTGTAGGCCAAAGGTAAAACGGATAAAAATTATTTGTTTTTGAAAAAACAAATAAAATTTATCTGTTTTACCCAGTGGTCTTAAATATTGAAGTAATATCGTTTTTAATGATAATACTAGTTTCATAATTTATTAAAAGCATTATTTAACATAGAAATAATTATTTCAGTTCTAATTGTAGGCCAAAGGTAAAACGGATAAAAATTATTTGTTTTTGAAAAAACAAATAAAATTTATCTGTTTTACTCAGTGGTCTTAAATATTGAAGTAATATCATTTTAAATGATAATACTTGTTTCAAAATTTATTAAAAGCATTATTTAACACAGAAATAATTATTTCAGTTCTAATTGTAGGCCAAAGGTAAAACGGATAAAAAATATTTGTTTTTGAAAAAACAAATAAAATTTATCTGTTTTACCCAGTGGTCTTAAATATTGAAGTAATATCATTTTAAATGATAATACTAGTTTCAAAATTTATTAAAAGCATTATTTAACACAGAAATAATTATTTCAGTTCTAATTGTAGGCCAAAGGTAAAACGGATAAAAATTATTTGTTTTTGAAAAAACAAATAAAATTTATCTGTTTTACTCAGTGGTCTTAAATATTGAAGTAATATCATTTTAAATGATAATACTTGTTTCAAAATTTATTAAAAGCATTATTTAACACAGAAATAATTATTTCAGTTCTAATTGTAGGCCAAAGGTAAAACGGATAAAAAATATTTGTTTTTGAAAAAACAAATAAAATTTATCTGTTTTACCCAGTGGTCTTAAATATTGAAGTAATATCATTTTAAATGATAATACTAGTTTCAAAATTTATTAAAAGCATTATTTAACATAGAAATAATTATTTCAGTTCTAATTGTAGGCCAAAGGTAAAACGGATAAAAATTATTTGTTTTTGAAAAAACAAATAAAATTTATCTGTTTTACCCAGTGGTCTTAAATATTGAAGTAATATCGTTTTTAATGATAATACTAGTTTCATAATTTATTAAAAGCATTATTTAACATAGAAATAATTATTTCAGTTCTAATTGTAGGCCAAAGGTAAAACGGATAAAAATTATTTGTTTTTGAAAAAACAAATAAAATTTATCTGTTTTACTCAGTGGTCTTAAATATTGAAGTAATATCATTTTAAATGATAATACTTGTTTCAAAATTTATTAAAAGCATTATTTAACATAGAAATAATTATTTCAGTTCTAATTGTAGGCCAAAGGTAAAACGGATAAAAAATATTTGTTTTTGAAAAAACAAATAAAATTTATCTGTTTTACCCAGTGGTCTTAAATATTGAAGTAATATCGTTTTTAATGATAATACTAGTTTCATAATTTATAAAAAGTATAAATTAACACAGAAATAATTATTTCAGGTCTAATTGTAAGCCATAGGTAAAACGGATAAAAATTATTTGTTTTTGAAAAAACAAATAAAATTTATCTGTTTTACTCAGTGGTCTTAAATATTGAAGTAATATCATTTTAAATGATAATACTAGTTTCAAAATTTATTAAAAGCATTATTTAACATAGAAATAATTATTTCAGTTCTAATTGTAGGCCAAAGGTAAAACGGATAAAAATTATTTGTTTTTGAAAAAACAAATAAAATTTATCTGTTTTACCCAGTGGTCTTAAATATTGAAGTAATATCATTTTAAATGATAATACTTGTTTCAAAATTTATTAAAAGCATTATTTAACATAGAAATAATTATTTCAGTTCTAATTGTAGGCCAAAGGTAAAACGGATAAAAAATATTTGTTTTTGGAAAAACAAATAAAATTTATCTGTTTTACCCAGTGGTCTTAAATATTGAAGTAATATCGTTTTTAATGATAATACTAGTTTCATAATTTATTAAAAGCATTATTTAACACAGAAATAATTATTTCAGTTCTAATTGTAGGCCAAAGGTAAAACGGATAAAAATTATTTGTTTTTGAAAAAACAAATAAAATTTATCTGTTTTACTCAGTGGTCTTAAATATTGAAGTAATATCATTTTAAATGATAATACTTGTTTCAAAATTTATTAAAAGCATTATTTAACACAGAAATAATTATTTCAGTTCTAATTGTAGGCCAAAGGTAAAACGGATAAAAATTATTTGTTTTTGAAAAAACAAATAAAATTTATCTGTTTTACTCAGTGGTCTTAAATATTGAAGTAAAATCATTTTAAATGATAATACTTGTTTCAAAATTTATTAAAAGCATTATTTAACATAGAAATAATTATTTCAGTTCTAATTGTAGGCCAAAGGTAAAACGGATAAAAATTTTTTGTTTTTGAAAAAACAAATAAAATTTATCTGTTTTACCCAGTGGTCTTAAATATTGAAGTAATATCATTTTAAATGATAATACTTGTTTCAAAATTTATTAAAAGCATTATTTAACATAGAAATAATTATTTCAGTTCTAATTGTAGGCCAAAGGTAAAACGGATAAAAAATATTTGTTTTTGAAAAAACAAATAAAATTTATCTGTTTTACCCAGTGGTCTTAAATATGGAAGTAATATCGTTTTTAATGATAATACTAGTTTCATAATTTATAAAAAGTATAAATTAACACAGAAATAATTATTTCAGGTCTAATTGTAAGCCATAGGTAAAACGGATAAAAATTATTTGTTTTTGAAAAAACAAATAAAATTTATCTGTTTTACTCAGTGGTCTTAAATATTGAAGTAATATCATTTTAAATGATAATACTTGTTTCAAAATTTATTAAAAGCATTATTTAACACAGAAATAATTATTTCAGTTCTAATTGTAGGCCAAAGGTAAAACGGATAAAAATTATTTGTTTTTGAAAAAACAAATAAAATTTATCTGTTTTACTCAGTGGTCTTAAATATTGAAGTAAAATCATTTTAAATGATAATACTTGTTTCAAAATTTATTAAAAGCATTATTTAACATAGAAATAATTATTTCAGTTCTAATTGTAGGCCAAAGGTAAAACGGATAAAAATTATTTGTTTTTGAAAAAACAAATAAAATTTATCTGTTTTACCCAGTGGTCTTAAATATTGAAGTAATATCATTTTAAATGATAATACTTGTTTCAAAATTTATTAAAAGCATTATTTAACATAGAAATAATTATTTCAGTTCTAATTGTAGGCCAAAGGTAAAACGGATAAAAAATATTTGTTTTTGAAAAAACAAATAAAATTTATCTGTTTTACCCAGTGGTCTTAAATATTGAAGTAATATCGTTTTTAATGATAATACTAGTTTCATAATTTATTAAAAGCATTATTTAACACAGAAATAATTATTTCAGTTCTAATTGTAGGCCAAAGGTAAAACGGATAAAAATTATTTGTTTTTGAAAAAACAAATAAAATTTATCTGTTTTACCCAGTGGTCTTAAATATTGAAGTAATATCATTTTAAATGATAATACTTGTTTAAAAATTTATTAAAAGCATTATTTAACATAGAAATAATTATTTCAGTTCTAATTGTAGGCCAAAGGTAAAACGGATAAAAAATATTTGTTTTTGAAAAAACAAATAAAATTTATCTGTTTTACCCAGTGGTCTTAAATATTGAAGTAATATCGTTTTTAATGATAATACTAGTTTCATAATTTATTAAAAGCATTATTTAACACAGAAATAATTATTTCAGTTCTAATTGTAGGCCAAAGGTAAAACGGATAAAAAATATTTGTTTTTGAAAAAACAAATAAAATTTATCTGTTTTACCCAGTGGTCTTAAATATTGAAGTAATATCGTTTTTAATGATAATACTAGTTTCATAATTTATTAAAAGCATTATTTAACACAGAAATAATTATTTCAGTTCTAATTGTAGGCCAAAGGTAAAACGGATAAAAATTATTTGTTTTTGAAAAAACAAATAAAATTTATCTGTTTTACCCAGTGGTCTTAAATATTGAAGTAATATCGTTTTTAATGATAATACTAGTTTCATAATTTATAAAAAGTATAAATTAACACAGAAATAATTATTTCAGGTCTAATTGTAAGCCATAGGTAAAACGGATAAAAATTATTTGTTTTTAAAAAAACAAATAAAATTTATCTGTTTTACTCAGTGGTCTTAAATATTGAAGTAATATCATTTTAAATGATAATACTTGTTTCAAAATTTATTAAAAGCATTATTTAACACAGAAATAATTATTTCAGTTCTAATTGTAGGCCAAAGGTAAAACGGATAAAAATTATTTGTTTTTGAAAAAACAAATAAAATTTATCTGTTTTACTCAGTGGTCTTAAATATTGAAGTAAAATCATTTTAAATGATAATACTTGTTTCAAAATTTATTAAAAGCATTATTTAACATAGAAATAATTATTTCAGTTCTAATTGTAGGCCAAAGGTAAAACGGATAAAAATCATATGTTTTTGAAAAAACAAATAAAATTTATCTGTTTTACCCAGTGGTCTTAAATATTGAAGTAATATCATTTTAAATGATAATATTTGTTTCAAAATTTATTAAAAGCATTATTTAACATAGAAATAATTATTTCAGTTCTAATTGTAGGCCAAAGGTAAAACGGATAAAAATTATTTGTTTTTGAAAAAACAAATAAAATTTATCTGTTTTACCCAGTGGTCTTAAATATTGAAGTAATATCATTTTAAATGATAATACTTGTTTCAAAATTTATTAAAAGCATTATTTAACATACAAATAATTATTTCAGTTCTAATTGTAGGCCAAAGGTAAAACGGATAAAAAATATTTGTTTTTGAAAAAACAAATAAAATTTATCTGTTTTACCCAGTGGTCTTAAATATTGAAGTAATATCGTTTTTAATGATAATACTAGTTTCATAATTTATTAAAAGCATTATTTAACACAGAAATAATTATTTCAGTTCTAATTGTAGGCCAAAGGTAAAACGGATAAAAATTATTTGTTTTTGAAAAAACAAATAAAATTTATCTGTTTTACCCAGTGGTCTTAAATATTGAAGTAATATCATTTTAAATGATAATACTTGTTTCAAAATTTATTAAAAGCATTATTTAACATAGAAATAATTATTTCAGTTCTAATTGTAGGCCAAAGGTAAAACGGATAAAAAATATTTGTTTTTGAAAAAACAAATAAAATTTATCTGTTTTACCCAGTGGTCTTAAATATTGAAGTAATATCGTTTTTAATGATAATACTAGTTTCATAATTTATTAAAAGCATTATTTAACACAGAAATAATTATTTCAGTTCTAATTGTAGGCCGAAGGTAAAACGGATAAAAATTATTTGTTTTTGAAAAAACAAATAAAATTTATCTGTTTTACCCAGTGGTCTTAAATATTGAAGTAATATCATTTTAAATGATAATACTAGTTTCAAAATTTATTAAAAGCATTATTTAACACAGAAATAATTATTTCAGTTCTAATTGTAGGCCAAAGGTAAAACGGATAAAAATTATTTGTTTTTGAAAAAACAAATAAAATTTATCTGTTTTACTCAGTGGTCTTAAATATTGAAGTAATATCATTTTAAATGATAATACTTGTTTCAAAATTTATTAAAAGCATTATTTAACACAGAAATAATTATTTCAGTTCTAATTGTAGGCCAAAGGTAAAACGGATAAAAATTATTTGTTTTTGAAAAAACAAATAAAATTTATCTGTTTTACCCAGTGGTCTTAAATATTGAAGTAATATCGTTTTTAATGATAATACTAGTTTCATAATTTATTAAAAGCATTATTTAACACAGAAATAATTATTTCAGTTCTAATTGTAGGCCAAAGGTAAAACGGATAAAAATTATTTGTTTTTGAAAAAACAAATAAAATTTATCTGTTTTACCCAGTGGTCTTAAATATTGAAGTAATATCATTTTAAATGATAATACTTGTTTCAAAATTTATTAAAAGCAGTATTTAACACAGAAATAATTAATTCAGTTCTAATTGTAGGCCAAAGGTAGAACGGATAAAAATTATTTGTTTTTGAAAAAACAAATAAAATTTATCTGTTTTACCCAGTGGTCTTAAATATTGAAGTAATATCGTTTTTAATGATAATACTAGTTTCATAATTTATTAAAAGCATTATTTAACACAGAAATAATTATTTCAGTTCTAATTGTAGGCCAAAGGTAAAACGGATAAAAATTATTTGTTTTTGAAAAAACAAATAAAATTTATCTGTTTTACCCAGTGGTCTTAAATATTGAAGTAATATCGTTTTTAATGATAATACTAGTTTCATAATTTATTAAAAGCATTATTTAACACAGAAATAATTATTTCAGTTCTAATTGTAGGCCAAAGGTAAAACGGATAAAAATTATTTGTTTTTGAAAAAACAAATAAAATTTATCTGTTTTACCCAGTGGTCTTAAATATTGAAGTAATATCATTTTAAATGATAATACTTGTTTCAAAATTTATTAAAAGCATTATTTAACACAGAAATAATTATTTCAGTTCTAATTGTAGGCCAAAGGTAAAACGGATAAAAAATATTTGTTTTTGAAAAAACAAATAAAATTTATCTGTTTTACCCAGTGGTCTTAAATATTGAAGTAATATCGTTTTTAATGATAATACTAGTTTCATAATTTATTAAAAGCATTATTTAACACAGAAATAATTATTTCAGTTCTAATTGTAGGCCAAAGGTAAAACGGATAAAAATTATTTGTTTTTGAAAAAACAAATAAAATTTATCTGTTTTACCCAGTGGTCTTAAATATTGAAGTAATATCATTTTAAATGATAATACTTGTTTCAAAATTTATTAAAAGCATTATTTAACACAGAAATAATTATTTCAGTTCTAATTGTAGGCCAAAGGTAAAACGGATAAAAATTATTTGTTTTTGAAAAAACAAATAAAATTTATCTGTTTTACCCAGTGGTCTTAAATATTGAAGTAATATCGTTTTTAATGATAATACTAGTTTCATAATTTATTAAAAGCATTATTTAACACAGAAATAATTATTTCAGTTCTAATTGTAGGCCAAAGGTAAAACGGATAAAAATTATTTGTTTTTGAAAAAACAAATAAAATTTATCTGTTTTACTCAGTGGTCTTAAATATTGAAGTAATATCATTTTAAATGATAATACTTGTTTCAAAATTTATTAAAAGCATTATTTAACATAGAAATAATTATTTCAGTTCTAATTGTAGGCCAAAGGTAAAACGGATAAAAATTATTTGTTTTTGAAAAAACAAATAAAATTTATCTGTTTTACCCAGTGGTCTTAAATATTCAAGTAATATCATTTTAAATGATAATACTTGTTTCAAAATTTATTAAAAGCATTATTTAACATAGAAATAATTATTTAAGTTCTAATTGTAGGCCAAAGGTAAAACGGATAAAAAATATTTGTTTTTGAAAAAACAAATAAAATTTATCTGTTTTACCCAGTGGTCTTAAATATTGAAGTAATATCGTTTTTAATGATAATACTAGTTTCATAATTTATTAAAAGCATTATTTAACACAGAAATAATTATTTCAGTTCTAATTGTAGGCCAAAGGTAAAACGGATAAAAATTATTTGTTTTTGAAAAAACAAATAAAATTTATCTGTTTTACCCAGTGGTCTTAAATATTGAAGTAATATCATTTTAAATGATAATACTTGTTTCAAAATTTATTAAAAGCATTATTTAACATAGAAATAATTATTTCAGTTCTAATTGTAGGCCAAAGGTAAAACGGATAAAAAATATTTGTTTTTGAAAAAACAAATAAAATTTATCTATTTTACCCAGTGGTCTTAAATATTGAAGTAATATCGTTTTTAATGATAATACTAGTTTCATAATTTATTAAAAGCATTATTTAACACAGAAATAATTATTTCAGTTCTAATTGTAGGCCAAAGGTAAAACGGATAAAAATTATTTGTTTTTGAAAAAACAAATAAAATTTATCTGTTTTACCCAGTGGTCTTAAATATTGAAGTAATATCATTTTAAATGATAATACTTGTTTCAAAATTTATTAAAAGCATTATTTAACATAGAAATAATTATTTCAGTTCTAATTGTAGGCCAAAGGTAAAACGGATAAAAAATATTTGTTTTTGAAAAAACAAATAAAATTTATCTATTTTACCCAGTGGTCTTAAATATTGAAGTAATATCGTTTTTAATGATAATACTAGTTTCATAATTTATTAAAAGCATTATTTAACACAGAAATAATTATTTCAGTTCCAATTGTAGGCCAAAGGTAAAACGGATAAAAATTATTTGTTTTTGAAAAAACAAATAAAATTTATCTATTTTACCCAGTGGTCTTAAATATTGAAGTAATATCGTTTTTAATGATAATACTAGTTTCATAATTTATTAAAAGCATTATTTAACACAGAAATAATTATTTCAGTTCTAATTGTAGGCCAAAGGTAAAACGGATAAAAATTATTTGTTTTTGAAAAAACAAATAAAATTTATCTGTTTTACCCAGTGGTCTTAAATATTGAAGTAATATCATTTTAAATGATAATACTTGTTTCAAAATTTATTAAAAGCATTATTTAACATAGAAATAATTATTTCAGTTCTAATTGTAGGCCAAAGGTAAAACGGATAAAAAATATTTGTTTTTGAAAAAACAAATAAAATTTATCTATTTTACCCAGTGGTCTTAAATATTGAAGTAATATCGTTTTTAATGATAATACTAGTTTCATAATTTATTAAAAGCATTATTTAACACAGAAATAATTATTTCAGTTCTAATTGTAGGCCAAAGGTAAAACGGATAAAAATTATTTGTTTTTGAAAAAACAAATAAAATTTATCTGTTTTACTCAGTGGTCTTAAATATTGAAGTAATATCATTTTAAATGATAATACTTGTTTCAAAATTTATTAAAAGCATTATTTAACATAGAAATAATTATTTCAGTTCTAGTTGTAGGCCAAAGGTAAAACGGATAAAAATTATTTGTTTTTGAAAAAACAAATAAAATTTATCTGTTTTACCCAGTGGTCTTAAATATTGAAGTAATATCATTTTAAATGATAATACTTGTTTCAAAATTTATTAAAAGCATTATTTAACATAGAAATAATTATTTCAGTTCTAATTGTAGGCCAAAGGTAAAACGGATAAAAATTATTTGTTTTTGAAAAAACAAATAAAATTTATCTGTTTTACCCAGTGGTCTTAAATATTGAAGTAATATCATTTTAAATGATAATACTTGTTTCATAATTTATTAAAAGCATTATTTAACACTGAAATAATTATTTCAGTTCTAATTGTAGGCCAAAGGTAAAACGGATAAAAATTATTTGTTTTTGAAAAAACAAATAAAATTTATCTGTTTTACCCAGTGGTCTTAAATATTGAAGTAATATCGTTTTTAATGATAATACTAGTTTCATAATTTATTAAAAGCATTATTTAACACAGAAATAATTATTTCAGTTCTAATTGTAGGCCAAAGGTAAAACGGATAAAAATTATTTGTTTTTGAAAAAACAAATAAAATTTATCTGTTTTACCCAGTGGTCTTAAATATTGAAGTAATATCATTTTAAATGATAATACTTGTTTCAAAATTTATTAAAAGCATTATTTAACATAGAAATAATTATTTCAGTTCTAATTGTAGGCCAAAGGTAAAACGGATAAAAATTATTTGTTTTTGAAAAAACAAATAAAATTTATCTGTTTTACCCAGTGGTCTTAAATATTGAAGTAATATCATTTTAAATGATAATACTTGTTTCAAAATTTATTAAAAGCATTATTTAACATAGAAATAATTATTTCAGTTCTAATTGTAGGCCAAAGGTAAAACGGATAAAAATTATTTGTTTTTGAAAAAACAAATAAAATTTATCTGTTTTACCCAGTGGTCTTAAATATTGAAGTAATATCATTTTAAATGATAATACTTGTTTCAAAATTTATTAAAAGCATTATTTAACATAGAAATAATTATTTCAGTTCTAATTGTAGGCCAAAGGTAAAACGGATAAAAATTATTTGTTTTTGAAAAAACAAATAAAATTTATCTGTTTTACCCAGTGGTCTTAAATATTGAAGTAATATCATTTTAAATGATAATACTTGTTTCAAAATTTATTAAAAGCATTATTTAACATAGAAATAATTATTTCAGTTCTAATTGTAGGCCAAAGGTAAAACGGATAAAAAATATTTGTTTTTGAAAAAACAAAAAAAATTTATCTGTTTTACCCAGTGGTCTTAAATATTGAAGTAATATCGTTTTTAATGATAATACTAGTTTCATAATTTATTAAAAGCATTATTTAACACAGAAATAATTATTTCAGTTCTAATTGTAGGCCAAAGGTAAAACGGATAAAAATTATTTGTTTTTGAAAAAACAAATAAAATTTATCTGTTTTACCCAGTGGTCTTAAATATTGAAGTAATATCATTTTAAATGATAATACTTGTTTCAAAATTTATTAAAAGCATTATTTAACATAGAAATAATTATTTCAGTTCTAATTGTAGGCCAAAGGTAAAACGGATAAAAAATATTTGTTTTTGAAAAAACAAATAAAATTTATCTATTTTACCCAGTGGTCTTAAATATTGAAGTAATATCGTTTTTAATGATAATACTAGTTTCATAATTTATTAAAAGCATTATTTAACACAGAAATAATTATTTCAGTTCTAATTGTAGGCCAAAGGTAAAACGGATAAAAATTATTTGTTTTTGAAAAAACAAATAAAATTTATCTGTTTTACTCAGTGGTCTTAAATATTGAAGTAATATCATTTTAAATGATAATACTTGTTTCAAAATTTATTAAAAGCATTATTTAACATAGAAATAATTATTTCAGTTCTAATTGTAGGCCAAAGGTAAAACGGATAAAAATTATTTATTTTTGAAAAAACAAATAAAATTTATCTGTTTTACCCAGTGGTCTTAAATATTGAAGTAATATCATTTTAAATGATAATACTTGTTTCAAAATTTATTAAAAGCATTATTTAACATAGAAATAATTATTTCAGTTCTAATTGTAGGCCAAAGGTAAAACGGATAAAAATTATTTGTTTTTGAAAAAACAAATAAAATTTATCTGTTTTACCCAGTGGTCTTAAATATTGAAGTAATATCATTTTAAATGATAATACTTGTTTCAAAATTTATTAAAAGCATTATTTAACATAGAAATAATTATTTCAGTTCTAATTGTAGGCCAAAGGTAAAACGGATAAAAAATATTTGTTTTTGAAAAAACAAATAAAATTTATCTGTTTTACCCAGTGGTCTTAAATATTGAAGTAATATCGTTTTTAATGATAATACTAGTTTCATAATTTATAAAAAGTATAAATTAACACAGAAATAATTATTTCAGGTCTAATTGTAAGCCATAGGTAAAACGGATAAAAATTATTTGTTTTTGAAAAAACAAATAAAATTTATCTGTTTTACTCAGTGGTCTTAAATATTGAAGTAATATCATTTTAAATGATAATACTAGTTTCAAAATTTATTAAAAGCATTATTTAACATAGAAATAATTATTTCAGTTCTAATTGTAGGCCAAAGGTAAAACGGATAAAAATTATTTGTTTTTGAAAAAACAAATAAAATTTATCTGTTTTACCCAGTGGTCTTAAATATTGAAGTAATATCATTTTAAATGATAATACTTGTTTCAAAATTTATTAAAAGCATTATTTAACATAGAAATAATTATTTCAGTTCTAATTGTAGGCCAAAGGTAAAACGGATAAAAATTATTTGTTTTTGAAAAAACAAATAAAATTTATCTGTTTTACCCAGTGGTCTTAAATATTGAAGTAATATCATTTTAAATGATAATACTTATTTCAAAATTTATTAAAAGCATTATTTAACATAGAAATAATTATTTCAGTTCTAATTGTAGGCCAAAGGTAAAACGGATAAAAAATATTTGTTTTTGAAAAAACAAATAAAATTTATCTGTTTTACCCAGTGGTCTTAAATATTGAAGTAATATCGTTTTTAATGATAATACTAGTTTCATAATTTATTAAAAGCATTATTTAACACAGAAATAATTATTTCAGTTCTAATTGTAGGCCAAAGGTAAAACGGATAAAAATTATTTGTTTTTGAAAAAACAAATAAAATTTATCTATTTTACTCAGTGGTCTTAAATATTGAAGTAATATCATTTTAAATGATAATACTTGTTTCAAAATTAATAAAAAGCATTATTTAACACAGAATTAATTATTTCAGTTCTAATTGTAGGCCATAGGTAAAACGGACAAAAAAAATTTTTTTTGAAAAAACAAATAAAATTTATCTGTTTTACTCAGTGGTCTTAAATATTGAAGTAATATCATTTTAAATGAAAATACTAGTTTCAAAATTTATTAAAAGCGTTATTTAACACAGAAACAAATATTTCTGTTCTAATTGTAGGCCATAGGTAATACGGATAAAAAATATTTGTTTTTGAAAAAACAAATAAAATTTATCTGTTTTACTCAGTGGTCTTAAATATTGAAGTAATATCATTTAAAATGATAATACTAGTTTTAATATTTATTAAAAGCATAATTTAACACAGAAATAATCATTTCAGGTCTAATTGTAGGCCATAGGTAAAACGGATAAAAATTATTTGTTTTTGAAAAAACAAATAAAATTTATCTGTTTTACTCAGTGGTCTTAAATATTGAAGTAATATCATTTTAAATGATATAACTAGTTTCAAAATTTATTAAAAGCATAATTTAACACAGAAATAATTATTTCAGGTCTAACTGTAGGCCATAGGTAAAACGGATAAAAAAAATTTTTTTTGAAAAAACAAATAAAATTTATCTGTTTTACTCAGTGGTCTTAAATATTGAAGTAATATCATTTTAAATGAAAATACTAGTTTCAAAGTTTATTAAAAGCATAATTTAACACAAAAAAAATTATTTCAGGTCTAATTGTAGCCCATAGGTAAAACGGATAAAAAATATTTGTTTTTGAAAAAACAAATAAAATTTATCTGTTTTACCCAGTGGTCTTAAATATTGAAGTAATATCATTTTAAATGATAATACTTGTTTCAAAATTTATTAAAAGCATTATTTAACATAGAAATAATTATTTCAGTTCTAATTGTAGGCCAAAGGTAAAACGGATAAAAAATATTTGTTTTTGAAAAAACAAATAAAATTTATCTGTTTTACCCAGTGGTCTTAAATATTGAAGTAATATCGTTTTTAATGATAATACTAGTTTCATAATTTATTAAAAGCATTATTTAACACAGAAACAAATATTTCTGTTCTAATTGTAAGCCATAGGTAAAACGGATAAAAAATATTTGTTTTTGAAAAAACAAATAAAATTTATCTTTTTTACTTAGTGGTCTTAAATACTGAGGTAATATCATTTTAAATGATAATACTTGTTTCAAAATTTATTAAAAGCATTATTTAACATAGAAATAATTATTTCAGTTCTAATTGTAGGCCATAGGTAAAACGGATAAAAATTATTTGTTTTTGAAAAAACAAATAAAATTTATCTATTTTACTCAGCGGTCATAAATATTGAAGTAATATCATTTTAAATGATAATACTTGTTTCAAAATTAATAAAAAGCATTATTTAACACAGAAATAATTATTTCAGTTCTAATTGTAGGCCATAGGTAAAACGGACAAAAAAAATTTTTTTTGAAAAAACAAATAAAATTTATCTGTTTTACTCAGTGGTCTTAAATATTGAAGTAATATCATTTTAAATGAAAATACTAGTTTCAAAATTTATTAAAAGCGTTATTTAACACAGAAACAAATATTTCTGTTCTAATTGTAGGCCATAGGTAATACGGATAAAAAATATTTGTTTTTGAAAAAACAAATAAAATTTATCTGTTTTACTCAGTGGTCTTAAATATTGAAGTAATATCATTTAAAATGATAATACTAGTTTTAATATTTATTAAAAGCATAATTTAACACAGAAATAATTATTTCAGGTCTAATTGTAGGCCATAGGTAAAACGGATAAAAATTATTTGTTTTTGAAAAAACAAATAAAATTTATCTGTTTTACTCAGTGGTCTTAAATATTGAAGTAATATCATTTTAAATGATAATACTAGTTTCAAAATTTATTAAAAGCATAATTTAACACAGAAATAATTATTTCAGGTCTAACTGTATGCCATAGGTAAAACGGATAAAAAAAATTTTTTTTGAAAAAACAAATAAAATTTATCTGTTTTACTCAGTGGTCTTAAATATTGAAGTAATATCATTTTAAATGAAAATACTAGTTTCAAAGTTTATTAAAAGCATAATTTAACACAAAAAAAATTATTTCAGGTCTAATTGTAGCCCATAGGTAAAACGGATAAAAAATATTTGTTTTTGAAAAAACAAATAAAATTTATCTGTTTTACTCAGTGGTCATAAATATTGAAGTAATATCATTTTAAATGATAATACTTGTTTCAAAATTTATTAAAAGCATTATTTCACATAGAAATAATTATTTCAGTTCTAATTGTAAGCCATAGGTAAAACGGATAAAAAATATTTGCTTTTGAAAAAACAAATAAAATTTATCTTTTTTACTTAGTGGTCTTAAATACTGAGGTAATATCATTTTAAATGAAAATACTAGTTTCAAAATTTATTAAAAGCGTTATTTAACACAGAAACAAATATTTCTGTTCTAATTGTAGGCCATAGGTAATACGGATAAAAAATATTTGTTTTTGAAAAAACAAATAAAATTTATCTGTTTTACTCAGTGGTCTTAAATATTGAAGTAATATCATTTAAAATGATAATACTAGTTTTAATATTTATTAAAAGCATAATTTAACACAGAAATAATTATTTCAGGTCTAATTGTAGGCCATAGGTAAAACGGATAAAAATTATTTGTTTTTGAAAAAACAAATAAAATTTATCTGTTTTACTCAGTGGTCTTAAATATTGAAGTAATATCATTTTAAATGATAATACTAGTTTCAAAATTTATTAAAAGCATAATTTAACACAGAAATAATTATTTCAGGTCTAACTGTATGCCATAGGTAAAACGGATAAAAAAAATTTTTTTTGAAAAAACAAATAAAATTTATCTGTTTTACTCAGTGGTCTTAAATATTGAAGTAATATCATTTTAAATGAAAATACTAGTTTCAAAGTTTATTAAAAGCATAATTTAACACAAAAAAAATTATTTCAGTTCTAATTGTAGGCCATAGGTAAAACGGATAAAAATTATTTGTTTTTGAAAAAACAAATAAAATTTATCTGTTTTACTCAGTGGTCTTAAATATTGAAGTAATATCATTTTAAATGATAATACTTGTTTCAAAATTTATTAAAAGCATTATTTCACATAGAAATAATTATTTCAGTTCTAATTGTAAGCCATAGGTAAAACGGATAAAAAATATTTGTTTTTGAAAAAACAAATAAAATTTATCTTTTTTACTTAGTGGTCTTAAATACTGAGGTAATATCATTTTAAATGATAATACTTGTTTCAAAATTTATTAAAAGCATTATTTAACATAGAAATAATTATTTCAGTTCTAATTGTAGGCCATAGGTAAAACGGATAAAAATTATTTGTTTTTGAAAAAACAAATAAAATTTATCTATTTTACTCAGTGGTCATAAATATTGAAGTAATATCATTTTAAATGAAAATACTAGTTTCAAAATTTATTAAAAGCATAATTTAACACAAAAAAAATTATTTCAGGTCTAATTGTAGCCCATAGGTAAAACGGATAAAAAATATTTGTTTTTGAAAAAACAAATAAAATTTATCTATTTTACTCAGTGGTCATAAATATTGAAGTAATATCATTTTAAATGATAATACTTGTTTCAAAATTAATAAAAAGCATTATTTAACACAGAAATAATTATTTCAGTTCTAATTGTAGGCCATAGGTAAAACGGACAAAAAAAATTTTTTTTGAAAAAACAAATAAAATTTATCTGTTTTACTCAGTGGTCTTAAATATTGAAGTAATATCATTTTAAATGAAAATACTAGTTTCAAAATTTATTAAAAGCGTTATTTAACACAGAAACAAATATTTCTGTTCTAATTGTAGGCCATAGGTAATACGGATAAAAAATATTTGTTTTTGAAAAAACAAATAAAATTTATCTGTTTTACTCAGTGGTCTTAAATATTGAAGTAATATCATTTAAAATGATAATACTAGTTTTAATATTTATTAAAAGCATAATTTAACACAGAAATAATTATTTCAGGTCTAATTGTAGGCCATAGGTAAAACGGATAAAAATTATTTGTTTTTGAAAAAACAAATAAAATTTATCTGTTTTACTCAGTGGTCTTAAATATTGAAGTAATATCATTTTAAATGATAATACTAGTTTCAAAATTTATTAAAAGCATAATTTAACACAGAAATAATTATTTCAGGTCTAACTGTATGCCATAGGTAAAACGGATAAAAAAAATTTTTTTTGAAAAAACAAATAAAATTTATCTGTTTTACTCAGTGGTCTTAAATATTGACGTAATATCATTTTAAATGAAAATACTAGTTTCAAAGTTTATTAAAAGCATAATTTAACACAAAAAAAATTATTTCAGGTCTAATTGTAGCCCATAGGTAAAACGGATAAAAAATATTTGTTTTTGAAAAAACAAATAAAATTTATCTGTTTTACTCAGTGGTCTTAAATATTGAAGTAATATCATTTTAAATGATAATACTTGTTTCAAAATTTATTAAAAGCATTATTTCACATAGAAATAATTATTTCAGTTCTAATTGTAAGCCATAGGTAAAACGGATAAAAAATATTTGTTTTTGAAAAAACAAATAAAATTTATCTTTTTTACTTAGTGGTCTTAAATACTGAGGTAATATCATTTTAAATGATAATACTTGTTTCAAAATTTATTAAAAGCATTATTTAACATAGAAATAATTATTTCAGTTCTAATTGTAGGCCATAGGTAAAACGGATAAAAATTATTTGTTTTTGAAAAAACAAATAAAATTTATCTATTTTACTCAGTGGTCATAAATATTGAAGTAATATCATTTTAAATGAAAATACTAGTTTCAAAATTTATTAAAAGCATAATTTAACACAAAAAAAATTATTTCAGGTCTAATTGTAGCCCATAGGTAAAACGGATAAAAAATATTTGTTTTTGAAAAAACAAATAAAATTTATCTATTTTACTCAGTGGTCATAAATATTGAAGTAATATCATTTTAAATGATAATACTTGTTTCAAAATTAATAAAAAGCATTATTTAACACAGAAATAATTATTTCAGTTCTAATTGTAGGCCATAGGTAAAACGGACAAAAAAAATTTTTTTTGAAAAAACAAATAAAATTTATCTGTTTTACTCAGTGGTCTTAAATATTGAAGTAATATCATTTTAAATGAAAATACTAGTTTCAAAATTTATTAAAAGCGTTATTTAACACAGAAACAAATATTTCTGTTCTAATTGTAGGCCATAGGTAATACGGATAAAAAATATTTGTTTTTGAAAAAACAAATAAAATTTATCTGTTTTACTCAGTGGTCTTAAATATTGAAGTAATATCATTTAAAATGATAATACTAGTTTTAATATTTATTAAAAGCATAATTTAACACAGAAATAATTATTTCAGGTCTAATTGTAGGCCATAGGTAAAACGGATAAAAATTATTTGTTTTTGAAAAAACAAATAAAATTTATCTGTTTTACTCAGTGGTCTTAAATATTGAAGTAATATCATTTTAAATGATAATACTAGTTTCAAAATTTATTAAAAGCATAATTTAACACAGAAATAATTATTTCAGGTCTAACTGTATGCCATAGGTAAAACGGATAAAAAAAATTTTTTTTGAAAAAACAAATAAAATTTATCTGTTTTACTCAGTGGTCTTAAATATTGAAGTAATATCATTTTAAATGAAAATACTAGTTTCAAAGTTTATTAAAAGCATAATTTAACACAAAAAAAATTATTTCAGGTCTAATTGTAGCCCATAGGTAAAACGGATAAAAAATATTTGTTTTTGAAAAAACAAATAAAATTTATCTGTTTTACCCAGTGGTCTTAAATATTGAAGTAATATCATTTTAAATGATAATACTTGTTTCAAAATTTATTAAAAGCATTATTTAACATAGAAATAATTATTTCAGTTCTAATTGTAGGCCAAAGGTAAAACGGATAAAAAATATTTGTTTTTGAAAAAACAAATAAAATTTATCTGTTTTACCCAGTGGTCTTAAATATTGAAGTAATATCATTTTAAATGATAATACTAGTTTCATAATTTATTAAAAGCATAATTTAACACAGAAATAATTATTTCAGGTCTAATTGTAGGCCATAGGTAAAACGGATAAAAATTATTTGTTTTTGAAAAAACAAATAAAATTTATCTGTTTTACCCAGTGGTCTTAAATATTGAAGTAATATCATTTTAAATGATAATACTTGTTTCAAAATTTATTAAAAGCATTATTTAACATAGAAATAATTATTTCAGTTCTAATTGTAGGCCAAAGGTAAAACGGATAAAAAATATTTGTTTTTGAAAAAACAAATAAAATTTATCTGTTTTACCCAGTGGTCTTAAATATTGAAGTAATATCGTTTTTAATGATAATACTAGTTTCATAATTTATTAAAAGCATTATTTAACACAGAAATAATTATTTCAGTTCTAATTGTAGGCCAAAGGTAAAACGGATAAAAATTATTTGTTTTTGAAAAAACAAATAAAATTTATCTGTTTTACTCAGTGGTCTTAAATATTGAAGTAATATCATTTTAAATGATAATACTAGTTTCAAAATTTCTTAAAAGCATTATTTAACACAGAAATAATTATTTCAGTTCTAATTGTAGGCCAAAGGTAAAACGGATAAAAATTATTTGTTTTTGAAAAAACAAATAAAATTTATCTGTTTTACTCAGTGGTCTTAAATATTGAAGTAATATCATTTTAAATGATAATACTTGTTTCAAAATTTATTAAAAGCATTATTTAACATAGAAATAATTATTTCGGTTCTAATTCTAGGCCAAAGGTAAAACGGATAAAAAATATTTGTTTTTGAAAAAACAAATAAAATTTATCTGTTTTACCCAGTGGTCTTAAATATTGAAGTAATATCGTTTTTAATGATAATACTAGTTTCATAATTTATAAAAAGTATAAATTAACACAGAAATAATTATTTCAGGTCTAATTGTAAGCCATAGGTAAAACGGATAAAAATTATTTGTTTTTGAAAAAACAAATAAAATTTATCTGTTTTACTCAGTGGTCTTAAATATTGAAGTAATATCATTTTAAATGATAATACTAGTTTCAAAATTTATTAAAAGCATTATTTAACATAGAAATAATTATTTCAGTTCTAATTGTAGGCCAAAGGTAAAACGGATAAAAATTATTTGTTTTTGAAAAAACAAATAAAATTTATCTGTTTTACCCAGTGGTCTTAAATATTGAAGTAATATCGTTTTTAATGATAATACTAGTTTCATAATTTATTAAAAGCATTATTTAACACAGAAATAATTATTTCAGTTCTAATTGTAGGCCAAAGGTAAAACGGATAAAAATTATTTGTTTTTGAAAAAACAAATAAAATTTATCCGTTTTTCACCGGGAGCTCAAATATTGAAGTAATATCATTTTAAATGATAATACTAGTTTCAAAATTTATTAAAAGCATTATTTAACATAGAAAAAATTATTTCAGTTCTAATTGTAGGCCAAAGGTAAAACGGATAAAAAATATTTGTTTTTGAAAAAACAAATAAAATTTATCTTTTTTACTCAGTGGTCTTAAATATTGAAGTAATATCGTTTTTAATGATAATACTTGTTTCAAAATTTATTAAAAGCATTATTTAACACAGAAATAATTATTTCAGTTCTAATTGTAGGCCAAAGGTAAAACGGATAAAAATTATTTGTTTTTGAAAAAACAAATAAAATTTATCTGTTTTACTCAGTGGTCTTAAATATTGAAGTAATATCATTTTAAATGATAATACTAGTTTCAAAATTTATTAAAAGCATTATTTAACATAGAAATAATTATTTCAGTTCTAATTGTAGGCCAAAGGTAAAACGGATAAAAAATATTTGTTTTTGAAAAAACAAATAAAATTTATCTTTTTTACTCAGTGGTCTTAAATATTGAAGTAATATCATTTCTAATGATAACACTAGTTTCATAATTTATAAAAAGTATAAATTAACACAGAAATAATTATTTCAGGTCTAATTGTAGGCCAAAGGTAAAACGGATAAAAATTATTTGTTTTTGAAAAAACAAATAAAATTTATCCGTTTTTCACCGGGAGCTCAAATATTGAAGTAATATCATTTTAAATGATAATACTAGTTTCAAAATTTATTAAAAGCATTATTTAACATAGAAATAATTATTTCAGTTCTAATTGTAGGCCAAAGGTAAAACGGATAAAAATTATTTGTTTTTGAAAAAACAAATAAAATTTATCTGTTTTACTCAGTGGTCTTAAATATTGAAGTAATATCGTTTTTAATGATAATACTTGTTTCAAAATTTTATAAAAGCATTATTTAACACAGAAATAATTATTTCAGTTCTAATTGTAGGCCAAAGGTAAAACGGATAAAAATTATTTGTTTTTGAAAAAACAAATAAAATTTATCTGTTTTACTCAGTGGTCTTAAATATTGAAGTAATATCGTTTTTAATGATAATACTAGTTTCATAATTTATAAAAAGTATAAATTAACACAGAAATAATTATTTCAGGTCTAATTGTAAGCCATAGGTAAAACGGATAAAAATTATTTGTTTTTGAAAAAACAAATAAAATTTATCTGTTTTACTCAGTGGTCTTAAATATTGAAGTAATATCGTTTTTAATGATAATACTTGTTTCAAAATTTTATAAAAGCATTATTTAACACAGAAATAATTATTTCAGTTCTAATTGTAGGCCAAAGGTAAAACGGATAAAAAATATTTGTTTTTGAAAAAACAAATAAAATTTATCTGTTTTACCCAGTGGTCTTAAATATTGAAGTAATATCGTTTTTAATGATAATACTAGTTTCATAATTTATAAAAAGTATAAATTAACACAGAAATAATTATTTCAGGTCTAATTGTAAGCCATAGGTAAAACGGATAAAAATTATTTGTTTTTGAAAAAACAAATAAAATTTATCTGTTTTACTCAGTGGTCTTAAATATTGAAGTAATATCATTTTAAATGATAATACTAGTTTCAAAATTTATTAAAAGCATTATTTAACATAGAAATAATTATTTCAGTTCTAATTGTAGGCCAAAGGTAAAACGGATAAAAATTATTTGTTTTTGAAAAAACAAATAAAATTTATCTGTTTTACCCAGTGGTCTTAAATATTGAAGTAATATCGTTTTTAATGATAATACTAGTTTCATAATTTATAAAAAGTATAAATTAACACAGAAATAATTATTTCAGGTCTAATTGTAAGCCATAGGTAAAACGGATAAAAATTATTTGTTTTTGAAAAAACAAATAAAATTTATCCGTTTTTCACCGGGAGCTCAAATATTGAAGTAATATCATTTTAAATGATAATACTAGTTTCAAAATTTATTAAAAGCATTATTTAACATAGAAAAAATTATTTCAGTTCTAATTGTAGGCCAAAGGTAAAACGGATAAAAAATATTTGTTTTTGAAAAAACAAATAAAATTTATCTTTTTTACTCAGTGGTCTTAAATATTGAAGTAATATCGTTTTTAATGATAATACTTGTTTCAAAATTTATTAAAAGCATTATTTAACACAGAAATAATTATTTCAGTTCTAATTGTAGGCCAAAGGTAAAACGGATAAAAATTATTTGTTTTTGAAAAAACAAATAAAATTTATCTGTTTTACTCAGTGGTCTTAAATATTGAAGTAATATCATTTTAAATGATAATACTAGTTTCAAAATTTATTAAAAGCATTATTTAACATAGAAATAATTATTTCAGTTCTAATTGTAGGCCAAAGGTAAAACGGATAAAAAATATTTGTTTTTGAAAAAACAAATAAAATTTATCTTTTTTACTCAGTGGTCTTAAATATTGAAGTAATATCATTTCTAATGATAACACTAGTTTCATAATTTATAAAAAGTATAAATTAACACAGAAATAATTATTTCAGGTCTAATTGTAAGCCATAGGTAAAACGGATAAAAATTATTTGTTTTTGAAAAAACAAATAAAATTTATCTGTTTTACTCAGTGGTCTTAAATATTGAAGTAATATCGTTTTTAATGATAATACTTGTTTCAAAATTTATTAAAAGCATTATTTAACACAGAAATAATTATTTCAGTTCTAATTGTAGGCCAAAGGTAAAACGGATAAAAATTATTTGTTTTTGAAAAAACAAATAAAATTTATCTGTTTTACTCAGTGGTCTTAAATATTGAAGTAATATCATTTTAAATGATAATACTAGTTTCAAAATTTATTAAAAGCATTATTTAACATAGAAATAATTATTTCAGTTCTAATTGTAGGCCAAAGGTAAAACGGATAAAAAATATTTGTTTTTGAAAAAACAAATAAAATTTATCTTTTTTACTCAGTGGTCTTAAATATTGAAGTAATATCATTTCTAATGATAACACTAGTTTCATAATTTATAAAAAGTATAAATTAACACAGAAATAATTATTTCAGGTCTAATTGTAAGCCATAGGTAAAACGGATAAAAATTATTTGTTTTTGAAAAAACAAATAAAATTTATCTGTTTTACTCAGTGGTCTTAAATATTGAAGTAATATCATTTTAAATGATAATACTAGTTTCAAAATTTATTAAAAGCATTATTTAACATAGAAATAATTATTTCAGTTCTAATTGTAGGCCAAAGGTAAAACGGATAAAAAATATTTGTTTTTGAAAAAACAAATAAAATTTATCTTTTTTACTCAGTGGTCTTAAATATTGAAGTAATATCATTTCTAATGATAACACTAGTTTCATAATTTATAAAAAGTATAAATTAACACAGAAATAATTATTTCAGTTCTAATTGTAGGCCAAAGGTAAAACGGATAAAAATTATTTGTTTTTGAAAAAACAAATAAAATTTATCTGTTTTACTCAGTGGTCTTAAATATTGAAGTAATATCATTATAAATTATAATACTAGTTTCATAATTTATAAAAAGTATAAATTAACACAGAAATAATTATTTAAGGTCTAATTGTAAGCCATAGGTAAAACGGATAAAAATTATTTGTTTTTGAAAAAACAAATAAAATTTATCTGTTTTACTCAGTGGTCTTAAATATTGAAGTAATATCGTTTTTAATGATAATACTAGTTTCATAATTTATAAAAAGTATAAATAACCACAGAAATAATTATTTCAGGTCTAATTGTAAGCCATAGGTAAAACGGATAAAAATTATTTGTTTTTGAAAAAACAAATAAAATTTATCCGTTTTTCACCGGGAGCTCAAATATTGAAGTAATATCATTTTAAATGATAATACTAGTTTCAAAATTTATTAAAAGCATTATTTAACATAGAAATAATTATTTCAGGTCTAATTGTAGGCCATAGGTAAAACGGATAAAAAATATTTGTTTTTGAAAAAACAAATAAAATTTATCTGTTTTACTCAGTGGTCTTAAATATTGAAGTAATATCGTTTTTAATGATAATACTAGTTTCATAATTTATAAAAAGTATAAATTAACACAGAAATAATTATTTCAGGTCTAATTGTAAGCCATAGGTAAAACGGATAAAAATTATTTTTTTTTGAAAAAACAAATAAAATTTATCCGTTTTTCACCGGGAGCTCAAATATTGAAGTAATATCATTTTAAATTATAATACTAGTTTCATAATTTATAAAAAGTATAAATTAACACAGAAATAATTATTTCAGGTCTAATTGTAAGCCATAGGTAAAACGGATAAAAATTATTTGTTTTTGAAAAAACAAATAAAATTTATCTGTTTTACCCAGTGGTCTTAAATATTGAAGTAATATCGTTTTTAATGATAATACTAGTTTCATAATTTATAAAAAGTATAAATTAACACAGAAATAATTATTTCAGGTCTAATTGTAAGCCATAGGTAAAACGGATAAAAATTATTTGTTTTTGAAAAAACAAATAAAATTTATCTGTTTTACTCAGTGGTCTTAAATATTGAAGTAATATCGTTTTTAATGATAATACTTGTTTCAAAATTTATTAAAAGCATTATTTAACATAGAAATAATTATTTCAGGTCTAATTGTAGGCCATAGGTAAAACGGATAAAAAATATTTGTTTTTGAAAAAACAAATAAAATTTATCTGTTTTACTCAGTGGTCTTAAATATTGAAGTAATATCGTTTTTAATGATAATACTAGTTTCATAATTTATAAAAAGTATAAATTAACACAGAAATAATTATTTCAGGTCTAATTGTAAGCCATAGGTAAAACGGATAAAAATTATTTGTTTTTGAAAAAACAAATAAAATTTATCTGTTTTACTCAGTGGTCTTAAATATTGAAGTAATATCGTTTTTAATGATAATACTTGTTTCAAAATTTATTAAAAGCATTATTTAACACAGAAATAATTATTTCAGTTCTAATTGTAGGCCAAAGGTAAAACGGATAAAAATTATTTGTTTTTGAAAAAACAAATAAAATTTATCTGTTTTACTCAGTGGTCTTAAATATTGAAGTAATATCGTTTTTAATGATAATACTTGTTTCAAAATTTATTAAAAGCATTATTTAACACAGAAATAATTATTTCAGTTCTAATTGTAGGCCAAAGGTAAAACGGATAAAAATTATTTGTTTTTGAAAAAACAAATAAAATTTATCTGTTTTACTCAGTGGTCTTAAATATTGAAGTAATATCGTTTTTAATGATAATACTTGTTTCAAAATTTATTAAAAGCATTATTTAACACAGAAATAATTATTTCAGTTCTAATTGTAGGCCAAAGGTAAAACGGATAAAAATTATTTGTTTTTGAAAAAACAAATAAAATTTATCTGTTTTACTCAGTGGTCTTAAATATTGAAGTAATATCGTTTTTAATGATAATACTTGTTTCAAAATTTATTAAAAGCATTATTTAACATAGAAATAATTATTTCAGGTCTAATTGTAGGCCATAGGTAAAACGGATAAAAAATATTTGTTTTTGAAAAAACAAATAAAATTTATCTGTTTTACTCAGTGGTCTTAAATATTGAAGTAATATCGTTTTTAATGATAATACTAGTTTCATAATTTATAAAAAGTATAAATTAACACAGAAATAATTATTTCAGGTCTAACTGTAAGCCATAGGTAAAACGGATAAAAATTATTTGTTTTTGAAAAAACAGATAAAATTTATCTGTTTTACCCAGTGGTCTTAAATATTGAAGTAATATCGTTTTTAATGATAATACTAGTTTCATAATTTATAAAAAGTATAAATTAACACAGAAATAATTATTTCAGGTCTAAATGAAAGCCATAGGTAAAACGGATAAAAATTATTTGTTTTTGAAAAAACAAATAAAATTTATCTGTTTTACTCAGTGGTCTTAAATATTGAAGTAATATCGTTTTTAATGATAATACTAGTTTCATAATTTATAAAAAGTATAAATTAACACAGAAATAATTATTTCAGTTCTAATTGTAGGCCAAAGGTAAAACGGATAAAAATTATTTGTTTTTGAAAAAACAAATAAAATTTATCTGTTTTACTCAGTGGTCTTAAATATTGAAGTAATATCGTTTTTAATGATAATACTTGTTTCAAAATTTATTAAAAGTATAAATTAACACAGAAATAATTATTTCAGGTCTAATTGTAAGCCATAGGTAAAACGGATAAAAATTATTTGTTTTTGAAAAAACAAATAAAATTTATCTGTTTTACTCAGTGGTCTTAAATATTGAAGTAATATCGTTTTTAATGATAATACTAGTTTCATAATTTATAAAAAGTATAAATTAACACAGAAATAATTATTTCAGGTCTAATTGTAAGCCATAGGTAAAACGGATAAAAATTATTTGTTTTTGAAAAAACAAATAAAATTTATCTGTTTTACTCAGTGGTCTTAAATATTGAAGTAATATCGTTTTTAATGATAATACTTGTTTCAAAATTTATTAAAAGCATTATTTAACACAGAAATAATTATTTCAGTTCTAATTGTAGGCCAAAGGTAAAACGGATAAAAATTATTTGTTTTTGAAAAAACAAATAAAATTTATCTGTTTTACTCAGTGGTCTTAAATATTGAAGTAATATCGTTTTTAATGATAATACTTGTTTCAAAATTTATTAAAAGCATTATTTAACACAGAAATAATTATTTCAGTTCTAATTGTAGGCCAAAGGTAAAACGGATAAAAATTATTTGTTTTTGAAAAAACAAATAAAATTTATCTGTTTTACTCAGTGGTCTTAAATATTGAAGTAATATCGTTTTTAATGATAATACTTGTTTCAAAATTTATTAAAAGCATTATTTAACACAGAAATAATTATTTCAGTTCTAATTGTAGGCCAAAGGTAAAACGGATAAAAATTATTTGTTTTTGAAAAAACAAATAAAATTTATCTGTTTTACTCAGTGGTCTTAAATATTGAAGTAATATCGTTTTTAATGATAATACTTGTTTCAAAATTTATTAAAAGCATTATTTAACATAGAAATAATTATTTCAGGTCTAATTGTAGGCCATAGGTAAAACGGATAAAAAATATTTGTTTTTGAAAAAACAAATAAAATTTATCTGTTTTACTCAGTGGTCTTAAATATTGAAGTAATATCGTTTTTAATGATAATACTAGTTTCATAATTTATAAAAAGTATAAATTAACACAGAAATAATTATTTCAGGTCTAACTGTAAGCCATAGGTAAAACGGATAAAAATTATTTGTTTTTGAAAAAACAAATAAAATTTATCTGTTTTACCCAGTGGTCTTAAATATTGAAGTAATATCGTTTTTAATGATAATACTAGTTTCATAATTTATAAAAAGTATAAATTAACACAGAAATAATTATTTCAGGTCTAAATGAAAGCCATAGGTAAAACGGATAAAAATTATTTGTTTTTGAAAAAACAAATAAAATTTATCTGTTTTACTCAGTGGTCTTAAATATTGAAGTAATATCGTTTTTAATGATAATACTAGTTTCATAATTTATAAAAAGTATAAATTAACACAGAAATAATTATTTCAGTTCTAATTGTAGGCCAAAGGTAAAACGGATAAAAATTATTTGTTTTTGAAAAAACAAATAAAATTTATCTGTTTTACTCAGTGGTCTTAAATATTGAAGTAATATCGTTTTTAATGATAATACTAGTTTCATAATTTATAAAAAGTATAAATTAACACAGAAATAATTATTTCAGGTCTAATTGTAAGCCATAGGTAAAACGGATAAAAATTATTTGTTTTTGAAAAAACAAATAAAATTTATCTGTTTTACTCAGTGGTCTTAAATATTGAAGTAATATCGTTTTTAATGATAATACTAGTTTCATAATTTATAAAAAGTATAAATTAACACAGAAATAATTATTTCAGGTCTAATTGTAAGCCATAGGTAAAACGGATAAAAATTATTTGTTTTTGAAAAAACAAATAAAATTTATCTGTTTTACCCAGTGGTCTTAAATATTGAAGTAATATCGTTTTTAATGATAATACTAGTTTCATAATTTATAAAAAGTATAAATTAACACAGAAATAATTATTTCAGGTCTAATTGTAAGCCATAGGTAAAACGGATAAAAATTATTTGTTTTTGAAAAAACAAATAAAATTTATCTGTTTTACTCAGTGGTCTTAAATATTGAAGTAATATCGTTTTTAATGATAATACTAGTTTCATAATTTATAAAAAGTATAAATTAACACAGAAATAATTATTTCAGTTCTAATTGTAGGCCAAAGGTAAAACGGATAAAAATTATTTGTTTTTGAAAAAACAAATAAAATTTATCTGTTTTACTCAGTGGTCTTAAATATTGAAGTAATATCGTTTTTAATGATAATACTTGTTTCAAAATTTATTAAAAGCATTATTTAACACAGAAATAATTATTTCAGTTCTAATTGTAGGCCAAAGGTAAAACGGATAAAAATTATTTGTTTTTGAAAAAACAAATAAAATTTATCTGTTTTACTCAGTGGTCTTAAATATTGAAGTAATATCATTTCTAATGATAACACTAGTTTCATAATTTATAAAAAGTATAAATTAACACAGAAATAATTATTTCGGGTCTAATTGTAAGCCATAGGTAAAACGGATAAAAATTATTTGTTTTTGAAAAAACAAATAAAATTTATCTGTTTTACTCAGTGGTCTTAAATATTGAAGTAATATCGTTTTTAATGATAATACTTGTTTCAAAATTTATTAAAAGCATTATTTAACACAGAAATAATTATTTCAGTTCTAATTGTAGGCCAAAGGTAAAACGGATAAAAATTATTTGTTTTTGAAAAAACAAATAAAATTTATCTGTTTTACTCAGTGGTCTTAAATATTGAAGTAATATCATTTTAAATGATAATACTTGTTTCAAAATTTATTAAAAGCATTATTTAACATAGAAATAATTATTTCAGTTCTAATTGTAGGCCATAGGTAAAACGGATAAAAATTATTTGTTTTTGAAAAAACAAATAAAATTTATCTATTTTACTCAGTGGTCTTAAATATTGAAGTAATATCATTTTAAATGATAATACTTGTTTCAAAATTAATAAAAAGCATTATTTAACACAGAAATAATTATTTCAGTTCTAACTGTAGGCCATAGGTAAAACGGACAAAAAAAATTTTTTTTGAAAAAACAAATAAAATTTATCTGTTTTACTCAGTGGTCTTAAATATTGAAGTAATATCATTTTAAATGGAAATACTAGTTTCAAAATTTATTAAAAGCGTTATTTAACACAGAAACAAATATTTCTGTTCTAATTGTAGGCCATAGGTAATACGGATAAAAAATATTTGTTTTTGAAAAAACAAATAAAATTTATCTGTTTTACTCAGTGGTCTTAAATATTGAAGTAATATCATTTAAAATGATAATACTAGTTTTAATATTTATTAAAAGCATAATTTAACACAGAAATAATTATTTCAGGTCTAATTGTAGGCCATAGGTAAAACGGATAAAAATTATTTGTTTTTGAAAAAACAAATAAAATTTATCTGTTTTACTCAGTGGTCTTAAATATTGAAGTAATATCATTTTAAATGATAATACTAGTTTCAAAGTTTATTAAAAGCATAATTTAACACAAAAAAAATTATTTCAGGTCTAACTGTAGCCCATAGGTAAAACGGATAAAAAATATTTGTTTTTGAAAAAACAAATAAAATTTATCTGTTTTACCCAGTGGTCTTAAATATTGAAGTAATATCATTTTAAATGATAATACTTGTTTCAAAATTTATTAAAAGCATTATTTAACATAGAAATAATTATTTCAGGTCTAATTGTAGCCCATAGGTAAAACGGATAAAAAATATTTGTTTTTGAAAAAACAAATAAAATTTATCTGTTTTACCCAGTGGTCTTAAATATTGAAGTAATATCGTTTTTAATGATAATACTAGTTTCATAATTTATTAAAAGCATTATTTAACACAGAAATAATTATTTCAGTTCTAATTGTAGGCCAAAGGTAAAACGGATAAAAATTATTTGTTTTTGAAAAAACAAATAAAATTTATCTGTTTTACTCAGTGGTCTTAAATATTGAAGTAATATCATTTTAAATGATAATACTAGTTTCAAAATTTATTAAAAGCATTATTTAACACAGAAATAATTATTTCAGTTCTAATTGTAGGCCAAAGGTAAAACGGATAAAAATTATTTGTTTTTGAAAAAACAAATAAAATTTATCTGTTTTACTCAGTGGTCTTAAATATTGAAGTAATATCATTTTAAATGATAATACTTGTTTCAAAATTTATTAAAAGCATTATTTAACATAGAAATAATTATTTCGGTTCTAATTATAGGCCAAAGGTAAAACGGATAAAAAATATTTGTTTTTGAAAAAACAAATAAAATTTATCTGTTTTACCCAGTGGTCTTAAATATTGAAGTAATATCGTTTTTAATGATAATACTAGTTTCATAATTTATAAAAAGTATAAATTAACACAGAAATAATTATTTCAGGTCTAATTGTAAGCCATAGGTAAAACGGATAAAAATTATTTGTTTTTGAAAAAACAAATAAAATTTATCTGTTTTACTCAGTGGTCTTAAATATTGAAGTAATATCATTTTAAATGATAATACTAGTTTCAAAATTTATTAAAAGCATTATTTAACATAGAAATAATTATTTCAGTTCTAATTGTAGGCCAAAGGTAAAACGGATAAAAATTATTTGTTTTTGAAAAAACAAATAAAATTTATCTGTTTTACCCAGTGGTCTTAAATATTGAAGTAATATCGTTTTTAATGATAATACTAGTTTCATAATTTATAAAAAGTATAAATTAACACAGAAATAATTATTTCAGGTCTAATTGTAAGCCATAGGTAAAACGGATAAAAATTATTTGTTTTTGAAAAAACAAATAAAATTTATCCGTTTTTCACCGGGAGCTCAAATATTGAAGTAATATCATTTTAAATGATAATACTAGTTTCAAAATTTATTAAAAGCATTATTTAACATAGAAAAAATTATTTCAGTTCTAATTGTAGGCCAAAGGTAAAACGGATAAAAAATATTTGTTTTTGAAAAAACAAATAAAATTTATCTTTTTTACTCAGTGGTCTTAAATATTGAAGTAATATCATTTTAAATTATAATACTAGTTTCATAATTTATAAAAAGTATAAATTAACACAGAAATAATTATTTCAGGTCTAATTGTAAGCCATAGGTAAAACGGATAAAAATTATTTGTTTTTGAAAAAACAAATAAAATTTATCTGTTTTACTCAGTGGTCTTAAATATTGAAGTAATATCATTTTAAATGATAATACTAGTTTCAAAATTTATTAAAAGCATTATTTAACATAGAAATAATTATTTCAGTTCTAATTGTAGGCCAAAGGTAAAACGGATAAAAAATATTTGTTTTTGAAAAAACAAATAAAATTTATCTTTTTTACTCAGTGGTCTTAAATATTGAAGTAATATCGTTTTTAATGATAATACTTGTTTCAAAATTTATTAAAAGCATTATTTAACACAGAAATAATTATTTCAGTTCTAATTGTAGGCCAAAGGTAAAACGGATAAAAATTATTTGTTTTTGAAAAAACAAATAAAATTTATCTGTTTTACTCAGTGGTCTTAAATATTGAAGTAATATCATTTTAAATGATAATACTAGTTTCAAAATTTATTAAAAGCATTATTTAACATAGAAATAATTATTTCAGTTCTAATTGTAGGCCAAAGGTAAAACGGATAAAAATTATTTGTTTTTGAAAAAACAAATAAAATTTATCTGTTTTACTCAGTGGTCTTAAATATTGAAGTAATATCATTTTAAATTATAATACTAGTTTCATAATTTATAAAAAGTATAAATTAACACAGAAATAATTATTTCAGGTCTAATTGTAAGCCATAGGTAAAACGGATAAAAATTATTTGTTTTTGAAAAAACAAATAAAATTTATCCGTTTTTCACCGGGAGCTCAAATATTGAAGTAATATCATTTTAAATGATAATACTAGTTTCAAAATTTATTAAAAGCATTATTTAACATAGAAAAAATTATTTCAGTTCTAATTGTAGGCCAAAGGTAAAACGGATAAAAAATATTTGTTTTTGAAAAAACAAATAAAATTTATCTTTTTTACTCAGTGGTCTTAAATATTGAAGTAATATCGTTTTTAATGATAATACTTGTTTCAAAATTTATTAAAAGCATTATTTAACACAGAAATAATTATTTCAGTTCTAATTGTAGGCCAAAGGTAAAACGGATAAAAATTATTTGTTTTTGAAAAAACAAATAAAATTTATCTGTTTTACTCAGTGGTCTTAAATATTGAAGTAATATCATTTTAAATGATAATACTAGTTTCAAAATTTATTAAAAGCATTATTTAACATAGAAATAATTATTTCAGTTCTAATTGTAGGCCAAAGGTAAAACGGATAAAAAATATTTGTTTTTGAAAAAACAAATAAAATTTATCTTTTTTACTCAGTGGTCTTAAATATTGAAGTAATATCATTTCTAATGATAACACTAGTTTCATAATTTATAAAAAGTATAAATTAACACAGAAATAATTATTTCAGGTCTAATTGTAAGCCATAGGTAAAACGGATAAAAATTATTTGTTTTTGAAAAAACAAATAAAATTTATCTGTTTTACTCAGTGGTCTTAAATATTGAAGTAATATCGTTTTTAATGATAATACTTGTTTCAAAATTTATTAAAAGCATTATTTAACACAGAAATAATTATTTCAGTTCTAATTGTAGGCCAAAGGTAAAACGGATAAAAATTATTTGTTTTTGAAAAAACAAATAAAATTTATCTGTTTTACTCAGTGGTCTTAAATATTGAAGTAATATCATTTTAAATGATAATACTAGTTTCAAAATTTATTAAAAGCATTATTTAACATAGAAATAATTATTTCAGTTCTAATTGTAGGCCAAAGGTAAAACGGATAAAAAATATTTGTTTTTGAAAAAACAAATAAAATTTATCTTTTTTACTCAGTGGTCTTAAATATTGAAGTAATATCATTTCTAATGATAACACTAGTTTCATAATTTATAAAAAGTATAAATTAACACAGAAATAATTATTTCAGGTCTAATTGTAAGCCATAGGTAAAACGGATAAAAATTATTTGTTTTTGAAAAAACAAATAAAATTTATCTGTTTTACTCAGTGGTCTTAAATATTGAAGTAATATCGTTTTTAATGATAATACTTGTTTCAAAATTTATTAAAAGCATTATTTAACACAGAAATAATTATTTCAGTTCTAATTGTAGGCCAAAGGTAAAACGGATAAAAAATATTTGTTTTTGAAAAAACAAATAAAATTTATCTGTTTTTCACCGGGAGCTCAAATATTGAAGTAATATCATTTCTAATGATAACACTAGTTTCATAATTTATAAAAAGTATAAATTAACACAGAAATAATTATTTCAGGTCTAATTGTAAGCCATAGGTAAAACGGATAAAAATTATTTGTTTTTGAAAAAACAAATAAAATTTATCTGTTTTACTCAGTGGTCTTAAATATTGAAGTAATATCGTTTTTAATGATAATACTTGTTTCAAAATTTATTAAAAGCATTATTTAACACAGAAATAATTATTTCAGTTCTAATTGTAGGCCAAAGGTAAAACGGATAAAAAATATTTGTTTTTGAAAAAACAAATAAAATTTATCTGTTTTTCACCGGGAGCTCAAATATTGAAGTAATATCATTTTAAATGATAATACTAGTTTCAAAATTTATTAAAAGCATTATTTAACATAGAAAAAATTATTTCAGTTCTAATTGTAGGCCAAAGGTAAAACGGATAAAAATTATTTGTTTTTGAAAAAACAAATAAAATTTATCTGTTTTACTCAGTGGTCTTAAATATTGAAGTAATATCGTTTTTAATGATAATACTTGTTTCAAAATTTATTAAAAGCATTATTTAACACAGAAATAATTATTTCAGGTCTAATTGTAAGCCATAGGTAAAACGGATAAAAATTATTTGTTTTTGAAAAAACAAATAAAATTTATCCGTTTTTCACCGGGAGCTCAAATATTGAAGTAATATCATTTTAAATGATAATACTAGTTTCAAAATTTATTAAAAGCATTATTTAACATAGAAAAAATTATTTCAGTTCTAATTGTAGGCCAAAGGTAAAACGGATAAAAAATATTTGTTTTTGAAAAAACAAATAAAATTTATCTTTTTTACTCAGTGGTCTTAAATATTGAAGTAATATCGTTTTTAATGATAATACTTGTTTCAAAATTTATTAAAAGCATTATTTAACACAGAAATAATTATTTCAGTTCTAATTGTAGGCCAAAGGTAAAACGGATAAAAATTATTTGTTTTTGAAAAAACAAATAAAATTTATCTGTTTTACTCAGTGGTCTTAAATATTGAAGTAATATCATTTTAAATGATAATACTAGTTTCAAAATTTATTAAAAGCATTATTTAACATAGAAATAATTATTTCAGTTCTAATTGTAGGCCAAAGGTAAAACGGATAAAAAATATTTGTTTTTGAAAAAACAAATAAAATTTATCTTTTTTACTCAGTGGTCTTAAATATTGAAGTAATATCATTTCTAATGATAACACTAGTTTCATAATTTATAAAAAGTATAAATTAACACAGAAATAATTATTTCAGGTCTAATTGTAAGCCATAGGTAAAACGGATAAAAATTATTTGTTTTTGAAAAAACAAATAAAATTTATCTGTTTTACTCAGTGGTCTTAAATATTGAAGTAATATCGTTTTTAATGATAATACTTGTTTCAAAATTTATTAAAAGCATTATTTAACACAGAAATAATTATTTCAGTTCTAATTGTAGGCCAAAGGTAAAACGGATAAAAAATATTTGTTTTTGAAAAAACAAATAAAATTTATCTGTTTTACTCAGTGGTCTTAAATATTGAAGTAATATCATTTTAAATTATAATACTAGTTTCATAATTTATAAAAAGTATAAATTAACACAGAAATAATTATTTCAGGTCGAATTGTAAGCCATAGGTAAAACGGATAAAAATTATTTGTTTTTGAAAAAACAAATAAAATTTATCTGTTTTACTCAGTGGTCTTAAATATTGAAGTAATATCATTTTAAATGATAATACTAGTTTCAAAATTTATTAAAAGCATTATTTAACATAGAAATAATTATTTCAGTTCTAATTGTAGGCCAAAGGTAAAACGGATAAAAAATATTTGTTTTTGAAAAAACAAATAAAATTTATCTTTTTTACTCAGTGGTCTTAAATATTGAAGTAATATCGTTTTTAATGATAATACTTGTTTCAAAATTTATTAAAAGCATTATTTAACACAGAAATAATTATTTCAGTTCTAATTGTAGGCCAAAGGTAAAACGGATAAAAAATATTTGTTTTTGAAAAAACAAATAAAATTTATCTTTTTTACTCAGTGGTCTTAAATATTGAAGTAATATCGTTTTTAATGATAATACTTGTTTCAAAATTTATTAAAAGCATTATTTAACACAGAAATAATTATTTCAGTTCTAATTGTAGGCCAAAGGTAAAACGGATAAAAATTATTTGTTTTTGAAAAAACAAATAAAATTTATCTGTTTTACTCAGTGGTCTTAAATATTGAAGTAATATCATTTTAAATGATAATACTAGTTTCAAAATTTATTAAAAGCATTATTTAACATAGAAATAATTATTTCAGTTCTAATTGTAGGCCAAAGGTAAAACGGATAAAAAATATTTGTTTTTGAAAAAACAAATAAAATTTATCTTTTTTACTCAGTGGTCTTAAATATTGAAGTAATATCATTTCTAATGATAACACTAGTTTCATAATTTATAAAAAGTATAAATTAACACAGAAATAATTATTTCAGGTCTAATTGTAAGCCATAGGTAAAACGGATAAAAATTATTTGTTTTTGAAAAAACAAATAAAATTTATCTGTTTTACTCAGTGGTCTTAAATATTGAAGTAATATCGTTTTTAATGATAATACTTGTTTCAAAATTTATTAAAAGCATTATTTAACACAGAAATAATTATTTCAGTTCTAATTGTAGGCCAAAGGTAAAACGGATAAAAAATATTTGTTTTTGAAAAAACAAATAAAATTTATCTGTTTTACTCAGTGGTCTTAAATATTGAAGTAATATCATTTTAAATTATAATACTAGTTTCATAATTTATAAAAAGTATAAATTAACACAGAAATAATTATTTCAGGTCTAATTGTAAGCCATAGGTAAAACGGATAAAAATTATTTGTTTTTGAAAAAACAAATAAAATTTATCTGTTTTACTCAGTGGTCTTAAATATTGAAGTAATATCATTTTAAATGATAATACTAGTTTCAAAATTTATTAAAAGCATTATTTAACATAGAAATAATTATTTCAGTTCTAATTGTAGGCCAAAGGTAAAACGGATAAAAATTATTTGTTTTTGAAAAAACAAATAAAATTTATCTGTTTTACCCAGTGGTCTTAAATATTGAAGTAATATCGTTTTTAATGATAATACTAGTTTCATAATTTATAAAAAGTATAAATTAACACAGAAATAATTATTTCAGGTCTAATTGTAAGCCATAGGTAAAACGGATAAAAATTATTTGTTTTTGAAAAAACAAATAAAATTTATCCGTTTTTCACCGGGAGCTCAAATATTGAAGTAATATCATTTTAAATGATAATACTAGTTTCAAAATTTATTAAAAGCATTATTTAACATAGAAAAAATTATTTCAGTTCTAATTGTAGGCCAAAGGTAAAACGGATAAAAAATATTTGTTTTTGAAAAAACAAATAAAATTTATCTTTTTTACTCAGTGGTCTTAAATATTGAAGTAATATCGTTTTTAATGATAATACTTGTTTCAAAATTTATTAAAAGCATTATTTAACACAGAAATAATTATTTCAGTTCTAATTGTAGGCCAAAGGTAAAACGGATAAAAATTATTTGTTTTTGAAAAAACAAATAAAATTTATCTGTTTTACTCAGTGGTCTTAAATATTGAAGTAATATCATTTTAAATGATAATACTAGTTTCAAAATTTATTAAAAGCATTATTTAACATAGAAATAATTATTTCAGTTCTAATTGTAGGCCAAAGGTAAAACGGATAAAAAATATTTGTTTTTGAAAAAACAAATAAAATTTATCTTTTTTACTCAGTGGTCTTAAATATTGAAGTAATATCATTTCTAATGATAACACTAGTTTCATAATTTATAAAAAGTATAAATTAACACAGAAATAATTATTTCAGGTCTAATTGTAAGCCATAGGTAAAACGGATAAAAATTATTTGTTTTTGAAAAAACAAATAAAATTTATCTGTTTTACTCAGTGGTCTTAAATATTGAAGTAATATCATTTTAAAATAATACTAGTTTCATAATTTATAAAAAGTATAAATTAACACAGAAATAATTATTTCAGGTCTAATTGTAAGCCATAGGTAAAACGGATAAAAATTATTTGTTTTTGAAAAAACAAATAAAATTTATCCGTTTTTCACCGGGAGCTCAAATATTGAAGTAATATCATTTTAAATGATAATACTAGTTTCAAAATTTATTAAAAGCATTATTTAACATAGAAAAAATTATTTCAGTTCTAATTGTAGGCCAAAGGTAAAACGGATAAAAAATATTTGTTTTTGAAAAAACAAATAAAATTTATCTTTTTTACTCAGTGGTCTTAAATATTGAAGTAATATCATTTCTAATGATAACACTAGTTTCATAATTTATAAAAAGTATAAATTAACACAGAAATAATTATTTCAGGTCTAATTGTAAGCCATAGGTAAAACGGATAAAAATTATTTGTTTTTGAAAAAACAAATAAAATTTATCTGTTTTACTCAGTGGTCTTAAATATTGAAGTAATATCATTTTAAATTATAATACTAGTTTCATAATTTATAAAAAGTATAAATTAACACAGAAATAATTATTTCAGGTCTAATTGTAAGCCATAGGTAAAACGGATAAAAATTATTTGTTTTTGAAAAAACAAATAAAATTTATCCGTTTTTCACCGGGAGCTCAAATATTGAAGTAATATCATTTTAAATGATAATACTAGTTTCAAAATTTATTAAAAGCATTATTTAACATAGAAAAAATTATTTCAGTTCTAATTGTAGGCCAAAGGTAAAACGGATAAAAAATATTTGTTTTTGAAAAAACAAATAAAATTTATCTTTTTTACTCAGTGGTCTTAAATATTGAAGTAATATCGTTTTTAATGATAATACTTGTTTCAAAATTTATTAAAAGCATTATTTAACACAGAAATAATTATTTCAGTTCTAATTGTAGGCCAAAGGTAAAACGGATAAAAATTATTTGTTTTTGAAAAAACAAATAAAATTTATCTGTTTTACTCAGTGGTCTTAAATATTGAAGTAATATCATTTTAAATGATAATACTAGTTTCAAAATTTATTAAAAGCATTATTTAACATAGAAATAATTATTTCAGTTCTAATTGTAGGCCAAAGGTAAAACGGATAAAAATTATTTGTTTTTGAAAAAACAAATAAAATTTATCTGTTTTACCCAGTGGTCTTAAATATTGAAGTAATATCGTTTTTAATGATAATACTAGTTTCATAATTTATAAAAAGTATAAATTAACACAGAAATAATTATTTCAGGTCTAATTGTAAGCCATAGGTAAAACGGATAAAAATTATTTGTTTTTGAAAAAACAAATAAAATTTATCCGTTTTTCACCGGGAGCTCAAATATTGAAGTAATATCATTTTAAATGATAATACTAGTTTCAAAATTTATTAAAAGCATTATTTAACATAGAAAAAATTATTTCAGTTCTAATTGTAGGCCAAAGGTAAAACGGATAAAAAATATTTGTTTTTGAAAAAACAAATAAAATTTATCTTTTTTACTCAGTGGTCTTAAATATTGAAGTAATATCGTTTTTAATGATAATACTTGTTTCAAAATTTATTAAAAGCATTATTTAACACAGAAATAATTATTTCAGTTCTAATTGTAGGCCAAAGGTAAAACGGATAAAAATTATTTGTTTTTGAAAAAACAAATAAAATTTATCTGTTTTACTCAGTGGTCTTAAATATTGAAGTAATATCATTTTAAATGATAATACTAGTTTCAAAATTTATTAAAAGCATTATTTAACATAGAAATAATTATTTCAGTTCTAATTGTAGGCCAAAGGTAAAACGGATAAAAAATATTTGTTTTTGAAAAAACAAATAAAATTTATCTTTTTTACTCAGTGGTCTTAAATATTGAAGTAATATCATTTCTAATGATAACACTAGTTTCATAATTTATAAAAAGTATAAATTAACACAGAAATAATTATTTCAGGTCTAATTGTAAGCCATAGGTAAAACGGATAAAAATTATTTGTTTTTGAAAAAACAAATAAAATTTATCTGTTTTACTCAGTGGTCTTAAATATTGAAGTAATATCATTTTAAATTATAATACTAGTTTCATAATTTATAAAAAGTATAAATTAACACAGAAATAATTATTTCAGGTCTAATTGTAAGCCATAGGTAAAACGGATAAAAATTATTTGTTTTTGAAAAAACAAATAAAATTTATCCGTTTTTCACCGGGAGCTCAAATATTGAAGTAATATCATTTTAAATGATAATACTAGTTTCAAAATTTATTAAAAGCATTATTTAACATAGAAAAAATTATTTCAGTTCTAATTGTAGGCCAAAGGTAAAACGGATAAAAAATATTTGTTTTTGAAAAAACAAATAAAATTTATCTTTTTTACTCAGTGGTCTTAAATATTGAAGTAATATCATTTCTAATGATAACACTAGTTTCATAATTTATAAAAAGTATAAATTAACACAGAAATAATTATTTCAGGTCTAATTGTAAGCCATAGGTAAAACGGATAAAAATTATTTGTTTTTGAAAAAACAAATAAAATTTATCTGTTTTACTCAGTGGTCTTAAATATTGAAGTAATATCATTTTAAATTATAATACTAGTTTCATAATTTATAAAAAGTATAAATTAACACAGAAATAATTATTTCAGGTCTAATTGTAAGCCATAGGTAAAACGGATAAAGGTGAGATTGTTACTTATTTATTTATGTTAGCCGCCGTTCTTGGCAAAATGTGTAACAACCGATTCTTTAGTTTTGTTGTTGAGTTTGTTTTATAAAAACGTCAGTCCATCAAGTTGAACTGGTCGTTGCAACTTGGAGCTGTGATATTTTGTGTTTTGGTTTAATTATTTTATTATTTAATAAAGGTTGTTGATTTACTCCTTTGTTTTGGTGTTTATCCATTTGGATTGGATTTATTTAGTGTTGTTTGGTCGTTTGGGGTGATAGCTGATCTGTTGGTGAGTTATTTTTCGGGTTTTTTTTATATTATTTTTGGGGATTGGGTTTAGTATTTTTATAGTTTAGGATTATTAAATATGAATATTAAAACCCCACCATTACTATCACGGGCGATAGGATCCAAGTTGGAGGGCCCGCGCCGTCGCCATGACGATTCCGATAAAAGGCATGCCAACCTTTTAGAAGAACAGCATGGTTACATTGGAGATAAAGGTATATGCAGCCGATTGAAAGCAGATATATATGATAAAGATAAACCTACAATACAACCAACAGGTGCAAAGATTATTAAAAGCGATTATGATAATGGTTATGCAGATAGTAAAGGTGGTATGCCAAAAGGTGTTGAACATACACAACAACTTTGTGCAGATATATATGGGGTTAATAAATTTGAAGATACAGATGGTCCAACAAATGTTGCACATACACAACAAAATGGGGGACATATGTTTAAAGATAATCAAGGTGCTGTTAAAGCTAATACTGAATGGGCTTTGATTGGCAATCTTTTTGGAGATGATGATGAAGCAAGATTAGACCCATTTCAGCCAACAATTACTGATCCTACACATCAAGATCCATTAGATGATGATGAGGAAGAAGATGATAAAGAGCTTGATTGTAATCGGGAACCAAAACCTGATGGAATACAAGTTGCTCGTAATATTGTTACTCAAGCTGAAGAACTTCATCAAAATCTTAGTTCAGCTATTGAAGTTGCCAATAAGAAATTAAAGGTATTAAATAATGCTTGTTCTGCTGTTTCAGATGATTTAATTGAGGAGCTCCAAACAGTATTGATTGATCAGATCGATTATCTTTTTGATGGCATTAAAACGAGAGAAGAGGCACTTGAAGTTTTACGAGAGCGTGAAGAAGCAGCACAAGCAAAAGTTGCTGAACTCCAGGAGAATAGCCAAGCTGCAGCACATAAACCGGGATTAAGCAATAACATTAGTAAACAGCTTAAAAATTTGGGGTTTAATAATGTACAAGAGCTTATTAATAAATACATGAAATTTCAGGATCGAGTACAAGTGATTGAAAAAAATTTCAAAGAAACAGCACCACCATCTCGTGCAACTTCTCAATTATCAATTGGAAAAGAAGGATGTCAGAAATCGATGATGAATCAACCATCTCAAGGTCAGTTAACTTCTTTTTTACCAAATGGGGTTACTGCACCACAAAGCCGAGTTTCGCTGCCCATGCCAGAGAAGTTTACTGGTAAATCGAGGAAAGAACTGGAAAGATTCTTCAATCTATATGAAGCAAGTTCGCAAAGCAAAGGTTGGACTGATGAAGATAGAGCAATTTTTTTGGGCAGTTACCTTCCAAAATTATTAGTATATCATGATAATTTAAGAGAGCGGGGCGCAAGTTATACTGAAATGAAAAAGGAGCTGCTTGCTGCAATGGGATCTGATGGTGCTATTTCCACATTCTATTTACGTACTGAATTGGATAGGATAAAGAAGCCACCAAATAAGCTTTATAAATCAGTATTTGAAGAAGTTGAACTGCGCGTAACTGAAGCTTTTGGGAATGATGTAAATGCACGGGAGAATGAGTTAAAGAAAATTCTGCTACGTTTAACTGAAGAAGATTCAGATCAGGTTTTTAAAACCATTGTCCTTACAAATGTTGCAGCTAGCTATTATCAACTTAAGGAGCTGGTATTAGGTCTTGAATCATCCCAAGCAATTAAAAATAAAGGTGAAAGAGCCGAAGTTAAATCTTCGAACAGTTCCAAAAGGCCGTTCTTCTCAAATCGTTCAGATACTCATGCATCTGGTGGTGGATACCAACATCGATCAGCTAATCAAGCAAATGCTGGAGCAGAAGTAAAGCCACAACATCGAAATTTCCCACAACCAAATTCAAATTACCAACAAAATGGTTTTGGTAGTAATCGGTATCCATTTCCCAAACATTGTTACAACTGTAATAAAGAAGGTCATTTTGCACGGGAATGCACAGAAAAGAAGCCCTTAAATGCAAATGTCGTTGGTATTGAAGATATGAAGCTGAATGTTTCGGGTATTTTTGAAATTAATAATGGTGAAGAAGATACTGTTGGAGGTGAACCGATGTTTGGAAAGCAAGCACTGTTAGAGATATGGATTGATGGCGTAAAGACAAAAGTTCTCATGGATTCAGGTGCAAGCACTTCAGTCATTAAGGATACAGTAGTTGGTCATATTATGAGGGCACGTGATAAGGATGGGTGTTCGATTGTACAATTACCTCCAGAAAGTTACATTCATAAACGACTTATTGGGGCTGATGGTAATCCTTTATGTGTTGTAAATTGCATTCGGGTACCGATAGCTTGGGGAACATGTCCTACAAAATATGCAAAATTTTTTGTTGTTAAAGGTTTACAACAAAATGCTTTAATTGGCACTAATGTTTTCCAAGATGATGATAATTGGATTGAAGCATTGAGTTATTCTTTGAAAGGAAAGCCAAAAGAAGTTCAACAAGTTGGAGTTGTTCAAGAAAGTCAAGCCTTAGCTTTTATTAATCATGTTGGCCATCAAGTATATGTTGCAAAAACAATAGTTATACCACCTCACACAAAAGCATTTGTAAAAGTTAGAACTCCTAGAACGGGTAGTCCGTCATTCATTGAAGCTAAAAAGGTTGGAATGGAAAGTGGAGTTTGCAGAAGTCGAGGAGGTGCAGCATGGATGGAGTTCAATAATCAAGGGAATGAGCTGGAAGTTATTAAACAAGGTGAAGTTATTGGTGAAGCATGGCCTACAAAAGTTATAAGGGAATTACCTGCTGAAGATCATGAAAAGGTGGTTGTAATTCAGTTGGAAGATGAAGGGCGTTGTGCTAAAGTTAAGGAGCTGCTAGATTTAAGTGCTCCAGCTTTTTCAGCAGAAGGAAGAAAGAAATTGGAGGAGTTAGCTGAAAGGTACCATAAAGCTTTTGCAGCATCGGATGAAGAATTTGGAAAAACTACAGTAACTGAGCATGTTATTGATACAGGGGATGCAAGACCAATCAAGCAGCCGGCAAGACCAGTACCTGTTCCAATGAGACCTGAAGTTAAAAAGCTAGTCGAGAATCTATTGCATCAACGAGCAATTGAAAGAAGTTCTTCGCCGTGGAATAGTCCTGTTGTTTTGGTATTGAAAAAAGATGGTACAATAAGAATGTGTGTTGATTACCGTAAATTGAATGCAGTTACGAAGAAGGATGCTTATCCTTTACCAAATCAGGATGCCTTGCTCATGAGTTTGCGTGGTAAAAAGTATTTCACAGCATTAGATCTTGCATCGGGATATTACCAAATCCCTATGGCTGATAAAGATAAAGAAAAAACTGCTTTTTCTGCACTTGGTGAACTGTTTCAATTTGTCGTCTTACCATTTGGATTAAGTACTTCCCCTGCTTGTTTTAATCGTATGATGCAAGAAGTTTTTGGCGATTTGATGGGAAAATCAATTTTTGTATATCTTGATGATATTTTGCTTGCTACAGAAACTGAAGAAGAGCATTTAGCGTTATTTGAGGAGATTTTGAAAAGAGTAATAAAGTATGGTCTGATGTTTAAACCAAAAAAGTGCGAAATTGGAAAGATAGAACTTTGTTATCTTGGGCATGTTATTTCTGAACGTGGAGTTGAATTGGGAAAGGATAAGGTGGATAAAGTTAAAAATTTCCCTGTACCAAAAACAGTAACCCAAGTTCGACAATTTATTGGACTTGCCTCATATCATCGTAAATTTATTCAAGGTTTCTCCGTTATTGCATCACCATTAGTAGCATTAACGAGAAAGGATGCACAATTTTGTTGGAGTGAAAGTGAACAAGCTGCATTTGATACGTTAAAGGAAAAATTGATTAGTGCTCCTATTTTAGCTCAACCGGATTATGAAGCGGCTATTGGAGGATCAAAACCTTTTATCATTTGGACAGATGCATGTAAAACAGGAATTGGTGCTGTTTTGACCCAAGAAGGGATTGATGGACGACTACATCCTTTATTTTATGTCTCCAAAGCTTGTTCTGAAGCGGAAAGAAATTATAACATTACTCAACTCGAAGCCTTAGCAGTTGTAGTTGCAATGCGTAAACTTCGTACTTTTATTATGGGAGCTAAAGTTGTTATCAGAACTGATCATCAACCACTTTTGGGATTATTTAAAGGTGCAAATTTATCTCCACAATTGGTCCGTTGGGCGTTAGAATTGCAAGAATATCGAGATGTTAAGCTTGAATTTGTCAAAGGAAAAGCAAATACCGTTGCTGATGCATTAAGCAGGTGTCATAGTAGGTCAGATTTTGGTGAACATGTTGAAGTTATGGATTCAGTTGTCTGCACCGTTCAGGAACAACATGAAAATTGGTTTGAAATACTTAAAACTGAAGAAAGTTGGACGGAAATTTGTGAGAAGGTTGCAAAGGAAGGTCGAGCATTGCAGGGAAGAAACATCTTTGGATTTGCAAATGATAGCTTAGTTAAGATTGAAAAGTTAGGACTTGAACGGAAGGTGGTACCTATGGAAAAGCGTAAAGCGTTATGGGAAGAGGTACATTGTGGAAAGCTTGGTGGTCATTTTGGAGCTAAGAAATTAAAGCAAATTATAAGTGATCGATATTTTTGGCCAGGAATGGGAAAAGATATTGGAGAATGGACGCAAGGTTGTATGCAATGTTTTGCTCATCGGAGTCATAGACGTGATCGTCCACCACTTTGTTCAATTAAAACTGAATTTCCAATGCAAATTGTTGGAATGGACCTTGCTGAGATGCCAATGAGTGAAGAAGGTTACAGGTATATTCTCGTAATAATTGATCATTTTACAAAATTCGCTGCAGCTTGGCCATTGAAAACGAAAACAGCTGAAGAAGTTGCCTCGAGATTTCTTGAAAATTGGTGCTTACGAGAACAAAGATTTCCGTATCACATTATCTCTGATATGGGTTTGGAATTTGATAATAAGTTGATGGAGAGGGTTACAGAACTTACGGGAATTAAATCCGTCTTCTCGTGTGGCTACAATTCACAATTTAATGGTCTATCGGAAAGATTTATCCAAACATTAAAGAAGATCTTAGCAAAACGAATTAATACTGCCCCAGAATGGAGTTCAGTTATTCCATTTGCTCTGTTTGCATATAATACTGCCCCACATGAAGCGACGGGTGAAACTCCACATTTTCTATTACACGGATATGATGCTGTTATTCCTAGGGATATCGATCCAACTGCAAAACCAACAGTTTATCAAGCTGATATTGATGAATACAAACATCAAGTATTGGAAAATCTGCACGCATGTCAAGAGGTCGTAAAAGGAAAGTTGGAAAAGTATCGCTTAGCAATGGAAAAAGAGTATAATAGCAGAAAACGTACGTCAGAAACAGAGATTCGGGTTAGCGATTTGGTATATGTTGAACTACCAACTGAAAGATCCAAAAATGCGCTCAGTAAACTAGCGTCTCGATGGGAAGGTCCTGCTCGGGTTATTGAAGTGGGTAAAACTCATGTTAAAGTTAAAGTTTTACAAGGGGGTACTGTTAAAGAGATCCATTTATCTCAAGTTGTAAAATGGAAAGGCAAGGAAAGCGATGCGCAGGTTTTGAAGGGAACAACAACCCGTAAAACAAGGAATCGTCGTGATATTAATGTTGTAAATTTTAGCAAAGTGGTTGATTATGGGCAATTAATGATGGACGGGTATTGCTGCAATGATCCTGAATGCGAATTGTTAATTGGAGATCTTAATCCTGCATCGGCATTTGCAGATGTAAAGGCTAAATCTGTTATGGACTTGGCGGAGAAGACTTATATCGCTGGATCAACAAGATTCAAGGTTGAACTTAAAGAAAAGTGCCTTCGAGAAGGGGGTAATGACCTTGATGATGAGGTAATTACTGCCCCAAAGAATTTGATCCATGCAGCTTGGAAAGTTGCCGTATGCAAATGCCGACATCGTCGGAAGGCATTCATGGAAAATGTTGGGAAACCTTTGATGAATACAAATGTTCAAGATTTGGAAGGAATCAATAGCATCATGGCATTCGTCACAAATGCAAAGTTTATGCCTTCTGGAAAATCTGATACTGTAGTAGCGGGAGGTGAAAACGCATCAATCATTGCTCGAGCTATGGGGGCTCAACATTGGCCAATGTTGTTGCCGGATGACTACATTCAAAAATCAAAAGTAATCTTTGGTGGTGCTGTCAAAAGAGTGATCTACTGTCCAACTGGTGAACTGTTCTTTCGCTACGACTCGAAATTCGCTGAAGCCACAAAAATCTTCTTAGAAGCATTGGAAAATATTGCTCGTCACAATGATGTTGATATTTTGGTTCTTCCAATCCTTCGAAATTGCGCATTTCCAGATATAAATCAAGAACTCAATATCTGGTACAAGGAACTGAAAATTCCGCAAAATCGTGTTTTAATTGGAGGAAATCAAGAATTTGATGAAATGAAACTCATTCACTGGCTTAAAGCTACTCCACTTTCTCAAACAAATGTGAAATATGTTGATCATCAGGGCATCCTTACAAAAGATGGTGTTCAAATGCTTGGAGAATACTTGAAAAACCTTGGTTATTCCTTCAAAATTAATGTCAATTGTTTAATGGAAAGGAATCAAGATGAACGTGAAATATCTTCAAATGGGTCATCAAAGAATTCAATCATCACTGGTGCTTCAAAAGATCGTCTTCGTGAGTGGAATGAAAAACCAACTTTCAACTACAAATCTCGTGAAATACATCAAAATTCCTCTGAAGAAAGTCATGGAGAAAACCAAAATGGTCAAGAACAAGTTCGTGGGAATGATCGTAGAAAGCCTTATGCTCGTGGAATTGGTTCTGGTCGTGGAAGTTATTCTGGTCGTGGAAGTTATTCTGGTCATGGAAGTTATTCTGGTCGTGGAAGATTTGCTGCTCGTGGAACGTATCATGGTTATTCAAATTATGGTCGTGGAAAAGGAAAGCAACATGATTTTAAAAATTATCGGGGACGATAATCATAGGGGGCGGGGGCGAGTTGCGTTAGGTGAGATTGTTACTTATTTATTTATGTTAGCCGCCGTTCTTGGCAAAATGTGTAACAACCGATTCTTTAGTTTTGTTGTTGAGTTTGTTTTATAAAAACGTCAGTCCATCAAGTTGAACTGGTCGTTGCAACTTGGAGCTGTGATATTTTGTGTTTTGGTTTAATTATTTTATTATTTAATAAAGGTTGTTGATTTACTCCTTTGTTTTGGTGTTTATCCATTTGGATTGGATTTATTTAGTGTTGTTTGGTCGTTTGGGGTGATAGCTGATCTGTTGGTGAGTTATTTTTCGGGTTTTTTTTATATTATTTTTGGGGATTGGGTTTAGTATTTTTATAGTTTAGGATTATTAAATATGAATATTGATTCAATCGTTGATCGTGCAATACCAAAAAGCAGAGGATAACGACGGGTAAGGAGCCCTCCATATTAAGGTGCTGGCTACGAAGTGAATGATAGGAGTTGGATAATTAGATAATCAAGACGGCTTTATTGGATAACATAATTCACATACAGCTAATAAACACAAGAGCAAAAGAAAAAGGCGACCAGAATGAACACGAAAAAGTGATCAAGCGATCCTTTTATACCAAATTAGGGGAGACATTAAGTAACATAATGCCAAGCTTAAACAATGCAAGAGAAAAGGAACGAGAGACGAACAATAAAAAGAAGGGGAACTAACAATATACGTAACTTTTGTTTTTGAAAAAACAAATAAAATTTATCCGTTTTTCACCGGGAGCTCAAATATTGAAGTAATATCATTTTAAATGATAATACTAGTTTCAAAATTTATTAAAAGCATTATTTAACATAGAAAAAATTATTTCAGTTCTAATTGTAGGCCAAAGGTAAAACGGATAAAAAATATTTGTTTTTGAAAAAACAAATAAAATTTATCTTTTTTACTCAGTGGTCTTAAATATTGAAGTAATATCGTTTTTAATGATAATACTTGTTTCAAAATTTATTAAAAGCATTATTTAACACAGAAATAATTATTTCAGTTCTAATTGTAGGCCAAAGGTAAAACGGATAAAAATTATTTGTTTTTGAAAAAACAAATAAAATTTATCTGTTTTACTCAGTGGTCTTAAATATTGAAGTAATATCATTTTAAATGATAATACTAGTTTCAAAATTTATTAAAAGCATTATTTAACATAGAAATAATTATTTCAGTTCTAATTGTAGGCCAAAGGTAAAACGGATAAAAAATATTTGTTTTTGAAAAAACAAATAAAATTTATCTTTTTTACTCAGTGGTCTTAAATATTGAAGTAATATCATTTCTAATGATAACACTAGTTTCATAATTTATAAAAAGTATAAATTAACACAGAAATAATTATTTCAGGTCTAATTGTAAGCCATAGGTAAAACGGATAAAAATTATTTGTTTTTGAAAAAACAAATAAAATTTATCTGTTTTACTCAGTGGTCTTAAATATTGAAGTAATATCGTTTTTAATGATAATACTTGTTTCAAAATTTATTAAAAGCATTATTTAACACAGAAATAATTATTTCAGTTCTAATTGTAGGCCAAAGGTAAAACGGATAAAAAATATTTGTTTTTGAAAAAACAAATAAAATTTATCTGTTTTACTCAGTGGTCTTAAATATTGAAGTAATATCATTTTAAATTATAATACTAGTTTCATAATTTATAAAAAGTATAAATTAACACAGAAATAATTATTTCAGGTCTAATTGTAAGCCATAGGTAAAACGGATAAAAATTATTTGTTTTTGAAAAAACAAATAAAATTTATCTGTTTTACTCAGTGGTCTTAAATATTGAAGTAATATCATTTTAAATGATAATACTAGTTTCAAAATTTATTAAAAGCATTATTTAACATAGAAATAATTATTTCAGTTCTAATTGTAGGCCAAAGGTAAAACGGATAAAAATTATTTGTTTTTGAAAAAACAAATAAAATTTATCTGTATTACCCAGTGGTCTTAAATATTGAAGTAATATCGTTTTTAATGATAATACTAGTTTCATAATTTATAAAAAGTATAAATTAACACAGAAATAATTATTTCAGGTCTAATTGTAAGCCATAGGTAAAACGGATAAAAATTATTTGTTTTTGAAAAAACAAATAAAATTTATCCGTTTTTCACCGGGAGCTCAAATATTGAAGTAATATCATTTTAAATGATAATACTAGTTTCAAAATTTATTAAAAGCATTATTTAACATAGAAAAAATTATTTCAGTTCTAATTGTAGGCCAAAGGTAAAACGGATAAAAAATATTTGTTTTTGAAAAAACAAATAAAATTTATCTGTTTTACTCAGTGGTCTTAAATATTGAAGTAATATCATTTTAAATGATAATACTAGTTTCAAAATTTATTAAAAGCATTATTTAACATAGAAATAATTATTTCAGTTCTAATTGTAGGCCAAAGGTAAAACGGATAAAAATTATTTGTTTTTGAAAAAACAAATAAAATTTATCTGTTTTACTCAGTGGTCTTAAATATTGAAGTAATATCATTTTAAATGATAATACTAGTTTCAAAATTTATTAAAAGCATTATTTAACATAGAAATAATTATTTCAGTTCTAATTGTAGGCCAAAGGTAAAACGGATAAAAAATATTTGTTTTTGAAAAAACAAATAAAATTTATCTTTTTTACTCAGTGGTCTTAAATATTGAAGTAATATCATTTCTAATGATAACACTAGTTTCATAATTTATAAAAAGTATAAATTAACACAGAAATAATTATTTCAGGTCTAATTGTAAGCCATAGGTAAAACGGATAAAAATTATTTGTTTTTGAAAAAACAAATAAAATTTATCTGTTTTACTCAGTGGTCTTAAATATTGAAGTAATATCGTTTTTAATGATAATACTTGTTTCAAAATTTATTGAAAGCATTATTTAACACAGAAATAATTATTTCAGTTCTAATTGTAGGCCAAAGGTAAAACGGATAAAAAATATTTGTTTTTGAAAAAACAAATAAAATTTATCTGTTTTACTCAGTGGTCTTAAATATTGAAGTAATATCATTTTAAATTATAATACTAGTTTCATAATTTATAAAAAGTATAAATTAACACAGAAATAATTATTTCAGGTCTAATTGTAAGCCATAGGTAAAACGGATAAAAATTATTTGTTTTTGAAAAAACAAATAAAATTTATCTGTTTTACTCAGTGGTCTTAAATATTGAAGTAATATCGTTTTTAATGATAATACTAGTTTCATAATTTATAAAAAGTATAAATAACCACAGAAATAATTATTTCAGGTCTAATTGTAAGCCATAGGTAAAACGGGTAAAAATTATTTGTTTTTGAAAAAACAAATAAAATTTATCCGTTTTTCACCGGGAGCTCAAATATTGAAGTAATATCATTTTAAATGATAATACTAGTTTCAAAATTTATTAAAAGCATTATTTAACATAGAAATAATTATTTCAGTTCTAATTGTAGGCCAAAGGTAAAACGGATAAAAATTATTTGTTTTTGAAAAAACAAATAAAATTTATCTGTTTTACCCAGTGGTCTTAAATATTGAAGTAATATCGTTTTTAATGATAATACTAGTTTCATAATTTATAAAAAGTATAAATTAACACAGAAATAATTATTTCAGGTCTATTTGTAAGCCATAGGTAAAACGGATAAAAATTATTTGTTTTTGAAAAAACAAATAAAATTTATCCGTTTTTCACCGGGAGCTCAAATATTAAAGTAATATCATTTTAAATGATAATACTAGTTTCAAAATTTATTAAAAGCATTATTTAACATAGAAATAATTATTTCAGGTCTAATTGTAGGCCATAGGTAAAACGGATAAAAAATATTTGTTTTTGAAAAAACAAATAAAATTTATCTGTTTTACTCAGTGGTCTTAAATATTGAAGTAATATCGTTTTTAATGATAATACTAGTTTCATAATTTATAAAAAGTATAAATTAACACAGAAATAATTATTTCAGGTCTAATTGTAAGCCATAGGTAAAACGGATAAAAATTATTTGTTTTTGAAAAAACAAATAAAATTTATCCGTTTTTCACCGGGAGCTCAAATATTGAAGTAATATCATTTTAAATGATAATACTAGTTTCAAAATTTATTAAAAGCATTATTTAACATAGAAATAATTATTTCAGGTCTAATTGTAGGCCATAGGTAAAACGGATAAAAAATATTTGTTTTTGAAAAAACAAATAAAATTTATCTGTTTTACTCAGTGGTCTTAAATATTGAAGTAATATCGTTTTTAATGATAATACTAGTTTCATAATTTATAAAAAGTATAAATTAACACAGAAATAATTATTTCAGGTCTAATTGTAAGCCATAGGTAAAACGGATAAAAATTATTTGTTTTTGAAAAAACAAATAAAATTTATCTGTTTTACTCAGTGGTCTTAAATATTGAAGTAATATCGTTTTTAATGATAATACTTGTTTCAAAATTTATTAAAAGCATTATTTAACACAGAAATAATTATTTCAGTTCTAATTGTAGGCCAAAGGTAAAACGGATAAAAATTATTTGTTTTTGAAAAAACAAATAAAATTTATCTGTTTTACTCAGTGGTCTTAAATATTGAAGTAATATCGTTTTTAATGATAATACTTGTTTCAAAATTTATTAAAAGCATTATTTAACACAGAAATAATTATTTCAGTTCTAATTGTAGGCCAAAGGTAAAACGGATAAAAATTATTTGTTTTTGAAAAAACAAATAAAATTTATCTGTTTTACTCAGTGGTCTTAAATATTGAAGTAATATCATTTCTAATGATAACACTAGTTTCATAATTTATAAAAAGTATAAATTAACACAGAAATAATTATTTCAGGTCTAATTGTAAGCCATAGGTAAAACGGATAAAAATTATTTGTTTTTGAAAAAACAAATAAAATTTATCTGTTTTACTCAGTGGTCTTAAATATTGAAGTAATATCATTTCTAATGATAACACTAGTTTCATAATTTATAAAAAGTATAAATTAACACAGAAATAATTATTTCAGGTCTAATTGTAAGCCATAGGTAAAACGGATAAAAATTATTTGTTTTTGAAAAAACAAATAAAATTTATCTGTTTTACTCAGTGGTCTTAAATATTGAAGTAATATCGTTTTTAATGATAATACTTGTTTCAAAATTTATTAAAAGCATTATTTAACACAGAAATAATTATTTCAGTTCTAATTGTAGGCCAAAGGTAAAACGGATAAAAATTATTTGTTTTTGAAAAAACAAATAAAATTTATCTGTTTTACTCAGTGGTCTTAAATATTGAAGTAATATCATTTCTAATGATAACACTAGTTTCATAATTTATAAAAAGTATAAATTAACACAGAAATAATTATTTCAGGTCTAATTGTAAGCCATAGGTAAAACGGATAAAAATTATTTGTTTTTGAAAAAACAAATAAAATTTATCTGTTTTACTCAGTGGTCTTAAATATTGAAGTAATATCGTTTTTAATGATAATACTTGTTTCAAAATTTATTAAAAGCATTATTTAACACAGAAATAATTATTTCAGTTCTAATTGTAGGCCAAAGGTAAAACGGATAAAAATTATTTGTTTTTGAAAAAACAAATAAAATTTATCTGTTTTACTCAGTGGTCTTAAATATTGAAGTAATATCATTTCTAATGATAACACTAGTTTCATAATTTATAAAAAGTATAAATTAACACAGAAATAATTATTTCAGGTCTAATTGTAAGCCATAGGTAAAACGGATAAAAATTATTTGTTTTTGAAAAAACAAATAAAATTTATCTGTTTTACTCAGTGGTCTTAAATATTGAAGTAATATCGTTTTTAATGATAATACTTGTTTCAAAATTTATTAAAAGCATTATTTAACACAGAAATAATTATTTCAGTTCTAATTGTAGGCCAAAGGTAAAACGGATAAAAATTATTTGTTTTTGAAAAAACAAATAAAATTTATCTGTTTTACTCAGTGGTCTTAAATATTGAAGTAATATCATTTCTAATGATAACACTAGTTTCATAATTTATAAAAAGTATAAATTAACACAGAAATAATTATTTCAGGTCTAATTGTAAGCCATAGGTAAAACGGATAAAAATTATTTGTTTTTGAAAAAACAAATAAAATTTATCTGTTTTACTCAGTGGTCTTAAATATTGAAGTAATATCGTTTTTAATGATAATACTTGTTTCAAAATTTATTAAAAGCATTATTTAACACAGAAATAATTATTTCAGTTCTAATTGTAGGCCAAAGGTAAAACGGATAAAAATTATTTGTTTTTGAAAAAACAAATAAAATTTATCTGTTTTACTCAGTGGTCTTAAATATTGAAGTAATATCATTTCTAATGATAACACTAGTTTCATAATTTATAAAAAGTATAAATTAACACAGAAATAATTATTTCAGGTCTAATTGTAAGCCATAGGTAAAACGGATAAAAATTATTTGTTTTTGAAAAAACAAATAAAATTTATCTGTTTTACTCAGTGGTCTTAAATATTGAAGTAATATCATTTCTAATGATAACACTAGTTTCATAATTTATAAAAAGTATAAATTAACACAGAAATAATTATTTCAGGTCTAATTGTAAGCCATAGGTAAAACGGATAAAAATTATTTGTTTTTGAAAAAACAAATAAAATTTATCTGTTTTACTCAGTGGTCTTAAATATTGAAGTAATATCGTTTTTAATGATAATACTTGTTTCAAAATTTATTAAAAGCATTATTTAACACAGAAATAATTATTTCAGTTCTAATTGTAGGCCAAAGGTAAAACGGATAAAAATTATTTGTTTTTGAAAAAACAAATAAAATTTATCTGTTTTACTCAGTGGTCTTAAATATTGAAGTAATATCATTTTTAATGATAATACTAGTTTCATAATTTATAAAAAGTATAAATAACCACAGAAATAATTATTTCAGGTCTAATTGTAAGCCATAGGTAAAACGGGTAAAAATTATTTGTTTTTGAAAAAACAAATAAAATTTATCCGTTTTTCACCGGGAGCTCAAATATTGAAGTAATATCATTTTAAATGATAATACTAGTTTCAAAATTTATTAAAAGCATTATTTAACATAGAAATAATTATTTCAGTTCTAATTGTAGGCCAAAGGTAAAACGGATAAAAATTATTTGTTTTTGAAAAAACAAATAAAATTTATCTGTTTTACCCAGTGGTCTTAAATATTGAAGTAATATCGTTTTTAATGATAATACTAGTTTCATAATTTATAAAAAGTATAAATTAACACAGAAATAATTATTTCAGGTCTAATTGTAAGCCATAGGTAAAACGGATAAAAATTATTTGTTTTTGAAAAAACAAATAAAATTTATCCGTTTTTCACCGGGAGCTCAAATATTGAAGTAATATCATTTTAAATGATAATACTAGTTTCAAAATTTATTAAAAGCATTATTTAACATAGAAATAATTATTTCAGGTCTAATTGTAGGCCATAGGTAAAACGGATAAAAAATATTTGTTTTTGAAAAAACAAATAAAATTTATCTGTTTTACTCAGTGGTCTTAAATATTGAAGTAATATCGTTTTTAATGATAATACTAGTTTCATAATTTATAAAAAGTATAAATTAACACAGAAATAATTATTTCAGGTCTAATTGTAAGCCATAGGTAAAACGGATAAAAATTATTTGTTTTTGAAAAAACAAATAAAATTTATCTGTTTTACTCAGTGGTCTTAAATATTGAAGTAATATCGTTCTTAATGATAATACTTGTTTCAAAATTTATTAAAAGCATTATTTAACACAGAAATAATTATTTCAGTTCTAATTGTAGGCCAAAGGTAAAACGGATAAAAATTATTTGTTTTTGAAAAAACAAATAAAATTTATCTGTTTTACTCAGTGGTCTTAAATATTGAAGTAATATCATTTCTAATGATAACACTAGTTTCATAATTTATAAAAAGTATAAATTAACACAGAAATAATTATTTCAGGTCTAATTGTAAGCCATAGGTAAAACGGATAAAAATTATTTGTTTTTGAAAAAACAAATAAAATTTATCTGTTTTACTCAGTGGTCTTAAATATTGAAGTAATATCGTTTTTAATGATAATACTTGTTTCAAAATTTATTAAAAGCATTATTTAACACAGAAATAATTATTTCAGTTCTAATTGTAGGCCAAAGGTAAAACGGATAAAAATTATTTGTTTTTGAAAAAACAAATAAAATTTATCTGTTTTACTCAGTGGTCTTAAATATTGAAGTAATATCATTTTAAATTATAATACTAGTTTCATAATTTATAAAAAGTATAAATTAACACAGAAATAATTATTTCAGGTCTAATTGTAAGCCATAGGTAAAACGGATAAAAATTATTTGTTTTTGAAAAAACAAATAAAATTTATCTGTTTTACTCAGTGGTCTTAAATATTGAAGTAATATCGTTTTTAATGATAATACTAGTTTCATAATTTATAAAAAGTATAAATAACCACAGAAATAATTATTTCAGGTCTAATTGTAAGCCATAGGTAAAACGGGTAAAAATTATTTGTTTTTGAAAAAACAAATAAAATTTATCCGTTTTTCACCGGGAGCTCAAATATTGAAGTAATATCATTTTAAATGATAATACTAGTTTCAAAATTTATTAAAAGCATTATTTAACATAGAAATAATTATTTCAGTTCTAATTGTAGGCCAAAGGTAAAACGGATAAAAATTATTTGTTTTTGAAAAAACAAATAAAATTTATCTGTTTTACCCAGCGGTCTTAAATATTGAAGTAATATCATTTCTAATGATAACACTAGTTTCATAATTTATAAAAAGTATAAATTAACACAGAAATAATTATTTCAGGTCTAATTGTAAGCCATAGGTAAAACGGATAAAAATTATTTGTTTTTGAAAAAACAAATAAAATTTATCTGTTTTACTCAGTGGTCTTAAATATTGAAGTAATATCGTTTTTAATGATAATACTTGTTTCAAAATTTATTAAAAGCATTATTTAACACAGAAATAATTATTTCAGTTCTAATTGTAGGCCAAAGGTAAAACGGATAAAAATTATTTGTTTTTGAAAAAACAAATAAAATTTATCTGTTTTACTCAGTGGTCTTAAATATTGAAGTAATATCGTTTTTAATGATAATACTAGTTTCATAATTTATAAAAAGTATAAATTAACACAGAAATAATTATTTCAGGTCTAATTGTAAGCCATAGGTAAAACGGATAAAAATTATTTGTTTTTGAAAAAACAAATAAAATTTATCTGTTTTACTCAGTGGTCTTAAATATTGAAGTAATATCGTTCTTAATGATAATACTTGTTTCAAAATTTATTAAAAGCATTATTTAACACAGAAATAATTATTTCAGTTCTAATTGTAGGCCAAAGGTAAAACGGATAAAAATTATTTGTTTTTGAAAAAACAAATAAAATTTATCTGTTTTACTCAGTGGTCTTAAATATTGAAGTAATATCATTTCTAATGATAACACTAGTTTCATAATTTATAAAAAGTATAAATTAACACAGAAATAATTATTTCAGGTCTAATTGTAAGCCATAGGTAAAACGGATAAAAATTATTTGTTTTTGAAAAAACAAATAAAATTTATCTGTTTTACTCAGTGGTCTTAAATATTGAAGTAATATCGTTTTTAATGATAATACTTGTTTCAAAATTTATTAAAAGCATTATTTAACACAGAAATAATTATTTCAGTTCTAATTGTAGGCCAAAGGTAAAACGGATAAAAATTATTTGTTTTTGAAAAAACAAATAAAATTTATCTGTTTTACTCAGTGGTCTTAAATATTGAAGTAATATCATTTTAAATTATAATACTAGTTTCATAATTTATAAAAAGTATAAATTAACACAGAAATAATTATTTCAGGTCTAATTGTAAGCCATAGGTAAAACGGATAAAAATTATTTGTTTTTGAAAAAACAAATAAAATTTATCTGTTTTACTCAGTGGTCTTAAATATTGAAGTAATATCGTTTTTAATGATAATACTAGTTTCATAATTTATAAAAAGTATAAATAACCACAGAAATAATTATTTCAGGTCTAATTGTAAGCCATAGGTAAAACGGGTAAAAATTATTTGTTTTTGAAAAAACAAATAAAATTTATCCGTTTTTCACCGGGAGCTCAAATATTGAAGTAATATCATTTTAAATGATAATACTAGTTTCAAAATTTATTAAAAGCATTATTTAACATAGAAATAATTATTTCAGTTCTAATTGTAGGCCAAAGGTAAAACGGATAAAAATTATTTGTTTTTGAAAAAACAAATAAAATTTATCTGTTTTACCCAGCGGTCTTAAATATTGAAGTAATATCGTTTTTAATGATAATACTAGTTTCATAATTTATAAAAAGTATAAATTAACACAGAAATAATTATTTCAGGTCTAATTGTAAGCCATAGGTAAAACGGATAAAAATTATTTGTTTTTGAAAAAACAAATAAAATTTATCCGTTTTTCACCGGGAGCTCAAATATTGAAGTAATATCATTTTAAATGATAATACTAGTTTCAAAATTTATTAAAAGCATTATTTAACATAGAAATAATTATTTCAGGTCTAATTGTAGGCCATAGGTAAAACGGATAAAAAATATTTGTTTTTGAAAAAACAAATAAAATTTATCTGTTTTACCCAGTGGTCTTAAATATTGAAGTAATATCGTTTTTAATGATAATACTAGTTTCATAATTTATAAAAAGTATAAATTAACACAGAAATAATTATTTCAGGTCTAATTGTAAGCCATAGGTAAAACGGGTAAAAATTATTTGTTTTTGAAAAAACAAATAAAATTTATCCGTTTTTCACCGGGAGCTCAAATATTGAAGTAATATCATTTTAAATGATAATACTAGTTTCAAAATTTATTAAAAGCATTGTTTAACATAGAAATAATTATTTCAGTTCTAATTGTAGGCCAAAGGTAAAACGGATAAAAATTATTTGTTTTTGAAAAAACAAATAAAATTTATCTGTTTTACCCAGTGGTCTTAAATATTGAAGTAATATCGTTTTAAATGATAATACTAGTTTCATAATTTATAAAAAGTATAAATTAACACAGAAATAATTATTTCAGGTCTAATTGTAAGCCATAGGTAAAACGGATAAAAATTATTTGTTTTTGAAAAAACAAATAAAATTTATCCGTTTTTCACCGGGAGCTCAAATATTGAAGTAATATCATTTTAAATGATAATACTAGTTTCAAAATTTATTAAAAGCATTATTTAACATAGAAATAATTATTTCAGGTCTAATTGTAGGCCATAGGTAAAACGGATAAAAAATATTTGTTTTTGAAAAAACAAATAAAATTTATCTGTTTTACTCAGTGGTCTTAAATATTGAAGTAATATCGTTTTTAATGATAATACTGGTTTCATAATTTATAAAAAGTATAAATTAACACAGAAATAATTATTTCAGGTCTAATTGTAAGCCATAGGTAAAACGGATAAAAATTATTTGTTTTTGAAAAAACAAATAAAATTTATCTGTTTTACTCAGTGGTCTTAAATATTGAAGTAATATCGTTTTTAATGATAATACTTGTTTCAAAATTTATTAAAAGCATTATTTAACACAGAAATAATTATTTCAGTTCTAATTGTAGGCCAAAGGTAAAACGGATAAAAATTATTTGTTTTTGAAAAAACAAATAAAATTTATCTGTTTTACTCAGTGGTCTTAAATATTGAAGTAATATCGTTTTTAATGATAATACTTGTTTCAAAATTTATTAAAAGCATTATTTAACACAGAAATAATTATTTCAGTTCTAATTGTAGGCCAAAGGTAAAACGGATAAAAATTATTTGTTTTTGAAAAAACAAATAAAATTTATCTGTTTTACTCAGTGGTCTTAAATATTGAAGTAATATCATTTCTAATGATAACACTAGTTTCATAATTTATAAAAAGTATAAATTAACACAGAAATAATTATTTCAGGTCTAATTGTAAGCCATAGGTAAAACGGATAAAAATTATTTGTTTTTGAAAAAACAAATAAAATTTATCTGTTTTACTCAGTGGTCTTAAATATTGAAGTAATATCATTTCTAATGATAACACTAGTTTCATAATTTATAAAAAGTATAAATTAACACAGAAATAATTATTTCAGGTCTAATTGTAAGCCATAGGTAAAACGGATAAAAATTATTTGTTTTTGAAAAAACAAATAAAATTTATCTGTTTTACTCAGTGGTCTTAAATATTGAAGTAATATCGTTTTTAATGATAATACTTGTTTCAAAATTTATTAAAAGCATTATTTAACATAGAAATAATTATTTCAGTTCTAATTGTAGGCCAAAGGTAAAACGGATAAAAATTATTTGTTTTTGAAAAAACAAATAAAATTTATCTGTTTTACCCAGTGGTCTTAAATATTGAAGTAATATCGTTTTTAATGATAATACTAGTTTCATAATTTATAAAAAGTATAAATTAACACAGAAATAATTATTTCAGGTCTAATTGTAAGCCATAGGTAAAACGGATAAAAATTATTTGTTTTTGAAAAAACAAATAAAATTTATCCATTTTTCACCGGGAGCTCAAATATTGAAGTAATATCATTTTAAATGATAATACTAGTTTCAAAATTTATTAAAAGCATTATTTAACATAGAAATAATTATTTCAGGTCTAATTGTAGGCCATAGGTAAAACGGATAAAAAATATTTGTTTTTGAAAAAACAAATAAAATTTATCTGTTTTACTCAGTGGTCTTAAATATTGAAGTAATATCGTTTTTAATGATAATACTAGTTTCATAATTTATAAAAAGTTTAAATTAACACAGAAATAATTATTTCAGGTCTAATTGTAAGCCATAGTAAAACGGATAAAAATTATTTGTTTTTGAAAAAACAAATAAAATTTATCTGTTTTACTCAGTGGTCTTAAATATTGAAGTAATATCGTTTTTAATGATAATACTTGTTTCAAAATTTATTAAAAGCATTATTTAACACAGAAATAATTATTTCAGTTCTAATTGTAGGCCAAAGGTAAAACGGATAAAAATTATTTGTTTTTGAAAAAACAAATAAAATTTATCTGTTTTACTCAGTGGTCTTAAATATTGAAGTAATATCGTTTTTAATGATAATACTTGTTTCAAAATTTATTAAAAGCATTATTTAACACAGAAATAATTATTTCAGTTCTAATTGTAGGCCAAAGGTAAAACGGATAAAAATTATTTGTTTTTGAAAAAACAAATAAAATTTATCTGTTTTACTCAGTGGTCTTAAATATTGAAGTAATATCATTTCTAATGATAATACTTGTTTCAAAATTTATTAAAAGCATTATTTAACATAGAAATAATTATTTCAGTTCTAATTGTAGGCCAAAGGTAAAACGGATAAAAAATATTTGTTTTTGAAAAAACAAATAAAATTTATCTGTTTTACTCAGTGGTCTTAAATATTGAAGTAATATCGTTTTTAATGATAATACTAGTTTCATAATTTATAAAAAGTATAAATTAACACAGAAATAATTATTTCAGGTCTAATCGTAAGCCATAGGTAAAACGGATAAAAATTATTTGTTTTTGAAAAAACAAATAAAATTTATCTGTTTTACTCAGTGGTCTTAAATATTGAAGTAATATCGTTTTTAATGATAATACTTGTTTCAAAATTTATTAAAAGCATTATTTAACACAGAAATAATTATTTCAGTTCTAATTGTAGGCCAAAGGTAAAACGGATAAAAATTATTTGTTTTTGAAAAAACAAATAAAATTTATCTGTTTTACTCAGTGGTCTTAAATATTGAAGTAATATCATTTTAAATTATAATACTAGTTTCATAATTTATAAAAAGTATAAATTAACACAGAAATAATTATTTCAGGTCTAATTGTAAGCCATAGGTAAAACGGATAAAAATTATTTGTTTTTGAAAAAACAAATAAAATTTATCTGTTTTACTCAGTGGTCTTAAATATTGAAGTAATATCGTTTTTAATGATAATACTAGTTTCATAATTTATAAAAAGTATAAATAACCACAGAAATAATTATTTCAGGTCTAATTGTAAGCCATAGGTAAAACGGGTAAAAATTATTTGTTTTTGAAAAAACAAATAAAATTTATCCGTTTTTCACCGGGAGCTCAAATATTGAAGTAATATCATTTCAAATGATAATACTAGTTTCAAAATTTATTAAAAGCATTATTTAACATAGAAATAATTATTTCAGTTCTAATTGTAGGCCAAAGGTAAAACGGATAAAAATTATTTGTTTTTGAAAAAACAAATAAAATTTATCTGTTTTACCCAGCGGTCTTAAATATTGAAGTAATATCGTTTTTAATGATAATACTAGTTTCATAATTTATAAAAAGTATAAATTAACACAGAAATAATTATTTCAGGTCTAATTGTAAGCCATAGGTAAAACGGATAAAAATTATTTGTTTTTGAAAAAACAAATAAAATTTATCCGTTTTTCACCGGGAGCTCAAATATTGAAGTAATATCATTTTAAATGATAATACTAGTTTCAAAATTTATTAAAAGCATTATTTAACATAGAAATAATTATTTCAGTTCTAATTGTAGGCCAAAGGTAAAACGGATAAAAATTATTTGTTTTTGAAAAAACAAATAAAATTTATCTGTTTTACTCAGTGGTCTTAAATATTGAAGTAATATCGTTTTTAATGATAATACTTGTTTCAAAATTTATTAAAAGCATTATTTAACACAGAAATAATTATTTCAGTTCTAATTGTAGGCCAAAGGTAAAACGGATAAAAATTATTTGTTTTTGAAAAAACAAATAAAATTTATCTGTTTTACTCAGTGGTCTTAAATATTGAAGTAATATCATTTCTAATGATAATACTTGTTTCAAAATTTATTAAAAGCATTATTTAACATAGAAATAATTATTTCAGTTCTAATTGTAGGCCAAAGGTAAAACGGATAAAAAATATTTGTTTTTGAAAAAACAAATAAAATTTATCTGTTTTACTCAGTGGTCTTAAATATTGAAGTAATATCGTTTTTAATGATAATACTAGTTTCATAATTTATAAAAAGTATAAATTAACACAGAAATAATTATTTCAGGTCTAATCGTAAGCCATAGGTAAAACGGATAAAAATTATTTGTTTTTGAAAAAACAAATAAAATTTATCTGTTTTACTCAGTGGTCTTAAATATTGAAGTAATATCGTTTTTAATGATAATACTTGTTTCAAAATTTATTAAAAGCATTATTTAACACAGAAATAATTATTTCAGTTCTAATTGTAGGCCAAAGGTAAAACGGATAAAAATTATTTGTTTTTGAAAAAACAAATAAAATTTATCTGTTTTACTCAGTGGTCTTAAATATTGAAGTAATATCATTTTAAATTATAATACTAGTTTCATAATTTATAAAAAGTATAAATTAACACAGAAATAATTATTTCAGGTCTAATTGTAAGCCATAGGTAAAACGGATAAAAATTATTTGTTTTTGAAAAAACAAATAAAATTTATCTGTTTTACTCAGTGGTCTTAAATATTGAAGTAATATCGTTTTTAATGATAATACTAGTTTCATAATTTATAAAAAGTATAAATAACCACAGAAATAATTATTTCAGGTCTAATTGTAAGCCATAGGTAAAACGGGTAAAAATTATTTGTTTTTGAAAAAACAAATAAAATTTATCCGTTTTTCACCGGGAGCTCAAATATTGAAGTAATATCATTTCAAATGATAATACTAGTTTCAAAATTTATTAAAAGCATTATTTAACATAGAAATAATTATTTCAGTTCTAATTGTAGGCCAAAGGTAAAACGGATAAAAATTATTTGTTTTTGAAAAAACAAATAAAATTTATCTGTTTTTCCCAGCGGTCTTAAATATTGAAGTAATATCGTTTTTAATGATAATACTAGTTTCATAATTTATAAAAAGTATAAATTAACACAGAAATAATTATTTCAGGTCTAATTGTAAGCCATAGGTAAAACGGATAAAAATTATTTGTTTTTGAAAAAACAAATAAAATTTATCCGTTTTTCACCGGGAGCTCAAATATTGAAGTAATATCATTTTAAATGATAATACTAGTTTCAAAATTTATTAAAAGCATTATTTAACATAGAAATAATTATTTCAGGTCTAATTGTAGGCCATAGGTAAAACGGATAAAAAATATTTGTTTTTGAAAAAACAAATAAAATTTATCTGTTTTACTCAGTGGTCTTAAATATTGAAGTAATATCGTTTTTAATGATAATACTAGTTTCATAATTTATAAAAAGTATAAATTAACACAGAAATAATTATTTCAGGTCTAATTGTAAGCCATAGGTAAAACGGATAAAAATTATTTGTTTTTGAAAAAACAAATAAAATTTATCCGTTTTTCACCGGGAGCTCAAATATTGAAGTGATATCATTTTAAATGATAATACTAGTTTCAAAATTTATTAAAAGCATTATTTAACATAGAAATAATTATTTCAGTTCTAATTGTAGGCCAAAGGTAAAACGGATAAAAATTATTTGTTTTTGAAAAAACAAATAAAATTTATCTGTTTTACTCAGTGGTCTTAAATATTGAAGTAATATCATTTTAAATGATAATACTTGTTTTAAAATTGATTAAAAGCATTATTTAACACAGAAATAATTATTTCAGTTCTAATTGTAGGCCAAAGGTAAAACGGATAAAAATTATTTGTTTTTGAAAAAACAAATAAAATTTATCTGTTTTACTCAGTGGTCTTAAATATTGAAGTAATATCATTTTAAATTATAATACTAGTTTCATAATTTATAAAAAGTATAAATTAACACAGAAATAATTATTTCAGGTCTAATTGTAAGCCATAGGTAAAACGGATAAAAATTATTTGTTTTTGAAAAAACAAATAAAATTTATCTGTTTTACTCAGTGGTCTTAAATATTGAAGTAATATCGTTTTTAATGATAATACTAGTTTCATATATTGTAAAAAGTATAAATTAACACAGAAATAATTATTTCAGGTCTAATTGTAAGCCATAGGTAAAACGGATAAAAATTATTTGTTTTTGAAAAAACAAATAAAATTTATCTGTTTTACTCAGTGGTCTTAAATATTGAAGTAATATCGTTTTTAATGATAATACTAGTTTCATAATTTATAAAAAGTATAAATTAACACAGAAATAATTATTTCAGGTCTAATTGTAAGCCATAGGTAAAACGGATAAAAATTATTTGTTTTTGAAAAAACAAATAAAATTTATCTGTTTTACTCAGTGGTCATAAATATTGAAGTAATATCGTTTTTAATGATAATACTTGTTTCAAAATTTATTAAAAGCATTATTTAACACAGAAATAATTATTTCAGTTCTAATTGTAGGCCAAAGGTAAAACGGATAAAAATTATTTGTTTTTGAAAAAACAAATAAAATTTATCTGTTTTACCCAGTGGTCTTAAATATTGAAGTAATATCGTTTTTAATGATAATACTAGTTTCATAATTTATAAAAAGTACAAATTAACACAGAAATAATTATTTCAGGTCTAATTGTAAGCCATAGGTAAAACGGATAAAAATTATTTGTTTTTGAAAAAACAAATAAAATTTATCGGTTTTTCACCGGGAGCTCAAATATTGAAGTAATATCATTTTAAATGATAATACTAGTTTCAAAGTTTATTAAAAGCATTATTTAACATAGAAATAATTATTTCAGGTCTAATTGTAGGCCATAGGTAAAACGGATAAAAAATATTTGTTTTTGAAAAAACAAATTAAATTTATCTTTTTTACTCAGTGGTCTTAAATATTGAAGTAATATCATTTTAAATGATAATACTAGTTTCATAATTTATAAAAAGTATAAATTAACACAGAAATAATTATTTCAGGTCTAATTGTAAGCCATAGGTAAAACGGATAAAAATTATTTGTTTTTGAAAAAACAAATAAAATTTATCCGTTTTTCACCGGGAGCTCAAAAATTGAAGTAATATCATTTTAAATGAAAATACTAGTTTCAAAGTTTATTAAAAGTATTATTTAACATAGAAATAATTATTTCAGGTCTAATTGTAAGCCATAGGTAAAACGGATAAAAATTATTTGTTTTTGAAAAAACAAATAAAATTTATCCGTTTTTCACCGGGAGCTCAAATATTGAAGTAATATCATTTTAAATGATAATACTAGTTTCAAAATTTATTAAAAGCATTATTTAACATAGAAATAATTATTTCAGGTCTAATTGTAAGCCATAGGTAAAACGGATAAAAAATATTTGTTTTTGAAAAAACAAATAAAATTTATCTGTTTTACTCAGTGGTCTTAAATATTGAAGTAATATCATTTTAAATGATAATACTTGTTTCAAAATTTATTAAAAGCATTATTTAACACAGGAATAATTATTTCAGTTCTAATTGTAGGCCATAGGCAAAACGGATAAAAAATATTTGTTTTTAAAAAAAAAAAATAAAATTTATCTTTTTTACTCAGTGGTCTTAAATATTGAAGTAATATCATTTTAAATGATAATACTAGTTTCAAAATTTATTAAAAGCATTATTTAACACAGAAATAATTATTTCAGTTCTAATTGTAGGCCATAGGTAAAACGGATAAAAAAAATTTTTTTTGAAAAATCAAATAAAATTTATCTGTTTTACTCAGTGGTCTTAAATATTGAAATTATATCATTTTAAATGATAATACTTGTTTCAAAATTTATTAAAAGTATAAATTAACACAGAAATAATTATTTCAGGTCTAATTATAAGCCATAGGTAAAACGGATAAAAATTATTTGTTTTTGAAAAAACAAATAAAATTTATCCGTTTTTCACCGGGAGCTCAAATATTGAAGTAATATCATTTTAAATGATAATACTAGTTTCAAAATTTATTAAAAGCATTATTTAACATAGAAATAATTATTTCAGGTCTAATTGTAAGCCATAGGTAAAACGGATAAAAAATATTTGTTTTTGAAAAAACAAATAAAATTTATCTGTTTTACTCAGTGGTCTTAAATATTGAAGTAATATCATTTTAAATGATAATACTTGTTTCAAAATTTATTAAAATCATTATTTAACACAGAAATAATTATTTCAGTTCTAATTGTAGGCCATAGGTAAAACGGATAAAAATTATTTGTTTTTGAAAAAACAATTAAAATTTATCTGTTGTACTCAGTGGTCTTAAATATTGAAGTAATATCATTTTAAATGATAATACTTGTTTCAAAATTTATTAAAAGCATTATTTAACACAGAAATAATTATTTCAGTTCTAATTGTAGGCCATAGGTAAAACGGATAAAAATTATTTGTTTTTGAAAAAACAAATAAAATTTATCTGTTTTACCCAGTGGTCTTAAATATTGAAGTAATATCGTTTTTAATGATAATACTAGTTTCATAATTTATAAAAAGTACAAATTAACACAGAAATAATTATTTCAGGTCTAATTGTAAGCCATAGGTAAAACGGATAAAAATTATTTGTTTTTGAAAAAACAATTAAAATTTATCTGTTGTACTCAGTGGTCTTAAATATTGAAGTAATATCGTTTTTAATGATAATACTAGTTTCATAATTTATAAAAAGTATAAATTAACACAGAAATAATTATTTCAGGTCTAATTGTAAGCCATAGGTAAAACGGATAAAAATTATTTGTTTTTGAAAAAACAAATAAAATTTATCTGTTTTACTCAGTGGTCTTAAATATTGAAGTAATATCGTTTTTAATGATAATACTAGTTTCATAATTTATAAAAAGTATAAATTAACACAGAAATAATTATTTCAGGTCTAATTGTAAGCCATAGGTAAAACGGATAAAAATTATTTGTTTTTGAAAAAACAAATAAAATTTATCTGTTTTACTCAGTGGTCATAAATATTGAAGTAATATCGTTTTTAATGATAATACTTGTTTCATAATTTATTAACAGCATTATTTAACACAGATATAATTATTTCAGTTCTAATTGTAGGCCAAAGGTAAAACGGATAAAAATTATTTGTTTTTGAAAAAACAAATAAAATTTATCTGTTTTACCCAGTGGTCTTAAATATTGAAATTATATCATTTTAAATGATAATACTTGTTTCAAAATTTATTAAAAGTATAAATTAACACAGAAATAATTATTTCAGGTCTAATTGTAAGCCATAGGTAAAACGGATAAAAATTATTTGTTTTTGAAAAAACAAATAAAATTTATCTTTTTTACTCAGTGGTCTTAAATATTGAAGTAATATCATTTTAAATGATAATACTAGTTTCAAAATTTATTAAAAGCATTATTTAACACAGAAATAATTATTTCAGTTCTAATTGTAGGCCATAGGTAAAACGGATAAAAAAAATTTTTTTTGAAAAATCAAATAAAATTTATCTGTTTTACTCAGTGGTCTTAAATATTGAAATTATATCATTTTAAATGATAATACTTGTTTCAAAATTTATTAAAAGTATAAATTAACACAGAAATAATTATTTCAGGTCTAATTATAAGCCATAGGTAAAACGGATAAAAATTATTTGTTTTTGAAAAAACAAATAAAATTTATCCGTTTTTCACCGGGAGCTCAAATATTGAAGTAATATCATTTTAAATGATAATACTAGTTTCAAAATTTATTAAAAGCATTATTTAACATAGAAATAATTATTTCAGGTCTAATTGTAAGCCATAGGTAAAACGGATAAAAAATATTTGTTTTTGAAAAAACAAATAAAATTTATCTGTTTTACTCAGTGGTCTTAAATATTGAAGTAATATCATTTTAAATGATAATACTTGTTTCAAAATTTATTAAAATCATTATTTAACACAGAAATAATTATTTCAGTTCTAATTGTAGGCCATAGGTAAAACGGATAAAAATTATTTGTTTTTGAAAAAACAATTAAAATTTATCTGTTGTACTCAGTGGTCTTAAATATTGAAGTAATATCATTTTAAATGATAATACTTGTTTCAAAATTTATTAAAAGCATTATTTAACACAGAAATAATTATTTCAGTTCTAATTGTAGGCCATAGGTAAAACGGATAAAAATTATTTGTTTTTGAAAAAACAAATAAAATTTATCTGTTTTACCCAGTGGTCTTAAATATTGAAGTAATATCGTTTTTAATGATAATACTAGTTTCATAATTTATAAAAAGTACAAATTAACACAGAAATAATTATTTCAGGTCTAATTGTAAGCCATAGGTAAAACGGATAAAAATTATTTGTTTTTGAAAAAACAATTAAAATTTATCTGTTGTACTCAGTGGTCTTAAATATTGAAGTAATATCGTTTTTAATGATAATACTAGTTTCATAATTTATAAAAAGTATAAATTAACACAGAAATAATTATTTCAGGTCTAATTGTAAGCCATAGGTAAAACGGATAAAAATTATTTGTTTTTGAAAAAACAAATAAAATTTATCTGTTTTACTCAGTGGTCTTAAATATTGAAGTAATATCGTTTTTAATGATAATACTAGTTTCATAATTTATAAAAAGTATAAATTAACACAGAAATAATTATTTCAGGTCTAATTGTAAGCCATAGGTAAAACGGATAAAAATTATTTGTTTTTGAAAAAACAAATAAAATTTATCTGTTTTACTCAGTGGTCATAAATATTGAAGTAATATCGTTTTTAATGATAATACTTGTTTCATAATTTATTAACAGCATTATTTAACACAGATATAATTATTTCAGTTCTAATTGTAGGCCAAAGGTAAAACGGATAAAAATTATTTGTTTTTGAAAAAACAAATAAAATTTATCTGTTTTACCCAGTGGTCTTAAATATTGAAGTAATATCGTTTTTAATGATAATACTAGTTTCATAATTTATAAAAAGTATAAATTAACACAGAAATAATTATTTCAGGTCTAATTGTAAGCCATAGGTAAAACGGATAAAAATTATTTGTTTTTGAAAAAACAAATAAAATTTATCTTTTTTACTCAGTGGTCTTAAATATTGAAGTAATATCATTTTAAATGATAATACTAGTTTCAAAATTTATTAAAAGCATTATTTAAAATAGAAATAATTATTTCAGGTCTAATTGTAGGCCATAGGTATAACGGATAACAAATATTTGTTTTTGAAAAAACAAATAAAATTTATCTTTTTTACTCAGTGGTCTTAAATATTGAAGTAATATCATTTTAAATGCAAATACTAGTTTCATAATTTATAAAAAGTATAAATTAACACAGAAATAATTATTGCAGGTCTAATTGTAAGCCATATGTAAAACGGATATAAATTATCTGTTTTTGAAAAAACAAATAAAATTTATCCGTTTTTTACCGGGAGCTCAAATATTGAAGTAATATCATTTTAAATGATAATACTAGTTTCAAGATTTTTTAAAAGCATTATTTAACATAGAAATAATTATTTCAGGTCTAATTGTAGGCCATAGGTAAAACGGATAAAAATTATTTGTTTTTGAAAAAACAAATAAAATTTATCTGTTTTACTCAGTGGTCTTAAATATTGAAGTAATATCATTTTAAATGATAATACTAGTTTCATAATTTATAAAAAGTATAAATTAACACAGAAATAATTATTTCAGGTCTAATTGTAAGCCATAGGTAAAACGGATAAAAATTATTTGTTTTTGAAAAAACAAATAAAATTTATCTGTTTTACTCAGTGGTCTTAAATATTGAAGTAATATCATTTTAAATGATAATACTAGTTTCATAATTTATTAAAAGCATAATTTAACACAGAAATAATTATTTCAGGTCTAATTGTAGGCCATAGGTAAAACGGATAAAAAATATTTGTTTTTGAAAAAACAAATAAAATTTATCTGTTTTACTCAGTGGTCTTAAATATTGAAGTAATATCGTTTTTAATGATAATACTAGTTTCATAATTTATAAAAAGTATAAATTAACACAGAAATAATTATTTCAGGTCTAATTGTAAGCCATAGGTAAAACGGATAAAAATTATTTGTTTTTGAAAAAACAAATAAAATTTATCTGTTTTACTCAGTGGTCATAAATATTGAAGTAATATCGTTTTTAATGATAATACTTGTTTCAAAATTTATTAAAAGCATTATTTAACACAGAAATAATTATTTCAGTTCTAATTGTAGGCCAAAGGTAAAACGGATAAAAATTATTTGTTTTTGAAAAAACAAATAAAATTTATCTGTTTTACCCAGTGGTCTTAAATATTGAAGTAATATCGTTTTTAATGATAATACTAGTTTCATAATTTATAAAAAGTATAAATTAACATAGAAATAATTATTTCAGGTCTAATTGTAAGCCATAGGTAAAACGGTTAAAAATTATTTGTTTTTGAAAAAACAAATAAAATTTATCGGTTTTTCACCGGGAGCTCAAATATTGAAGTAATATCATTTTAAATGATAATACTAGTTTCAAAGTTTATTAAAAGCATTATTTAACATAGAAATAATTATTTCAGGTCTAATTGTAGGCCATAGGTAAAACGGATAAAAAATATTTGTTTTTGAAAAAACAAATTAAATTTATCTTTTTTACTCAGTGGTCTTAAATATTGAAGTAATATCATTTTTAATGATAATACTAGTTTCATAATTTATAAAAAGTATAAATTAACACAGAAATAATTATTTCAGGTCTAATTGTAAGCCATAGGTAAAACGGATAAAAATTATTTGTTTTTGAAAAAACAAATAAAATTTATCCGTTTTTCACCGGGAGCTCAAAAATTGAAGTAATATCTTTTTAAATGAAAATACTAGTTTCAAAGTTTATTAAAAGCATTATTTAACATAGAAATAATTATTTCAGGTCTAATTGTAAGCCATAGGTAAAACGGATAAAAATTATTTGTTTTTGAAAAAACAAATAAAATTTATCCGTTTTTCACCGGGAGCTCAAATATTAAAGTAATATCATTTTAAATGATAATACTAGTTTCAAAATTTATTAAAAGCATTATTTAACATAGAAATAATTATTTCAGGTCTAATTGTAAGCCATAGGTAAAACGGATAAAAAATATTTGTTTTTGAAAAAACAAATAAAATTTATCTGTTTTACTCAGTGGTCTTAAATATTGAAGTAATATCATTTTAAATGATAATACTTGTTTCAAAATTTATTAAAAGCATTATTTAACACAGGAATAATTATTTCAGTTCTAATTGTAGGCCATAGGCAAAACGGATAAAAAATATTTGTTTTTAAAAAAAAAAATAAAATTTATCTTTTTTACTCAGTGGTCTTAAATATTGAAGTAATATCATTTTAAATGATAATACTTGTTTCAAAATTTATTAAAAGCATAATTTAACACAGAAATAATTATTTCAGGTCTAATTGTAGGCCATAGGTAAAACGGATAAAAAATATTTGTTTTTGAAAAAACAAATAAAATTTATCTGTTTTACTCAGTGGTCTTAAATATTGAAGTAATATCGTTTTTAATGATAATACTTGTTTCAAAATTTATTAAAAGCATAATTTAACACAGGAATAATTATTTCAGTTCTAATTGTAGGCCAAAGGTAAAACGGATAAAAAATATTTGTTTTTAAAAAAAAAAAATAAAATTTATCTTTTTTACTCAGTGGTCTTAAATATTGAAGTAATATCATTTTAAATGATAATACTAGTTTCAAAATTTATTAAAAGCATTATTTAACACAGAAATAATTATTTCAGTTCTAATTGTAGGCCATAGGTAAAACGGATAAAAAAAATTTTTTTTGAAAAATTAAATAAAATTTATCTGTTTTACTCAGTGGTCTTAAATATTGAAATTATATCATTTTAAATGATAATACTTGTTTCAAAATTTATTAAAAGTATAAATTAACACAGAAATAATTATTTCAGGTCTAATTATAAGCCATAGGTAAAACGGATAAAAATTATTTGTTTTTGAAAAAACAAATAAAATTTATCCGTTTTTCACCGGGAGCTCAAATATTGAAGTAATATCATTTTAAATGATAATACTAGTTTCAAAATTTATTAAAAGCATTATTTAACATAGAAATAATTATTTCAGGTCTAATTGTAAGCCATAGGTAAACGGATAAAAAATATTTGTTTTTGAAAAAACAAATAAAATTTATCTGTTTTACTCAGTGGTCTTAAATATTGAAGTAATATCATTTTTAATGATAATACTTGTTTCAAAATTTATTAAAAGCATTATTTAACACAGAAATAATTATTTCAGTTCTAATTGTAGGCCATAGGTAAAACGGATAAAAATTATTTGTTTTTGAAAAAACAATTAAAATTTATCTGTTGTACTCAGTGGTCTTAAATATTGAAGTAATATCGTTTTTAATGATAATACTAGTTTCATAATTTATAAAAAGTATAAATTAACACAGAAATAATTATTTCAGGTCTAATTGTAAGCCATAGGTAAAACGGATAAAAATTATTTGTTTTTGAAAAAACAAATAAAATTTATCTGTTTTACTCAGTGGTCTTAAATATTGAAGTAATATCGTTTTTAATGATAATACTAGTTTCATAATTTATAAAAAGTATAAATTAACACAGAAATAATTATTTCAGGTCTAATTGTAAGCCATAGGTAAAACGGATAAAAATTATTTGTTTTTGAAAAAACAAATAAAATTTATCTGTTTTACTCAGTGGTCATAAATATTGAAGTAATATCGTTTTTAATGATAATACTTGTTTCATAATTTATTAACAGCATTATTTAACACAGATATAATTATTTCAGTTCTAATTGTAGGCCAAAGGTAAAACGGATAAAAATTATTTGTTTTTGAAAAAACAAATAAAATTTATCTGTTTTACCCAGTGGTCTTAAATATTGAAGTAATATCGTTTTTAATGATAATACTAGTTTCATAATTTATAAAAAGTACAGATTAACACAGAAATAATTATTTCAGGTCTAATTGTAAGCCATAGGTAAAACGGATAAAAATTATTTGTTTTTGAAAAAACAATTAAAATTTATCTGTTGTACTCAGTGGTCTTAAATATTGAAGTAATATCGTTTTTAATGATAATACTAGTTTCATAATTTATAAAAAGTATAAATTAACACAGAAATAATTATTTCAGGTCTAATTGTAAGCCATAGGTAAAACGGATAAAAATTATTTGTTTTTGAAAAAACAAATAAAATTTATTTGTTTTACTCAGTGGTCTTAAATATTGAAGTAATATCGTTTTTAATGATAATACTAGTTTCATAATTTATAAAAAGTATAAATTAACACAGAAATAATTATTTCAGGTCTAATTGTAAGCCATAGGTAAAACGGATAAAAATTATTTGTTTTTGAAAAAACAAATAAAATTTATCTGTTTTACTCAGTGGTCATAAATATTGAAGTAATATCGTTTTTAATGATAATACTTGTTTCATAATTTATTAACAGCATTATTTAACACAGATATAATTATTTCAGTTCTAATTGTAGGCCAAAGGTAAAACGGATAAAAATTATTTGTTTTTGAAAAAACAAATAAAATTTATCTGTTTTACATAGTGGTCTTAAATATTGAAGTAATATCGTTTTTAATGATAATACTAGTTTCATAATTTATAAAAAGTATAAATTAACACAGAAATAATTATTTCAGGTCTAATTGTAAGCCATAGGTAAAACGGATAAAAATTATTTGTTTTTGAAAAAACAAATAAAATTTATCTTTTTTACTCAGTGGTCTTAAATATTGAAGTAATATCATTTTAAATGATAATACTAGTTTCAAAATTTATTAAAAGCATTATTTAAAATAGAAATAATTATTTCAGGTCTAATTGTAGGCCATAGGTATAACGGATAACAAATATTTGTTTTTGAAAAAACAAATAAAATTTATCTTTTTTACTCAGTGGTCTTAAATATTGAAGTAATATCATTTTAAATGCAAATACTAGTTTCATAATTTATAAAAAGTATAAATTAACACAGAAATAATTATTGCAGGTCTAATTGTAAGCCATATGTAAAACGGATATAAATTATCTGTTTTTGAAAAAACAAATAAAATTTATCCGTTTTTTACCGGGAGCTCAAATATTGAAGTAATATCATTTTAAATGATAATACTAGTTTCAAAATTTTTTAAAAGCATTATTTAACATAGAAATAATTATTTCAGGTCTAATTGTAGGCCATAGGTAAAACGGATAAAAATTATTTGTTTTTGAAAAAACAAATAAAATTTATCTGTTTTACTCAGTGGTCTTAAATATTGAAGTAATATCATTTTAAATGATAATACTAGTTTCATAATTTATAAAAAGTATAAATTAACACAGAAATAATTATTTCAGGTCTAATTGTAAGCCATAGGTAAAACGGATAAAAATTATTTGTTTTTGAAAAAACAAATAAAATTTATCTGTTTTACTCAGTGGTCTTAAATATTGAAGTAATATCGTTTTTAATGATAATACTAGTTTCATAATTTATAAAAAGTATAAATTAACACAGAAATAATTATTTCAGGTCTAATTGTAAGCCATAGGTAAAACGGATAATAATTATTTGTTTTTGAAAAAACAAATAAAATTTATCCGTTTTTCACCGGGAGCTCAAAAATTGAAGTAATATCATTTTAAATGATTATACTAGTTTCAAAATTTATTAAAAGCATTATTTAACATGGAAATAATTATTTCAGGTCTAATTGTAGGCCATAGGTAAAACGGATAAAAAATATTTGTTTTTGAAAAAACAAATAAAATTTATCTTTTTTACTCAGTGGTCTTAAATATTGAAGTAATATCATTTAAATGATAATACTAGTTTCAAAATTTATTAAAAGCATAATTTAACACAGAAATAATTATTTCAGGTCTAATTGTAGGCCATAGGTAAAACGGATAAAAAATATTTGTTTTTGAAAAAACATATAAAATTTATCCGTTTTTCACCGGGAGCTCAAAAATTGAAGTAATATCATTTTAAATGATTATACTAGTTTCAAAATTTATTAAAAGCATTATTTAACATAGAAATAATTATTTCAGGTCTAATTGTAGGCCATAGGTAAAACGGATAAAAAATATTTGTTTTTGAAAAAACAAATAAAATTTATCCGTTTTTCACCGGGAGCTCAAAAATTGAAGTAATATCATTTTAAATGAAAATACTAGTTTCAAAGTTTATTAAAAGCATTATTTAACATAGAAATAATTATTTCAGGTCTAATTGTAAGCCATAGGTAAAACGGATAAAAATTATTTGTTTTTGAAAAAACAAATAAAATTTATCCGTTTTTCACCGGGAGCTCAAATATTGAAGTAATATCATTTTAAATGATAATACTAGTTTCAAAATTTATTAAAAGCATTATTTAACATAGAAATAATTATTTCAGGTCTAATTGTAAGCCATAGGTAAAACGGATAAAAAATATTTGTTTTTGAAAAAACAAATAAAATTTATCTGTTTTACTCAGTGGTCTTAAATATTGAAGTAATATCATTTTAAATGATAATACTTGTTTCAAAATTTATTAAAAGCATTATTTAACACAGGAATAATTATTTCAGTTCTAATTGTAGGCCATAGGCAAAACGGATAAAAAATATTTGTTTTTAAAAAAAAAAAATAAAATTTATCTTTTTTACTCAGTGGTCTTAAATATTGAAGTAATATCATTTTAAATGATAATACTAGTTTCAAAATTTATTTAAAGCATTATTTAACACAGAAATAATTATTTCAGTTCTAATTGTAGGCCATAGGTAAAACAGTTAAAAAAATTTTTTTTGAAAAAACAAATAAAATTTATCTGTTTTACTGAGTGGTCTTAAATATTTAAGAAATATCATTTTAAATGATAATACTAGTTTCAAAATTTATTAAAAGCATTATTTAACACAGAAATAATGTTTTCAGTTCTAATTGTAGGCCATAGGTAAAACGGATAAAAAATATTTGTTTTTGAAAAAACAAATAAAATTTATCTTTTTTACTCAGTGGTCTTAAATATTGAAGTAATATCATTTAAATGATAATACTAGTTTCAAAATTTATTAAAAGCATAATTTAACACAGAAATAATTATTTCAGGTCTAATTGTAGGCCATAGGTAAAACGGATAAAAAATATTTGTTTTTGAAAAAACAAATAAAATTTATCCGTTTTTCACCGGGAGCTCAAAAATTGAAGTAATATCATTTTAAATGATTATACTAGTTTCAAAATTTATTAAAAGCATTATTTAACATAGAAATAATTATTTCAGGTCTAATTGTAGGCCATAGGTAAAACGGATAAAAAATATTTGTTTTTGAAAAAACAAATAAAATTTATCCGTTTTTCACCGGGAGCTCAAAAATTGAAGTAATATCATTTTAAATGAAAATACTAGTTTCAAAGTTTATTAAAAGCATTATTTAACATAGAAATAATTATTTCAGGTCTAATTGTAAGCCATAGGTAAAACGGATAAAAATTATTTGTTTTTGAAAAAACAAATAAAATTTATCTGTTTTACTCAGTGGTCTTAAATATTGAAGTAATATCATTTTAAATGATAATACTAGTTTCATAATTTATAAAAAGTATAAATTAACACAGAAATAATTATTTCAGGTCTAATTGTAAGCCATAGGTAAAACGGATAATAATTATTTGTTTTTGAAAAAACAAATAAAATTTATCCGTTTTTCACCGGGAGCTCAAAAATTGAAGTAATATCATTTTAAATGATTATACTAGTTTCAAAATTTATTAAAAGCATTATTTAACATAGAAATAATTATTTCAGGTCTAATTGTAGGCCATAGGTAAAACGGATAAAAAATATTTGTTTTTGAAAAAACAAATAAAATTTATCCGTTTTTCACCGGGAGCTCAAAAATTGAAGTAATATCATTTTAAATGAAAATACTAGTTTCAAAGTTTATTAAAAGCATTATTTAACATAGAAATAATTATTTCAGGTCTAATTGTAAGCCATAGGTAAAACGGATAAAAATTATTTGTTTTTGAAAAAACAAATAAAATTTATCCGTTTTTCACCGGGAGCTCAAAAATTGAAGTAATATCATTTTAAATGAAAATACTTGTTTCAAAGTTTATTAAAAGCATTATTTAACATAGAAATAATTATTTCAGGTCTAATTGTAAGCCATAGGTAAAACGGATAAAAAATATTTGTTTTTGAAAAAACAAATAAAATTTATCTGTTTTACTCAGTGGTCTTAAATATTGAAGTAATATCATTTTAAATGATAATACTTGTTTCAAAATTTATTAAAAGCATTATTTAACACAGGAATAATTATTTCAGTTCTAATTGTAGGCCATAGGCAAAACGGATAAAAAATATTTGTTTTTAAAAAAAAAAAATAAAATTTATCTTTTTTACTCAGTGGTCTTAAATATTGAAGTAATATCATTTTAAATGATAATACTAGTTTCAAAATTTATTTAAAGCATTATTTAACACAGAAATAATTATTTCAGTTCTAATTGTAGGCCATAGGTAAAACAGTTAAAAAAATTTTTTTTGAAAAAACAAATAAAATTTATCTGTTTTACTGAGTGGTCTTAAATATTTAAGAAATATCATTTTAAATGATAATACTAGTTTCAAAATTTATTAAAAGCATTATTTAACACAGAAATAATGATTTCAGTTCTAATTGTAGGCCATAGGTAAAACGGATAAAAAATATTTGTTTTTGAAAAAACAAATAAAATTTATCTTTTTTACTCAGTGGTCTTAAATATTGAAGTAATATCATTTAAATGATAATACTAGTTTCAAAATTTATTAAAAGCATAATTTAACACAGAAATAATTATTTCAGGTCTAATTGTAGGCCATAGGTAAAACGGATAAAAAATATTTGTTTTTGAAAAAACAAATAAAATTTATCCGTTTTTCACCGGGAGCTCAAAAATTGAAGTAATATCATTTTAAATGATTATACTAGTTTCAAAATTTATTAAAAGCATTATTTAACATAGAAATAATTATTTCAGGTCTAATTGTAGGCCATAGGTAAAACGGATAAAAAATATTTGTTTTTGAAAAAACAAATAAAATTTATCCGTTTTTCACCGGGAGCTCAAAAATTGAAGTAATATCATTTTAAATGAAAATACTAGTTTCAAAGTTTATTAAAAGCATTATTTAACATAGAAATAATTATTTCAGGTCTAATTGTAAGCCATAGGTAAAACGGATAAAAATTATTTGTTTTTGAAAAAACAAATAAAATTTATCTGTTTTACTCAGTGGTCTTAAATATTGAAGTAATATCATTTTAAATGATAATACTAGTTTCATAATTTATAAAAAGTATAAATTAACACAGAAATAATTATTTCAGGTCTAATTGTAAGCCATAGGTAAAACGGATAATAATTATTTGTTTTTGAAAAAACAAATAAAATTTATCCGTTTTTCACCGGGAGCTCAAAAATTGAAGTAATATCATTTTAAATGATTATACTAGTTTCAAAATTTATTAAAAGCATTATTTAACATAGAAATAATTATTTCAGGTCTAATTGTAGGCCATAGGTAAAACGGATAAAAAATATTTGTTTTTGAAAAAACAAATAAAATTTATCCGTTTTTCACCGGGAGCTCAAAAATTGAAGTAATATCATTTTAAATGAAAATACTAGTTTCAAAGTTTATTAAAAGCATTATTTAACATAGAAATAATTATTTCAGGTCTAATTGTAAGCCATAGGTAAAACGGATAAAAATTATTTGTTTTTGAAAAAACAAATAAAATTTATCCGTTTTTCACCGGGAGCTCAAAAATTGAAGTAATATCATTTTAAATGAAAATACTTGTTTCAAAGTTTATTAAAAGCATTATTTAACATAGAAATAATTATTTCAGGTCTAATTGTAAGCCATAGGTAAAACGGATAAAAATTATTTGTTTTTGAAAAAACAAATAAAATTTATCCGTTTTTCACCGGGAGCTCAAATATTGAAGTAATATCATTTTAAATGATAATACTAGTTTCAAAATTTATTAAAAGCATTATTTAACATAGAAATAATTATTTCAGGTCTAATTGTAAGCCATAGGTAAAACGGATAAAAAATATTTGTTTTTGAAAAAACAAATAAAATTTATCTGTTTTACTCAGTGGTCTTAAATATTGAAGTAATATCATTTTAAATGATAATACTTGTTTCAAAGTTTATTAAAAGCATTATTTAACATAGAAATAATTATTTCAGGTCTAATTGTAAGCCATAGGTAAAACGGATAAAAATTATTTGTTTTTGAAAAAACAAATAAAATTTATCCGTTTTTCACCGGGAGCTCAAATATTGAAGTAATATCATTTTAAATGATAATACTAGTTTCAAAATTTATTAAAAGCATTATTTAACATAGAAATAATTATTTCAGGTCTAATTGTAAGCCATAGGTAAAACGGATAAAAAATATTTGTTTTTGAAAAAACAAATAAAATTTATCTGTTTTACTCAGTGGTCTTAAATATTGAAGTAATATCATTTTAAATGATAATACTTGTTTCAAAATTTATTAAAAGCATTATTTAACACAGGAATAATTATTTCAGTTCTAATTGTAGGCCATAGGCAAAACGGATAAAAAATATTTGTTTTTAAAAAAAAAAAATAAAATTTATCTTTTTTACTCAGTGGTCTTAAATATTGAAGTAATATCATTTTAAATGATAATACTAGTTTCAAAATTTATTTAAAGCATTATTTAACACAGAAATAATTATTTCAGTTCTAATTGTAGGCCATAGGTAAAACAGTTAAAAAAATTTTTTTTGAAAAAACAAATAAAATTTATCTGTTTTACTGAGTGGTCTTAAATATTAAAGAAATATCATTTTAAATGATAATACTAGTTTCAAAATTTATTTAAAGCATTATTTAACACAGAAATAATTATTTCAGTTCTAATTGTAGGCCATAGGTAAAACAGTTAAAAAAATTTTTTTTGAAAAAACAAATAAAATTTATCTGTTTTACTCAGTGGTCTTAAATATTGAAGTAATATCATTTTAAATGATAATACTTGTTTCAAAATTTATTAAAAGCATTATTTAACACAGAAATAATTATTTCAGTTCTAATTGTAGGCCAAAGGTAAAACGGATAAAAATTATTTGTTTTTGAAAAAACAAATAAAATTTATCCGTTTTTCACCGGGAGCTCAAATATTGAAGTAATATCATTTTAAATGATAATACTAGTTTCAAAATTTATTAAAAGCATTATTTAACATAGAAATAATTATTTCAGGTCTAATTGTAAGCCATAGGTAAAACGGATAAAAAATATTTGTTTTTGAAAAAACAAATAAAATTTATCTGTTTTACTCAGTGGTCTTAAATATTGAAGTAATATCATTTTAAATGATAATACTTGTTTCAAAATTTATTAAAAGCATTATTTAACACAGAAATAATTATTTCAGTTCTAATTGTAGGCCAAAGGTAAAACGGATAAAAATTATTTGTTTTTGAAAAAACAAATAAAATTTATCTGTTTTACTCAGTGGTCTTAAATATTGAAGTAATATCATTTTAAATGATAATACTAGTTTCATAATTTATAAAAAGTACAAATTAACACAGAAATAATTATTTCAGGTCTAATTGTAAGCCATAGGTAAAACGGATAAAAATTATTTGTTTTTGAAAAAACAATTAAAATTTATCTGTTGTACTCAGTGGTCTTAAATATTGAAGTAATATCGTTTTTAATGATAATACTAGTTTCATAATTTATAAAAAGTATAAATTAACACAGAAATAATTATTTCAGGTCTAATTGTAAGCCATAGGTAAAACGGATAAAAATTATTTGTTTTTGAAAAAACAAATAAAATTTATCTGTTTTACTCAGTGGTCTTAAATATTGAAGTAATATCGTTTTTAATGATAATACTAGTTTCATAATTTATAAAAAGTATAAATTAACACAGAAATAATTATTTCAGGTCTAATTGTAAGCCATAGGTAAAACGGATAAAAATTATTTGTTTTTGAAAAAACAAATAAAATTTATCTGTTTTACTCAGTGGTCATAAATATTGAAGTAATATCGTTTTTAATGATAATACTTGTTTCATAATTTATTAACAGCATTATTTAACACAGAAATAATTATTTCAGTTCTAATTGTAGGCCAAAGGTAAAACGGATAAAAATTATTTGTTTTTGAAAAAACAAATAAAATTTATCTGTTTTACCCAGTGGTCTTAAATATTGAAGTAATATCGTTTTTAATGATAATACTAGTTTCATAATTTATAAAAAGTATAAATTAACACAGAAATAATTATTTCAGGTCTAATTGTAAGCCGTAGGTAAAACGGATAAAAATTATTTGTTTTTGAAAAAACAAATAAAATTTATCTTTTTTACTCAGTGGTCTTAAATATTGAAGTAATATCATTTTAAATGATAATACTAGTTTCAAAATTTTTTAAAAGCATTATTTAAAATAGAAATAATTATTTCAGGTCTAATTGTAGGCCATAGGTAAAACGGATAACAAATATTTGTTTTTGAAAAAACAAATAAAATTTATCTTTTTTACTCAGTGGTCTTAAATATTGAAGAAATATCATTTTAAATGATAATACTAGTTTCAAAATTTATAAAAAGTATAAATTAACACAGAAATAATTATTTCAGGTCTAATTGTAAGCCATAGGCAAAACGGATAAAAATTATTTGTTTTTGAAAAAACAAATAAAATTTATCTTTTTTACTCAGTGGTCTTAAATATTGAAGTAATATCATTTTAAATGATAATACTAGTTTCATAATTTATAAAAAGTATAAATTAACACAGAAATAATTATTTCAGGTCTAATTGTAAGCCATAGGTAAAATGGATAAAAACTATTTGTTTTTGAAAAAACAAATAAAATTTATCTGTTTTACTCAGTGGTCTTAAATATTGAAGTAATATCATTTTAAATGATAATACTAGTTTCAAAATTTTTTAAAAGCATTATTTAAAATAGAAATAATTATTTCAGGTCTAATTGTAGGCCATAGGTAAAACGGATAACAAATATTTGTTTTTGAAAAAACAAATAAAATTTATCTTTTTTACTCAGTGGTCTTAAATATTGAAGAAATATCATTTTAAATGATAATACTAGTTTCAAAACTTATAAAAAGTATAAATTAACACAGAAATAATTATTTCAGGTCTAATTGTAAGCCATAGGCAAAACGGATAAAAATTATTTGTTTTTGAAAAAACAAATAAAATTTATCTTTTTTACTCAGTGGTCTTAAATATTGAAGTAATATCATTTTAAATGATAATACTAGTTTCATAATTTATAAAAAGTATATATTAACACAGAAATAATTATTTCAGGTCTAATTGTAAGCCATAGGTAAAACGGATAAAAACTATTTGTTTTTGAAAAAACAAATAAAATTTATCTGTTTTACTCAGTGGTCTTAAATATTGAAGTAATATCATTTTAAATGATAATACTTGTTTCAAAATTTATTAAAAGCAATATTTAACATAGAAATAATTATTTCAGTTCTAATTGTAGGCCATAGGTAAAACGGATAAAAATTATTTGTTTTTGAAAAAACAAATAAAATTTATCTTTTTTACTTAGTGGTCTTAAATACTGAGGTAATATCATTTTAAATGATAATACTAGTTTCAAAATTTATTAAAAGCATAATTTAACACAGAAATAATTATATCAGGTCTAATTGTAGGCCATAGGTAAAACGGATAAAAAATATTTGTTTTTGAAAAAACAAATAAAATTTATCTGTTTTACTCAGTGGTCTTAAATATTGAATTAATATCATTTTAAATGATAATACTAGTTTCATACTTTATAAAAAGTATAAATTAACACAGAAATAATTATTTCAGGTCTAATTGTAAGCCATAGGCAAAACGGATAAAAAATATTTGTTTTTGAAAAAACAAATAAAATTTATCTTTTTTACTCAGTGGTCTTAAATATTGAAGTAATATCATTTTAAATGATAATACTAGTTTCAAAATTTATTAAAAGCATAATTTAACACAGAAATAATTATTTCAGTTCTAATTGTAGGCCAAAGGTAAAACGGATAAAAAATATTTGTTTTTGAAAAAACAAATAAAATTTATCTTTTTTACTTAGTGGTCTTAAATACTGAGGTAATATCATTTTAAATGATAATACTAGTTTCAAAATTTATTAAAAGCATAATTTAACACAGAAATAATTATTTCAGGTCTAATTGTAGGCCATAGGTAAAACGGATAAAAAATATTTGTTTTTGAAAAAACAAATAAAATTTATCTTTTTTACTTAGTGGTCTTAAATACTGAGGTAATATCATTTTAAATGATAATACTTGTTTCAAAATTTATTAAAAGCATTATTTAACACAGGAATAATTATTTCAGTTCTAATTGTAGGCCATAGGCAAAACGTGTAAAAAATATTTGTTTTTGAAAAAACAAATAAAATTTATCTTTTTTACTCAGTGGTCTTAAATATTGAAGTAATATCATTTTAAATGATAATACTAGTTTCAAAATTTATTAAAAGCATAATTTAACACAGAAATAATTATTTCAGTTCTAATTGTAGGCCATAGGTAAAACGGATAAAAAATATTTGTTTTTGAAAAAACAAATAAAATTTATCTTTTTTACTTAGTGGTCTTAAATACTGAGGTAATATCATTTTAAATGATAATACTAGTTTCAAAATTTATTAAAAGCATTATTTAACACAGGAATAATTATTTCAGTTCTAATTGTAGGCCATAGGCAAAACGGATAAAAAATATTTGTTTTTGAAAAAACAAATAAAATTTATCTTTTTTACTTAGTGGTCTTAAATACTGAGGTAATATCATTTTAAATGATAATACTTGTTTCAAAATTTATTAAAAGCATTATTTAACATAGAAATAATTATTTCATTTCTAATTGTAGGCCAAAGGTAAAACGGATAAAAATTATTTGTTTTTGAAAAAACAAATAAAATTTATCTTTTTTACTCAGTGGTCTTAACTATTGAAGTAATATCATTTTAAATGATAATACTTGTTTCAAAATTTATTAAAAGCATTATTTAACATAGAAATAATTATTTCAGGTCTAATTGTAGGCCATAGGTAAAACGGATAAAAAATATTTGTTTTTGAAAAAACAAATAAAATTTATCCGTTTTTCACCGGGAGCTCAAATATTGAAGAAATATCATTTTAAATGATAATACTAGTTTCAAAATTTATTAAAAGCATTATTTAACACAGAAATAATTATTTCAGTTCTAATTGTAGGCCATAGGTAAAACGGATAAAAAAAATTTTTTTTGAAAAATCAAATAAAATTTATCTGTTTTACTCAGTGGTCTTAAATATTGAATTAATATCATTTTAAATGATAATACTAGTTTCATACTTTATAAAAAGTATAAATTAACACAGAAATAATTATTTCAGGTCTAATTGTAAGCCATAGGTAAAACGGATAAAAATTATTTGTTTTTGAAAAAACAAATAAAATTTATCTGTTTTACTCAGTGGTCTTAAATATTGAATTAATATCATTTTAAATGATAATACTAGTTTCATACTTTATAAAAAGTATAAATTAACACAGAAATAATTATTTCAGGTCTAATTGTAAGCCATAGGTAAAACGGATAAAAATTATTTGTTTTTGAAAAAACAAATAAAATTTATCTGTTTTACTCAGTGGTCTTAAATATTGAATTAATATCATTTTAAATGATAATACTAGTTTCATACTTTATAAAAAGTATAAATTAACACAGAAATAATTATTTCAGGTCTAATTGTAAGCCATATGTAAAACGGATATAAATTATCTGTTTTTGAAAAAACAAATAAAATTTATCCGTTTTTTACCGGGAGCTCAAATATTGAAGAAATATCATTTTAAATGATAATACTAGTTTCAAAATTTATTAAAAGCATTATTTAACACAGAAATAATTATTTCAGTTCTAATTGTAGGCCATAGGTAAAACGGATAAAAAAAATTTTTTTTGAAAAATCAAATAAAATTTATCTGTTTTACTCAGTGGTCTTAAATATTGAATTAATATCATTTTAAATGATAATACTAGTTTCATACTTTATAAAAAGTATAAATTAACACAGAAATAATTATTTCAGGTCTAATTGTAAGCCATAGGTAAAACGGATAAAAAATATTTGTTTTTGAAAAAACAAATAAAATTTATCTTTTTTACTTAGTGGTCTTAAATACTGAGGTAATATCATTTTAAATGATAATACTTGTTTCAAAATTTATTAAAAGCATTATTTAACATAGAAATAATTATTTCAGTTCTAATTGTAGGCCAAAGGTAAAACGGATAAAAATTATTTGTTTTTGAAAAAACAAATAAAATTTATCTTTTTTACTCAGTGGTCTTAAATATTGAAGTAATATCATTTTAAATGATAATACTTGTTTCAAAATTTATTAAAAGCATTATTTAACATAGAAATAATTATTTCAGGTCTAATTGTAGGCCAAAGGTAAAACGGATAAAAATTATTTGTTTTTGAAAAAACAAATAAAATTTATCTTTTTTACTTAGTGGTCTTAAATACTGAGGTAATATCATTTTAAATGATAATACTTGTTTCAAAATTTATTAAAAGCATTATTTAACATAGAAATAATTATTTCAGTTCTAATTGTAGGCCATAGGTAAAACGGATAAAAAAAATTTTTTTTGAAAAATCAAATAAAATTTATCTGTTTTACTCAGTGGTCTTAAATATTGAATTAATATCATTTTAAATGATAATACTAGTTTCATACTTTATAAAAAGTATAAATTAACACAGAAATAATTATTTCAGGTCTAATTGTAAGCCATAGGTAAAACGGATAAAAATTATTTGTTTTTGAAAAAACAAATAAAATTTATCTGTTTTACTCAGTGGTCTTAAATATTGAATTAATATCATTTTAAATGATAATACTAGTTTCATACTTTATAAAAAGTATAAATTAACACAGAAATAATTATTTCAGGTCTAATTGTAAGCCATAGGTAAAACGGATAAAAATTATTTGTTTTTGAAAAAACAAATAAAATTTATCTGTTTTACTCAGTGGTCTTAAATATTGAATTAATATCATTTTAAATGATAATACTAGTTTCATACTTTATAAAAAGTATAAATTAACACAGAAATAATTATTTCAGGTCTAATTGTAAGCCATATGTAAAACGGATATAAATTATCTGTTTTTGAAAAAACAAATAAAATTTATCCGTTTTTTACCGGGAGCTCAAATATTGAAGAAATATCATTTTAAATGATAATACTAGTTTCAAAATTTATTAAAAGCATTATTTAACACAGAAATAATTATTTCAGTTCTAGTTGTAGGCCATAGGTAAAACGGATAAAAAAAATTTTTTTTGAAAAATCAAATAAAATTTATCTGTTTTACTCAGTGGTCTTAAATATTGAATTAATATCATTTTAAATGATAATACTAGTTTCATACTTTATAAAAAGTATAAATTAACACAGAAATAATTATTTCAGGTCTAATTGTAAGCCATAGGTAAAACGGATAAAAAATATTTGTTTTTGAAAAAACAAATAAAATTTATCTTTTTTACTTAGTGGTCTTAAATACTGAGGTAATATCATTTTAAATGATAATACTTGTTTCAAAATTTATTAAAAGCATTATTTAACATAGAAATAATTATTTCAGTTCTAATTGTAGGCCAAAGGTAAAACGGATAAAAATTATTTGTTTTTGAAAAAACAAATAAAATTTATCTTTTTTACTCAGTGGTCTTAAATATTGAAGTAATATCATTTTAAATGATAATACTTGTTTCAAAATTTATTAAAAGCATTATTTAACATAGAAATAATTATTTCAGTTCTAATTGTAGGCCATAGGTAAAACGGATAAAAAAAATTTTTTTTGAAAAATCAAATAAAATTTATCTGTTTTACTCAGTGGTCTTAAATATTGAATTAATATCATTTTAAATGATAATACTAGTTTCATACTTTATAAAAAGTATAAATTAACACAGAAATAATTATTTCAGGTCTAATTGTAAGCCATAGGTAAAACGGATAAAAATTATTTGTTTTTGAAAAAACAAATAAAATTTATCTGTTTTACTCAGTGGTCTTAAATATTGAATTAATATCATTTTAAATGATAATACTAGTTTCATACTTTATAAAAAGTATAAATTAACACAGAAATAATTATTTCAGGTCTAATTGTAAGCCATAGGTAAAACGGATAAAAATTATTTGTTTTTGAAAAAACAAATAAAATTTATCTTTTTTACTCAGTGGTCTTAAATATTGAAGTAATATCATTTTAAATGATAATACTTGTTTCAAAATTTATTAAAAGCATTATTTAACATAGAAATAATTATTTCAGTTCTAATTGTAGGCCAAAGGTAAAACGGATAAAAATTATTTGTTTTTGAAAAAACAAATAAAATTTATCTTTTTTACTCAGTGGTCTTAAATATTGAAGTAATATCATTTTAAATGATAATACTTGTTTCAAAATTTATTAAAAGCATTATTTAACATAGAAATAATTATTTCAGTTCTAATTGTAGGCCATAGGTAAAACGGATAAAAAAAATTTTTTTTGAAAAATCAAATAAAATTTATCTGTTTTACTCAGTGGTCTTAAATATTGAATTAATATCATTTTAAATGATAATACTAGTTTCATACTTTATAAAAAGTATAAATTAACACAGAAATAATTATTTCAGGTCTAATTGTAAGCCATAGGTAAAACGGATAAAAATTATTTGTTTTTGAAAAAACAAATAAAATTTATCTGTTTTACTCAGTGGTCTTAAATATTGAATTAATATCATTTTAAATGATAATACTAGTTTCATACTTTATAAAAAGTATAAATTAACACAGAAATAATTATTTCAGGTCTAATTGTAAGCCATAGGTAAAACGGATAAAAATTATTTGTTTTTGAAAAAACAAATAAAATTTATCTGTTTTACTCAGTGGTCTTAAATATTGAATTAATATCATTTTAAATGATAATACTAGTTTCATACTTTATAAAAAGTATAAATTAACACAGAAATAATTATTTCAGGTCTAATTGTAAGCCATATGTAAAACGGATATAAATTATCTGTTTTTGAAAAAACAAATAAAATTTATCCGTTTTTTACCGGGAGCTCAAATATTGAAGAAATATCATTTTAAATGATAATACTAGTTTCAAAATTTATTAAAAGCATTATTTAACACAGAAATAATTATTTCAGTTCTAATTGTAGGCCATAGGTAAAACGGATAAAAAAAATTTTTTTTGAAAAATCAAATAAAATTTATCTGTTTTACTCAGTGGTCTTAAATATTGAATTAATATCATTTTAAATGATAATACTAGTTTCATACTTTATAAAAAGTATAAATTAACACAGAAATAATTATTTCAGGTCTAATTGTAAGCCATAGGTAAAACGGATAAAAAATATTTGTTTTTGAAAAAACAAATAAAATTTATCTTTTTTACTTAGTGGTCTTAAATACTGAGGTAATATCATTTTAAATGATAATACTTGTTTCAAAATTTATTAAAAGCATTATTTAACATAGAAATAATTATTTCAGTTCTAATTGTAGGCCAAAGGTAAAACGGATAAAAATTATTTGTTTTTGAAAAAACAAATAAAATTTATCTTTTTTACTCAGTGGTCTTAAATATTGAAGTAATATCATTTTAAATGATAATACTTGTTTCAAAATTTATTAAAAGCATTATTTAACATAGAAATAATTATTTCAGGTCTAATTGTAGGCCAAAGGTAAAACGGATAAAAATTATTTGTTTTTGAAAAAACAAATAAAATTTATCTTTTTTACTTAGTGGTCTTAAATACTGAGGTAATATCATTTTAAATGATAATACTTGTTTCAAAATTTATTAAAAGCATTATTTAACATAGAAATAATTATTTCAGTTCTAATTGTAGGCCAAAGGTAAAACGGATAAAAATTATTTGTTTTTGAAAAAACAAATAAAATTTATCTTTTTTACTCAGTGGTCTTAAATATTGAAGTAATATCATTTTAAATGATAATACTTGTTTCAAAATTTATTAAAAGCATTATTTAACATAGAAATAATTATTTCAGGTCTAATTGTAAGCCATAGGTAAAACGGATAAAAAATATTTGTTTTTGAAAAAACAAATAAAATTTATCTTTTTTACTTAGTGGTCTTAAATACTGAGGTAATATCATTTTAAATGATAATACTTGTTTCAAAATTTATTAAAAGCATTATTTAACATAGAAATAATTATTTCAGGTCTAATTGTAGGCCAAAGGTAAAACGGATAAAAATTATTTGTTTTTGAAAAAACAAATAAAATTTATCTTTTTTACTCAGTGGTCTTAAATATTGAAGTAATATCATTTTAAATGATAATACTTGTTTCAAAATTTATTAAAAGCATTATTTAACATAGAAATAATTATTTCAGGTCTAATTGTAGGCCAAAGGTAAAACGGATAAAAATTATTTGTTTTTGAAAAAACAAATAAAATTTATCTTTTTTACTTAGTGGTCTTAAATACTGAGGTAATATCATTTTAAATGATAATACTTGTTTCAAAATTTATTAAAAGCATTATTTAACATAGAAATAATTATTTCAGTTCTAATTGTAGGCCAAAGGTAAAACGGATAAAAATTATTTGTTTTTGAAAAAACAAATAAAATTTATCTTTTTTACTCAGTGGTCTTAAATATTGAAGTAATATCATTTTAAATGATAATACTTGTTTCAAAATTTATTAAAAGCATTATTTAACATAGAAATAATTATTTCAGGTCTAATTGTAGGCCAAAGGTAAAACGGATAAAAATTATTTGTTTTTGAAAAAACAAATAAAATTTATCTTTTTTACTTAGTGGTCTTAAATACTGAGGTAATATCATTTTAAATGATAATACTTGTTTCAAAATTTATTAAAAGCATTATTTAACATAGAAATAATTATTTCAGTTCTAATTGTAGGCCAAAGGTAAAACGGATAAAAATTATTTGTTTTTGAAAAAACAAATAAAATTTATCTTTTTTACTCAGTGGTCTTAAATATTGAAGTAATATCATTTTAAATGATAATACTTGTTTCAAAATTTATTAAAAGCATTATTTAACACAGAAATAATTATTTCAGGTCTAATTGTAAGCCATAGGTAAAACGGATAAAAAATATTTGTTTTTGAAAAAACAAATAAAATTTATCTTTTTTACTTAGTGGTCTTAAATACTGAGGTAATATCATTTTAAATGATAATACTTGTTTCAAAATTTATTAAAAGCATTATTTAACATAGAAATAATTATTTCAGTTCTAATTGTAGGCCAAAGGTAAAACGGATAAAAAATATTTGTTTTTGAAAAAACAAATAAAATTTATCCGTTTTTCACCGGGAGCTCAAATATTGAAGAAATATCATTTTAAATGATAATACTAGTTTCAAAATTTATTAAAAGCATTATTTAACACAGAAATAATTATTTCAGTTCTAATTGTAGGCCATAGGTAAAACGGATAAAAAAAATTTTTTTTGAAAAATCAAATAAAATTTATCTGTTTTACTCAGTGGTCTTAAATATTGAATTAATATCATTTTAAATGATAATACTAGTTTCATACTTTATAAAAAGTATAAATTAACACAGAAATAATTATTTCAGGTCTAATTGTAAGCCATAGGTAAAACGGATAAAAATTATTTGTTTTTGAAAAAACAAATAAAATTTATCTGTTTTACTCAGTGGTCTTAAATATTGAATTAATATCATTTTAAATGATAATACTAGTTTCATACTTTATAAAAAGTATAAATTAACACAGAAATAATTATTTCAGGTCTAATTGTAAGCCATAGGTAAAACGGATAAAAATTATTTGTTTTTGAAAAAACAAATAAAATTTATCTGTTTTACTCAGTGGTCTTAAATATTGAATTAATATCATTTTAAATGATAATACTAGTTTCATACTTTATAAAAAGTATAAATTAACACAGAAATAATTATTTCAGGTCTAATTGTAGGCCATAGGTAAAACGGATAAAAAATATTTGTTTTTGAAAAAACAAATAAAATTTATCCGTTTTTCACCGGGAGCTCAAATATTGAAGAAATATCATTTTAAATGATAATACTAGTTTCAAAATTTATTAAAAGCATTATTTAACACAGAAATAATTATTTCAGTTCTAATTGTAGGCCATAGGTAAAACGGATAAAAAAAATTTTTTTTGAAAAATCAAATAAAATTTATCTGTTTTACTCAGTGGTCTTAAATATTGAATTAATATCATTTTAAATGATAATACTAGTTTCATACTTTATAAAAAGTATAAATTAACACAGAAATAATTATTTCAGGTCTAATTGTAAGCCATAGGTAAAACGGATAAAAATTATTTGTTTTTGAAAAAACAAATAAAATTTATCTGTTTTACTCAGTGGTCTTAAATATTTAAGAAATATCTTTTTAAATGATAATACTAGTTTCAAAGCTTATTAAAAGCATAATTTAACACAGAATTAATTATTTCAGGTCTAATTGTAGGCCATAGGTAAAACGGATAAAAAATATTTGTTTTTGAAAAATCAAATAAAATTTATCTGTTTTACTCAGTGGTCTTAAATATTGAATTAATATCATTTTAAATGATAATACTAGTTTCATACTTTATAAAAAGTATAAATTAACACAGAAATAATTATTTCAGGTCTAACTGTAGGCCATAGGTAAAACGGATAAAAAATATTTGTTTTTGAAAAAACAAATAAAATTTATCCGTTTTTCACCGGGAGCTCAAATATTGAAGAAATATCATTTTAAATGATAATACTAGTTTCAAAATTTTTTAAAAGCATTATTTAACACAGAAATAATTATTTCAGTTCTAATTGTAGGCCATAGGTAAAACGGATAAAAAAAATTTTTTTTGAAAAATCAAATAAAATTTATCGGTTTTACTCAGTGGTCTTAAATATTGAATTAATATCATTTTAAATGATAATACTAGTTTCATACTTTATAAAAAGTATAAATTAACACAGAAATAATTATTTCAGGTCTAATTGTAAGCCATAGGTAAAACGGATAAAAATTATTTGTTTTTGAAAAAACAAATAAAATTTATCTTTTTTACTCAGTGGTTTAAATATTTAAGAAATATCATTTTAAATGATAATAATAGTTTCAAAGCTTATTAAAAGCATAATTTAACACAGAATTAATTATTTCAGGTCTAATTGTAGGCCATAGGTAAAACGGATAAAAAATATTTGTTTTTGAAAAAACAAATAAAATTTATCCGTTTTTCACCGGGAGCTCAAATATTGAAGAAATATCATTTTAAATGATAATACTAGTTTCAAAATTTATTAAAAGCATTATTTAACACAGAAATAATTATTTCAGTTCTAATTGTAGGCCATAGGTAAAACGGATAAAAAAAATTTTTTTTGAAAAATCAAATAAAATTTATCTGTTTTACTCAGTGGTCTTAAATATTGAATTAATATCATTTTAAATGATAATACTAGTTTCATACTTTATAAAAAGTTTAAATTAACACAGAATTAATTATTTCAGGTCTAATTGTAGGCCATAGGTAAAACGGATAAAAAATATTTGTTTTTGAAAAAACAAATAAAATTTATCCGTTTTTCACCGGGAACTCAAATATTGAAGAAATATCATTTTAAATGATAATACTAGTTTCAAAATTTATTAAAAGCATTATTTAACATAGAAATAATTATTTCAGGTCTAATTGTAGGCCAAAGGTAAAACGGATAAAAATTATTTGTTTTTGAAAAAACAAATAAAATTTATCTGTTTTACTCAGTGGTCTTAAATATTGAAGTAATATCGTTTTTAATGATAATACTAGTTTCATAATTTATAAAAAGTATAAATTAACACAGAAATAATTATTTCAGGTCTAATTGTAGGCCATAGGTAAAACGGATAAAAAATATTTGTTTTTGAAAAAACAAATAAAATTTATCCGTTTTTCACCGGGAGCTCAAATATTGAAGAAATATCATTTTAAATGATAATACTAGTTTCAAAATTTATTAAAAGCATTATTTAACATAGAAATAATTATTTCAGGTCTAATTGTAGGCCAAAGGTAAAACGGATAAAAGTTATTTGTTTTTGAAAAAACAAATAAAATTTATCTGTTTTACTCAGTGGTCTTAAATATTGAAGTAATATCGTTTTTAATGATAATACTAGTTTCATAATTTATAAAAAGTATAAATTAACACAGAATTAATTATTTCAGGTCTAATTGTAGGCCATAGGTAAAACGGATAAAAAATATTTGTTTTTGAAAAAACAAATAAAATTTATCCGTTTTTCACCGGGAGCTCAAATATTGAAGAAATATCATTTTAAATGATAATACTAGTTTCAAAATTTATTAAAAGCATTATTTAACATAGAAATAATTATTTCAGGTCTAATTGTAGGCCAAAGGTAAAACGGATAAAAATTATTTGTTTTTGAAAAAACAAATAAAATTTATCTGTTTTACTCAGTGGTCTTAAATATTGAAGTAATATCGTTTTTAATGATAATACTAGTTTCATAATTTATAAAAAGTATAAATTAACACAGAAATAATTATTTCAGGTCTAATTGTAAGCCATAGGTAAAACGGATAAAAATTATTTGTTTTTGAAAAAACAAATAAAATTTATCTGTTTTACTCAGTGGTCTTAAATATTTAAGAAATATCATTTTAAATGATAATACTAGTTTCAAATTTTATTAAAAGCATTATTTAACACAGAAATAATTATTTCAGTTCTAATTGTAGGCCATAGGTAAAACGGATAAAAAAAATTTTTTTTGAAAAATCAAATAAAATTTATCTGTTTTACTCAGTGGTCTTAAATATTGAATTAATATCATTTTAAATGATAATACTAGTTTCATACTTTATAAAAAGTATAAATTAACACAGTAATAATTATTTCAGGTCTAATTGTAAGCCATAGGTAAAACGGATAAAAATTATTTGTTTTTGAAAAAACAAATAAAATTTATCTGTTTTACTCAGTGGTCTTAAATATTTAAGAAATATCATTTTAAATGATAATACTAGTTTCAAAGCTTATTAAAAGCATAATTTAACACAGAATTAATTATTTCAGGTCTAATTGTAGGCCATAGGTAAAACGGATAAAAAATATTTGTTTTTGAAAAAACAAATAAAATTTATCCGTTTTTCACCGGGAGCTCAAATATTGAAGAAATATCATTTTAAATGATAATACTAGTTTCAAAATTTATTAAAAGCATTATTTAACATAGAAATAATTATTTCAGGTCTAATTGTAGGCCAAAGGTAAAACGGATAAAAATTATTTGTTTTTGAAAAAACAAATAAAATTTATCTGTTTTACTCAGTGGTCTTAAATATTGAAGTAATATCGTTTTTAATGATAATACTAGTTTCATAATTTATAAAAAGTATAAATTAACACAGAAATAATTATTTCAGGTCTAATTGTAAGCCATAGGTAAAACGGATAAAAATTATTTGTTTTTGAAAAAACAAATAAAATTTATCTGTTTTACTCAGTGGTCTTAAATATTTGTGCCAACTTCAATGCGGATAACGACGCCGCTATATTTTTTCGACGCCTCAGGGTGTTTTCTACATAAACGAAATAACAGAACATTTCTTCGAATGCAGTCTTTTGTATTTTTGATTTTTTTTCATTACCCATCATTATCCCCATAATAAAAATTTTTTTTTGTGTTTTTCACAATGCATTTGAATGAGGATGTGATATCTTTTTTAAGATAAAACTTTACCAAAAATTTAACAGGAGCAATTTTTAAACACAGAAAAAATTATTTCAGGTTTAATTGTCCTTCAAAATACAATAATCAACATTATTGGCTTCCAATAATATTGGCTTCCAATAATATTATTATTGTTTTTTTCACAGGCTGTTTTTGTGCCAACTTCAATGCGGATAACGACGCCGCTATGTTTTTTCGATGCCTTAGGGTTTATTTTACATAATGAAAATCACAGAACATTTATTCGAATGCAGTCTTTTGTATTTTTGATTTTTTTTCATTACCTATCATTTTCCCCAACATAAAAGTTTTTTGTTTATTAAACAATTGATTTAAATATTGAAGTTATATCTTTTATGAGACAAAAATTGTTTCAAAATTTATTAAAAGCACAATTAAACACTTAAAAAACTAATTCAGGTTTAATTGTCCATTCATTCAATAATTTAATATCTTTCAAAGCGTTTCACAAATTTAAAAAGCGTTTGTACCTTTACACAGAAAAAAATTGTTTTTTGTGCCAACTTCAACGCGGATAACGACGCCGCTATATTTTTTCGACGCCTCAGGGTGTTTTCTACATAAACGAAATAACAGAACATTTCTTCGAATGCAGTCTTTTGTATTTTTGATTTTTTTTCATTACCCATCATTATCCCCATAATAAAAATTTTTTTTTGTGTTTTTCACAATGCATTTGAATGAGGATGTGATATCTTTTTTAAGAAAAAACTTTACCAAAAATTTAACAGGAGCAATTTTTAAACACAGGAAAAATTATTTCAGGTTTAATTGTCCTTCAAAATACAATAATCAATATTATTGGCTTCCAATAATATTGGCTTCCAATAATATTATTATTGTTTTTTTCACAGGCTGTTTTTGTGCCAACTTCAACGCGGATAACGACGCCACTATATTTTTTCGACGCCTTATGGTTTATTTTACATAATTAAAACCACAGAACATTTCTTCGAATGCAGTCTTTTGTATTTTTGATTTTTTTTCATTACCCATCATTATCCCCATAATAAAAATTTTTTTTTGTGTTTTTCACAATGCATTTGAATGAGGATGTGATATCTTTTTTAAGAAAAAACTTTACCAAAAATTTAACAGGAGCAATTTTTAAACACAGGAAAAATTATTTCAGGTTTAATTGTCCTTCAAAATACAATAATCAATATTATTGGCTTCCAATAATATTGGCTTCCAATAATATTATTATTGTTTTTTTCACAGGCTGTTTTTGTGCCAACTTCAACGCGGATAACGACGCCACTATATTTTTTCGACGCCTTATGGTTTATTTTACATAATTAAAACCACAGAACATTTATTCGAATGCAGTCTTTTGTATTTTTGATTTTTTTTCATTACCTATCATTATCCCCAACATAAAAGTTTTTTGTTTATTAAACAATTGATTTAAATATTGAAGTTATATCTTTTATGAGATAAAACTTGTTTCAAAATTTATTAAAAGCACAATTAAACACTTAAAAAACTAATTCAGGTTTAATTGTCCATTCATTCAATAATTTAATATCTTTCAAAGCGTTTCACAAATGTAAAAAGCCTTTGTACCTTTACACAGAAAAAAATTGTTTTTTGTGCCAACTTCAATGCGGATAAAGACGCCGCTATGTTTTTTCGATGCCTTAGGGTTTATTTTACATAATGAAAATCACAGAACATTTATTCGAATGCAGTCTTTTGTATTTTTGATTTTTTTTCATTACCTATCATTATCCCCAACATAAAAGTTTTTTGTTTATTAAACAATTGATTTAAATAATGAAGTTATATCTTTTATGAGATAAAACTTGTTTCAAAATTTATTAAAAGCACAATTAAACACTTAAAAAACTAATTCAGGTTTAATTGTCCATTCATTCAATAATTTAATATCTTTCAAAGCGTTTCACAAATGTAAAAAGCCTTTGTACCTTTACACAGAAAAAAATTGTTTTTTGTGCCAACTTCAATGCGGATAACGACGCCGCTATGTTTTTTCGATGCCTTAGGGTTTATTTTACATAATGAAAATCACAGAACATTTATTCGAATGCAGTCTTTTGTATTTTTGATTTTTTTTCATTACCTATCATTATCCACAACATAAAAGTTTTTTGTTTATAAAACAATTGATTTAAATATTGAAGTTATATGTTTTATGAGATAAAACTTGTTTCAAAATTTATTAAAAGCACAATTAAACACTTAAAAAACTAATTCAGGTTTAATTGTCCATTCATTCAATAATTTAATATCTTTCAAAGCGTTTCACAAATGTAAAAAGCCTTTGTACCTTTACACAGAAAAAAATTGTTTTTTGTGCCAACTTCAATGCGGATAAAGACGCCGCTATGTTTTTTCGACGCCTTAGGGTGTATTTTACATAAAAGAAATAACAGAACATTTCTTCGAATGCAGTCTTTTGTATTTTTGATTTTTTTTCATTACCCATCATTATCCCTAACATAAAAATTTTTTATGTGTTTTTCACAATGCATTTGAATGAGGATGTGATATCTTTTTTAAGATAAAACTTGTTTCAAAATTTATTAAAAGCACAATTAAACACTTAAAAAACTAATTCAGGTTTAATTGTCCATTCATTCAATAATTTAATATCTTTCAAAGCGTTTCACAAATGTAAAAAGCCTTTGTACCTTTACACAGAAAAAAATTGTTTTTTGTGCCAACTTCAATGCGGATAAAGACGCCGCTATGTATTTTCGATGCCTTAGGGTTTATTTTACATAATGAAAATCACAGAACATTTATTCGAATGCAGTCTTTTGTATTTTTGATTTTTTTTCATTACCTATCATTATCCCCAACATAAAAGTTTTTTGTTTATTAAACAATTGATTTAAATAATTAAGTTATATCTTTTATGAGATAAAACTTGTTTCAAAATTTATTAAAAGCACAATTAAACACTTAAAAAACTAATTCAGGTTTAATTGTCACTTCATTCAATAATTTAATATCTTTCAAAGCGTTTCACAAATGTAAAAAGCCTTTGTACCTTTACACAGAAAAAAATTGTTTTTTGTGCCAACTTCAATGCGGATAAAGACGCCGCTATGTTTTTTCGACGCCTTAGGGTGTATTTTACATAAAAGAAATAACAGAACATTTTTTCGAATGCAGTCTTTTGTATTTTTGATTTTTTTTCATTACCCATCATTATCCCTAACATAAAAATTTTTTATGTGTTTTTCACAATGCATTTGAATGAGGATGTGATATCTTTTTTAAGATAAAACTTGTTTCAAAATTTATTAAAAGCACAATTAAACACTTAAAAAACTAATTCAGGTTTAATTGTCCATTCATTCAATAATTTAATATCTTTCAAAGCGTTTCACAAATGTAAAAAGCCTTTGTACCTTTACACAGAAAAAAATTGTTTTTTGTGCCAACTTCAATGCGGATAACGACGCCGCTATGTTTTTTCGATGCCTTAGGGTTTATTTTACATAATGAAAATCACAGAACATTTCTTCGAATGCAGTCTTTTGTATTTTTGATTTTTTTTCATTACCTATCATTATCCCCAACATAAAAGTTTTTTGTTTATTAAACAATTGATTTAAATAATGAAGTTATATCTTTTATGAGATAAAACTTGTTTCAAAATTTATTAAAAGCACAATTAAACACTTAAAAAACTAATTCAGGTTTAATTGTCCATTCATTCAATAATTTAATATCTTTCAAAGCGTTTCACAAATGTAAAAAGCCTTTGTACCTTTACACAGAAAAAAATTGTTTTTTGTGCCAACTTCAATGCGGATAACGACGCCGCTATGTTTTTTCGATGCCTTAGGGTTTATTTTACATAATGAAAATCACAGAACATTTCTTCGAATGCAGTCTTTTGTATTTTTGATTTTTTTTCATTACCTATCATTATCCCCAACATAAAAGTTTTTTGTTTATTAAACAATTGATTTAAATAATGAAGTTATATCTTTTATGAGATAAAACTTGTTTCAAAATTTATTAAAAGCACAATTAAACACTTAAAAAACTAATTCAGGTTTAATTGTCCATTCATTCAATAATTTAATATCTTTCAAAGCGTTTCACAAATGTAAAAAGCCTTTGTACCTTTACACAGAAAAAAATTGTTTTTTGTGCAAACTTCAATGCGGATAACGACGCCGCTATGTTTTTTCGATGCCTTAGGGTTTATTTTACATAATGAAAATCACAGAACATTTATTCGAATGCAGTCTTTTGTATTTTTGATTTTTTTTCATTACCTATCATTATCCCCAACATAAAAGTTTTTTGTTTATTAAACAATTGATTTAAATAATGAAGTTATATCTTTTATGAGATAAAACTTGTTTCAAAATTTATTAAAAGCACAATTAAACACTTAAAAAACTAATTCAGGTTTAATTGTCCATTCATTCAATAATTTAATATCTTTCAAAGCGTTTCACAAATGTAAAAAGCCTTTGTACCTTTACACAGAAAAAAATTGTTTTTTGTGCCAACTTCAATGCGGATAACGACGCCGCTATGTTTTTTCGATGCCTTAGGGTGTATTTTACATAAAAGAAATAACAGAACATTTCTTCGAATGCAGTCTTTTGTATTTTTGATTTTTTTTCATTACCCATCATTATCCCTAACATAAAAATTTTTTATGTGTTTTTCACAATGCATTTGAATGAGGATGTGATATCTTTTTTAAGATAAAACTTGTTTCAAAATTTATTAAAAGCACAATTAAACACTTAAAAAACTAATTCAGGTTTAATTGTCCATTCATTCAGTAATTTAATATCTTTCAAAGCGTTTCACAAATGTAAAAAGCCTTTGTACCTTTACACAGAAAAAAATTGTTTTTTGTGCCAACTTCAATGCGGATAACGACGCCGCTATGTTTTTTCGATGCCTTAGGGTTTATTTTACATAATGAAAATCACAGAACATTTATTCGAATGCAGTCTTTTGTATTTTTGATTTTTTTTCATTACCTATCATTATCCACAACATAAAAGTTTTTTGATTTATAAAACAATTGATTTAAATATTGAAGTTATATCTTTTATGAGATAAAACTTGTTTCAAAATTTATTAAAAGCACAATTAAACACTTAAAAAACTAATTCAGGTTTAATTGTCCATTCATTCAATAATTTAATATCTTTCAAAGCGTTTCACAAATGTAAAAAGCCTTTGTACCTTTACACAGAAAAAAATTGTTTTTTGTGCCAACTTCAATGCGGATAAAGACGCCGCTATGTTTTTTCGACGCCTTAGGGTGTATTTTACATAAAAGAAATAACAGAACATTTCTTCGAATGCAGTCTTTTGTATTTTTGATTTTTTTTCATTACCCATCATTATCCCTAACATAAAAATTTTTTATGTGTTTTTCACAATGCATTTGAATGAGGATGTGATATCTTTTTTAAGATAAAACTTGTTTCAAAATTTATTAAAAGCACAATTAAACACTTAAAAAACTAATTCAGGTTTAATTGTCCATTCATTCAATAATTTAATATCTTTCAAAGCGTTTCACAAATGTAAAAAGCCTTTGTACCTTTACACAGAAAAAAATTGTTTTTTGTGCCAACTTCAATGCGGATAAAGACGCCGCTATGTTTTTTCGATGCCTTAGGGTTTATTTTACATAATGAAAATCACAGAACATTTATTCGAATGCAGTCTTTTGTATTTTTGATTTTTTTTCATTACCTATCATTATCCCCAACATAAAAGTTTTTTGTTTATTAAACAATTGATTTAAATAATGAAGTTATATCTTTTATGAGATAAAACTTGTTTCAAAATTTATTAAAAGCACAATTAAACACTTAAAAAACTAATTCAGGTTTAATTGTCCATTCATTCAATAATTTAATATCTTTCAAAGCGTTTCACAAATGTAAAAAGCCTTTGTACCTTTACACAGAAAAAAATTGTTTTTTGTGCCAACTTCAATGCGGATAAAGACGCCGCTATGTTTTTTCGACGCCTTAGGGTGTATTTTACATAAAAGAAATAACAGAACATTTCTTCGAATGCAGTCTTTTGTATTTTTGATTTTTTTTCATTACCCATCATTATCCCTAACATAAAAATTTTTTATGTGTTTTTCACAATGCATTTGAATGAGGATGTGATATCTTTTTTAAGATAAAACTTGTTTCAAAATTTATTAAAAGCACAATTAAACACTTAAAAAACTAATTCAGGTTTAATTGTCCATTCATTCAGTAATTTAATATCTTTCAAAGCGTTTCACAAATGTAAAAAGCCTTTGTACCTTTACACAGAAAAAAATTGTTTTTTGTGCCAACTTCAATGCGGATAACGACGCCGCTTTGTTTTTTCGATGCCTTAGGGTTTATTTTACATAATGAAAATCACAGAACATTTATTCGAATGCAGTCTTTTGTATTTTTGATTTTTTTTCATTACCTATCATTATCCCCAACATAAAAGTTTTTTGTTTATTAAACAATTGATTTAAATAATGAAGTTATATCTTTTATGAGATAAAACTTGTTTCAAAATTTATTAAAAGCACAATTAAACACTTAAAAAACTAATTCAGGTTTAATTGTCCATTCATTCAATAATTTAATATCTTTCAAAGCGTTTCACAAATGTAAAAAGCCTTTGTACCTTTACACAGAAAAAAATTGTTTTTTGTGCCAACTTCAATGCGGATAAAGACGCCGCTATGTTTTTTCGATGCCTTAGGGTTTATTTTACATAATGAAAATCACAGAACATTTATTCGAATGCAGTCTTTTGTATTTTTGATTTTTTTTCATTACCTATCATTATCCCCAACATAAAAGTTTTTTGTTTATTAAACAATTGATTTAAATAATGAAGTTATATCTTTTATGAGATAAAACTTGTTTCAAAATTTATTAAAAGCACAATAAAACACTTAAAAAACTAATTCAGGTTTAATTGTCCATTCATTCAATAATTTAATATCTTTCAAAGCGTTTCACAAATGTAAAAAGCCTTTGTACCTTTACACAGAAAAAAATTGTTTTTTGTGCCAACTTCAATGCGGATAAAGACGCCACTATGTTTTTTCGATGCCTTAGGGTTTATTTTACATAATGAAAATCACAGAACATTTATTCGAATGCAGTCTTTTGTATTTTTGATTTTTTTTCATTACCTATCATTATCCACAACATAAAAGTTTTTTGATTTATAAAACGATTGATTTAAATGTTGAAGTTATATCTTTTATGAGATAAAACTTGTTTCAAAATTTATTAAAAGCACAATTAAACACTTAAAAAACTAATTCAGGTTTAATTGTCCATTCATTCAATAATTTAATATCTTTCAAAGCGTTTCACAAATGTAAAAAGCCTTTGTACCTTTACACAGAAAAAAATTGTTTTTTGTGCCAACTTCAATGCGGATAAAGACGCCGCTATGTTTTTTCGATGCCTTAGGGTTTATTTTACATAATGAAAATCACAGAACATTTATTCGAATGCAGTCTTTTGTATTTTTGATTTTTTTTCATTACCTATCATTATCCCCAACATAAAAGTTTTTTGTTTATTAAACAATTGATTTAAATAATGAAGTTATATCTTTTATGAGATAAAACTTGTTTCAAAATTTGTTAAAAGCACAATTAAACACTTAAAAAACTAATTCAGGTTTAATTGTCCATTCATTCAATAATTTAATATCTTTCAAAGCGTTTCACAAATGTAAAAAGCCTTTGTACCTTTACACAGAAAAAAATTGTTTTTTGTGCCAACTTCAATGCGGATAAAGACGCCGCTATGTTTTTTCGATGCCTTAGGGTTTATTTTACATAATGAAAACCACAGAACATTTATTCGAATGCAGTCTTTTGTATTTTTGATTTTTTTTCATTACCTATCATTATCCCCAACATAAAAGTTTTTTGTTTATTAAACAATTGATTTAAATAATGAAGTTATATCTTTTATGAGATAAAACTTGTTTCAAAATTTATTAAAAGCACAATTAAACACTTAAAAAACTAATTCAGGTTTAATTGTCCATTCATTCAATAATTTAATATCTTTCAAAGCGTTTCACAAATGTAAAAAGCCTTTGTACCTTTACACAGAAAAAAATTGTTTTTTGTGCCAACTTCAATGCGGGTAAAGACGCCGCTATGTTTTTTCGATGCATTAGGGTTTATTTTACATAATGAAAATCACAGAACATTTATTCGAATGCAGTCTTTTGTATTTTTGATTTTTTTTCATTACCTATCATTATCCACAACATAAAAGTTTTTTGATTTATAAAACAATTGATTTAAATAATGAAGTTATATCTTTTATGAGATAAAACTTGTTTCAAAATTTATTAAAAGCACAATTAAACACTTAAAAAACTAATTCAGGTTTAATTGTCCATTCATTCAATAATTTAATATCTTTCAAAGCGTTTCACAAATGTAAAAAGCCTTTGTACCTTTACACAGAAAAAAATTGTTTTTTGTGCCAACTTCAATGCGGATAAAGACGCCGCTATGTTTTTTCGATGCCTTAGGGTTTATTTTACATAATGAAAACCACAGAACATTTATTCGAATGCAGTCTTTTGTATTTTTGATTTTTTTTCATTACCTATCATTATCCCCAACATAAAAGTTTTTTGTTTATTAAACAATTGATTTAAATAATGAAGTTATATCTTTTATGAGATAAAACTTGTTTCAAAATTTATTAAAAGCACAATTAAACACTTAAAAAACTAATTCAGGTTTAATTGTCCATTCATTCAATAATTTAATATCTTTCAAAGCGTTTCACAAATGTAAAAAGCCTTTGTACCTTTACACAGAAAAAAATTGTTTTTTGTGCCAACTTCAATGCGGATAAAGACGCCGCTATGTTTTTTCGATGCCTTAGGGTTTATTTTACATAATGAAAATCACAGAACATTTATTCGAATGCAGTCTTTTGTATTTTTGATTTTTTTTCATTACCTATCATTATCCACAACATAAAAGTTTTTTGATTTATAAAACGATTGATTTAAATGTTGAAGTTATATCTTTTATGAGATAAAACTTGTTTCAAAATTTATTAAAAGCACAATTAAACACTTAAAAAACTAATTCAGGTTTAATTGTCCATTCATTCAATAATTTAATATCTTTCAAAGCGTTTCACAAATGTAAAAAGCCTTTGTACCTTTACACAGAAAAAAATTGTTTTTTGTGCCAACTTCAATGCGGATAAAGACGCCGCTATGTTTTTTCGATGCCTTAGGGTTTATTTTACATAATGAAAATCACAGAACATTTATTCGAATGCAGTCTTTTGTATTTTTGATTTTTTTTCATTACCTATCATTATCCCCAACATAAAAGTTTTTTGTTTATTAAACAATTGATTTAAATAATGAAGTTATATCTTTTATGAGATAAAACTTGTTTCAAAATTTATTAAAAGCACAATTAAACACTTAAAAAACTAATTCAGGTTTAATTGTCCATTCATTCAATAATTTAATATCTTTCAAAGCGTTTCACAAATGTAAAAAGCCTTTGTACCTTTACACAGAAAAAAATTGTTTTTTGTGCCAACTTCAATGCGGATAAAGACGCCGCTATGTTTTTTCGATGCCTTAGGGTTTATTTTACATAATGAAAATCACAGAACATTTATTCGAATGCAGTCTTTTGTATTTTTGATTTTTTTTCATTACCTATCATTATCCCCAACATAAAAGTTTTTTGTTTATTAAACAATTGATTTAAATAATGAAGTTATATCTTTTATGAGATAAAACTTGTTTCAAAATTTATTAAAAGCACAATTAAACACTTAAAAAACTAATTCAGGTTTAATTGTCCATTCATTCAATAATTTAATATCTTTCAAAGCGTTTCACAAATGTAAAAAGCCTTTGTACCTTTACACAGAAAAAAATTGTTTTTTGTGCCAACTTCAATGCGGATAACGACGCCGCTATGTTTTTTCGATGCCTTAGGGTTTATTTTACATAATGAAAATCACAGAACATTTATTCGAATGCAGTCTTTTGTATTTTTGATTTTTTTTCATTACCTATCATTATCCCCAACATAAAAGTTTTTTGTTTATTAAACAATTGATTTAAATAATGAAGTTATATCTTTTATGAGATAAAACTTGTTTCAAAATTTATTAAAAGCACAATTAAACACTTAAAAAACTAATTCAGGTTTAATTGTCCATTCATTCAATAATTTAATATCTTTCAAAGCGTTTCACAAATGTAAAAAGCCTTTGTACCTTTACACAGAAAAAAATTGTTTTTTGTGCCAACTTCAATGCGGGTAAAGACGCCGCTATGTTTTTTCGATGCATTAGGGTTTATTTTACATAATGAAAATCACAGAACATTTATTCGAATGCAGTCTTTTGTATTTTTGATTTTTTTTCATTACCTATCATTATCCACAACATAAAAGTTTTTTGATTTATAAAACAATTGATTTAAATAATGAAGTTATATCTTTTATGAGATAAAACTTGTTTCAAAATTTATTAAAAGCACAATTAAACACTTAAAAAACTAATTCAGGTTTAATTGTCCATTCATTCAATAATTTAATATCTTTCAAAGCGTTTCACAAATGTAAAAAGCCTTTGTACCTTTACACAGAAAAAAATTGTTTTTTGTGCCAACTTCAATGCGGATAAAGACGCCGCTATGTTTTTTCGATGCCTTAGGGTTTATTTTACATAATGAAAACCACAGAACATTTATTCGAATGCAGTCTTTTGTATTTTTGATTTTTTTTCATTACCTATCATTATCCCCAACATAAAAGTTTTTTGTTTATTAAACAATTGATTTAAATAATGAAGTTATATCTTTTATGAGATAAAACTTGTTTCAAAATTTATTAAAAGCACAATTAAACACTTAAAAAACTAATTCAGGTTTAATTGTCCATTCATTCAATAATTTAATATCTTTCAAAGCGTTTCACAAATGTAAAAAGCCTTTGTACCTTTACACAGAAAAAAATTGTTTTTTGTGCCAACTTCAATGCGGATAAAGACGCCGCTATGTTTTTTCGATGCCTTAGGGTTTATTTTACATAATGAAAATCACAGAACATTTATTCGAATGCAGTCTTTTGTATTTTTGATTTTTTTTCATTACCTATCATTATCCACAACATAAAAGTTTTTTGATTTATAAAACGATTGATTTAAATGTTGAAGTTATATCTTTTATGAGATAAAACTTGTTTCAAAATTTATTAAAAGCACAATTAAACACTTAAAAAACTAATTCAGGTTTAATTGTCCATTCATTCAATAATTTAATATCTTTCAAAGCGTTTCACAAATGTAAAAAGCCTTTGTACCTTTACACAGAAAAAAATTGTTTTTTGTGCCAACTTCAATGCGGATAAAGACGCCGCTATGTTTTTTCGATGCCTTAGGGTTTATTTTACATAATGAAAATCACAGAACATTTATTCGAATGCAGTCTTTTGTATTTTTGATTTTTTTTCATTACCTATCATTATCCCCAACATAAAAGTTTTTTGTTTATTAAACAATTGATTTAAATAATGAAGTTATATCTTTTATGAGATAAAACTTGTTTCAAAATTTATTAAAAGCACAATTAAACACTTAAAAAACTAATTCAGGTTTAATTGTCCATTCATTCAATAATTTAATATCTTTCAAAGCGTTTCACAAATGTAAAAAGCCTTTGTACCTTTACACAGAAAAAAATTGTTTTTTGTGCCAACTTCAATGCGGATAAAGACGCCGCTATGTTTTTTCGATGCCTTAGGGTTTATTTTACATAATGAAAATCACAGAACATTTATTCGAATGCAGTCTTTTGTATTTTTGATTTTTTTTCATTACCTATCATTATCCCCAACATAAAAGTTTTTTGTTTATTAAACAATTGATTTAAATAATGAAGTTATATCTTTTATGAGATAAAACTTGTTTCAAAATTTATTAAAAGCACAATTAAACACTTAAAAAACTAATTCAGGTTTAATTGTCCATTCATTCAATAATTTAATATCTTTCAAAGCGTTTCACAAATGTAAAAAGCCTTTGTACCTTTACACAGAAAAAAATTGTTTTTTGTGCCAACTTCAATGCGGATAACGACGCCGCTATGTTTTTTCGATGCCTTAGGGTTTATTTTACATAATGAAAATCACAGAACATTTATTCGAATGCAGTCTTTTGTATTTTTGATTTTTTTTCATTACCTATCATTATCCCCAACATAAAAGTTTTTTGTTTATTAAACAATTGATTTAAATAATGAAGTTATATCTTTTATGAGATAAAACTTGTTTCAAAATTTATTAAAAGCACAATTAAACACTTAAAAAACTAATTCAGGTTTAATTGTCCATTCATTCAATAATTTAATATCTTTCAAAGCGTTTCACAAATGTAAAAAGCCTTTGTACCTTTACACAGAAAAAAATTGTTTTTTGTGCCAACTTCAATGCGGATAAAGACGCCGCTATGTTTTTTCGACGCCTTAGGGTGTATTTTACATAAAAGAAATAACAGAACATTTCTTCGAATGCAGTCTTTTGTATTTTTGATTTTTTTTCATTACCCATCATTATCCCTAACATAAAAATATTTTATGTGTTTTTCACAATGCATTTGAATGAGGATGTGATATCTTTTTTAAGATAAAACTTTACCAAAAATTTAACATGAGCAATTTTTAAACACTGAAAAAATTATTTCAGGTTTAATTGTCCTTCAAACTACAATAATCAATATTATTGGCTTCCAATAATATTATTATTGTTTTTTTCACAGGCTTTTTTTTGTGACATCTTCAATGCGGATAACGACGCCGCTATGTTTTTTCGATGCCTTAGGGTTTATTTTACATAATGAAAATCACAGAACATTTATTCGAATGCAGTCTTTTGTATTTTTGTTTTTTTTTTACCCATCATTATCCCCAACATAAAAATTTTTTTGTTTTTTTCACAGTGGTCTCTAATATAGAAGTTATATCTGTTATGAGATAAAACTTGTTTTAAAATTTATTAAAAGCACAATTAAACACTTAAAAAACTAATTCAGGTTTAATTGTCAATTCATTCAATAATTTAATATCTTTCAAAGCGTTTCACAAATGTAAAAAGCCTTTGTACCTTTACACAGAAAAAAATTGTTTTTTGTGAAAACTTCAATGCGGATAACGACGCCGCTATGTTTTTTCGATGCCTTACGGTTTATTTTACATAATGAAAATCACAGAACATTTATTCGAATGCAGTCTTTTGTATTTTTGATTTTTTTTCATTACCCATCATTATCCCCAACATAAAAATTTTTTGTTTTTTTCATAGTGGTCTCAAATATTGAAGTTATATCTCTTATGAGATAAAACTTGTTCCAAAATTTATTAAAAGCACAATTAAACACTTAAAAAACTATTTCAGGTTTAATTGTCCATTCATTCAATAATTTAATATCTTTCAAAGCGTTTTACAAATGTAAAAAGCCTTTGTACCTTTACACAGAAAAAAATTGTTTTTTGTGCCAACTTCAACGCGGATTACGACGCCGCTATATTTTTTCGACGCCTTAGGGTGTATTTTACATAAAAGAAATAACAGAACATTTCTTCGAATGCAGTCTTTGGTATTTTTGATTTTTTTTCATTACCCATCATTATCCCCAACATAAAAATTTTTTTTTGTGTTTTTCACAATGCATTTGAATGAGGATGTGATATCTTTTTTAAGATAAAACTTTACCAAAAATTTAACAGGAGCAATTTTTAAACACAGAAAAAATTATTTCAGGTTTAATTGTCCTTCAAAATACAATAATCAATATTATAGGCTTCCAATAATATTATTATTGTTTTTTCCACAGGCTGTTTTTGTGCCAACTTCAATGCGGATAACGACGCCGCTATGTTTTTTCGATGCCTTAGGGTTTATTCTACATAATGAAAATCACAGAAAATTTATTCGAATGCAGTCTTTTGTATTTTTGATTTTTTTTCATTACCTATCATTATCCCCAACATAAAAGTTTTTTGTTTATTAAACAATTGATTTAAATATTGAAGTTATATCTTTTATGAGATAAAACTTGTTTCAAAATTTATTAAAAGCACAATTAAACACTTAAAAAACTATTTCAGGTTTAATTGTCCATTCATTCAATAATTTAATATCTTTCAAAGCGTTTCACAAATGTAACAAGCCTTTGTACCTTTACACAGAAAAAAATTGTTTTTTGTGCCAACTTCAACGCGGATAACGACGCCGCTATATTTTTTCGACGCCTTAGGGTGTATTTTACATAAAAGAAATAACAGAACATTTCTTCGAATGCAGTCTTTTGTATTTTTGATTTTTTTTCATTACCCATCATTATCCCAACATAAAAGATTTTTGTTTATTAAACAATTGATTTAAATATTGAAGTTATACCTTTTATGAGATAAAACTTGTTTCAAAATTTATTAAAAGCACAATTAAACACTAAAAAAACTATTTCAGGTTCAATTGTCCATTCATTCAATAATTTAATATCTTTCAAAGCGTTTCACAAATGTAAAAAGCCTTTGTACCTTTACACAGAAAAAAATTGTTTTTTGTGCCAACTTCAACGCGGATAACGACGCCGCTATATTTTTTCGACGCCTTAGGGTGTATTTTACATAAAAGAAATAACAGAACATTTCTTCGAATGCAGTCTTTTGTATTTTTGATTTTTTTTCATTACCCATCATTATCCCCAACATAAAAATTATTTTTTGTGTTTTTCACAATGCATTTGAATGAGGATGTGATATCTTTTTTAAGATAAAACTTTACAAAAAATTTAACAAGAGCAATTTTTAAACACAGAAAAAATTATTTCAGGTTTAATTGTCCTTCAAAATACAATAATCAATATTATTGGCTTCCAATAATATTATTATTGTTTTTTTCACAGGCTGTTTTTGTGCCAACTTCAATGCGGATAACGACGCCGCTATGTTTTTTCGATACCTTAGGGTTTATTTTACATAATGAAAATCACAGAACATTTTTTCAAATGCAGTCTTTTGTATTTTTGATTTTTTTTCATTACCTATCATTATCCCCAACATAAAAGTTTTTTGTTTATTAAACAATTGATTTAAATATTGAAGTTATATCTTTTATGAGATAAAACTTGTTTCAAAATTTATTAAAAGCACAATAAAACACTTAAAAAACTATTTCAGGTTCAATTGTCCATTCATTCAATAATTTAATATCTTTCAAAGCGTTTCACAAATGTAAAAAGCCTTTGTACCTTTACACAGAAAAAAATTGTTTTTTGTGCCAACTTCAACGCGGATAACGACGCCGCTATATTTTTTCGACGCCTTAGGGTGTATTTTACATAATGAAAATCACAGAACATTTATTCGAATGCAGTCTTTTGTATTTTTGATTTTTTTTCATTACCTATCATTATCCCCAACATAAAAGTTTTTTGTTTATTAAACAATTGATTTAAATATTGAAGTTATATCTTTTATGAGATAAAACTTGTTTCAAAATTTATTAAAAGCACAATAAAACACTTAAAAAACTATTTCAGGTTCAATTGTCCATTCATTCAATAATTTAATATCTTTCAAAGCGTTTCACAAATGTAAAAAGCCTTTGTACCTTTACACAGAAAAAAATTGTTTTTTGTGCCAACTTCAACGCGGATAACGACGCCGCTATATTTTTTCGACGCCTTAGGGTGTATTTTACATAAAAGAAATAACAGAACATTTCTTCGAATGCAGTCTTTTGTATTTTTGATTTTTTTTCATTACCCATCATTATCCCCAACATAAAAATTTTTTTTTGTGTTTTTCACAATGCATTTGAATGAGGATGTGATATCTTTTTTAAGATAAAACTTTACCAAAAATTTAACAGGAGCAATTTTTAAACACAGAAAAAATTATTTCAGGTTTAATTGTCCTTCAAAATACAATAATCAATATTATTGGCTTCCAATAATATTATTATTGTTTTTTCCACAGGCTGTTTTTGTGCCAACTTCAATGCGGATAACGACGCCGCTATGTTTTTTCGATGCCTTAGGGTTTATTTTACATAATGAAAATCACAGAAAATTTCTTCGAATGCAGTCTTTTGTATTTTTGATTTTTTTTCATTACCTATCATTATCCCCAACATAAAAGTTTTTTGTTTATTAAACAATTGATTTAAATATTGAAGTTATATCTTTTATGAGATAAAACTTGTTTCAAAATTTATTAAAAGCACAATTAAACACTTAAAAAACTATTTCAGGTTTAATTGTCCATTCATTCAATAATTTAATATCTTTCAAAGCGTTTCACAAATGTAAAAAGCCTTTGTACCCTTACACAGAAAAAAATTGTTTTTTGTGCCAACTTCAACGCGGATAACGACGCCGCTATATTTTTTCGATGCCTTAGGGTTTATTTTACATAATGAAAATCACAGAACATTTATTCGAATGCAGTATTTTGTATTTTTGATTTTTTTTCATTACCTATCATTATCCCCAACATAAAAGTTTTTTGTTTATTAAACAATTGATTTAAATAATGAAGTTATATCTTTTATGAGATAAAACTTGTTTCAAAATTTATTAAAAGCACAATAAAACACTTAAAAAACTATTTCAGGTTCAATTGTCCATTCATTCAATAATTTAATATCTTTCAAAGCGTTTCACAAATGTAAAAAGCCTTTGTACCTTTACACAGAAAAAAATTGTTTTTTGTGCCAACTTCAACGCGGATAACGACGCCGCTATATTTTTTCGACGCCTTAGGGTGTATTTTACATAAAAGAAATAACAGAACATTTCTTCGAATGCAGTCTTTTGTATTTTTGATTTTTTTTCATTACCCATCATTATCCCCAACATAAAAATTATTTTTTGTGTTTTTCACAATGCATTTGAATGAGGATGTGATATCTTTTTTAAGATAAAACTTTACAAAAAATTTAACAAGAGCAATTTTTAAACACAGAAAAAATTATTTCAGGTTTAATTGTCCTTCAAAATACAATAATCAATATTATTGGCTTCCAATAATATTATTATTGTTTTTTTCACAGGCTGTTTTTGTGCCAACTTCAATGCGGATAACGACGCCGCTATGTTTTTTCGATACCTTAGGGTTTATTTTACATAATGAAAATCACAGAACATTTTTTCAAATGCAGTCTTTTGTATTTTTGATTTTTTTTCATTACCTATCATTATCCCCAACATAAAAGTTTTTTGTTTATTAAACAATTGATTTAAATATTGAAGTTATATCTTTTATGAGATAAAACTTATTTCAAAATTTATTAAAAGCACAATAAAACACTTAAAAAACTATTTCAGGTTCAATTGTCCATTCATTCAATAATTTAATATCTTTCAAAGCGTTTCACAAATGTAAAAAGCCTTTGTACCTTTACCCTGAAAAAAATTGTTTTTTGTGCCAACTTCAACGCGGATAACGACGCAGCTATATTTTTTCGTCGCCTTAGGGTGTATTTTACATAAAAGAAATAACAGAACATTTCTTCGATTGCAGTCTTTTGTATTTTTGATTTTTTTTCATTACCTATCATTATCCCCAACATAAAAGTTTTTTGTTTATTAAACAATTGATTTAAATATTGAAGTTATATCTTTTATGAGATAAAACTTGTTTCAAAATTTATTAAAAGCACAGTTAAACACTTAAAAAACTATTTCAGGTTTAATTGTCCATTCATTCAATAATTTAATATCTTTCAAAGCGTTTCACAAATGTAAAAAGCCTTTGTACCTTTACACAGAAAAAAATTGTTTTTTGTGCCAACTTCAACGCGGATAACGACGCAGCTATATTTTTTCGTCGCCTTAGGGTGTATTTTACATAAAAGAAATAACAGAACATTTCTTCGAATGCAGTCTTTTGTATTTTTGATTTTTTTTCATTACCTATCATTATCCCCAACATAAAAGTTTTTTGTTTATTAAACAATTGATTTAAATATTGAAGTTATATCTTTTATGAGATAAAACTTGTTTCAAAATTTATTAAAAGCACAATTAAACACTTAAAAAACTATTTCAGGTTTAATTGTCCATTCATTCAATAATTTAATATCTTTCAAAGCGTTTCACAAATGTAAAAAGCCTTTGTACCTTTACACAGAAAAAAATTGTTTTTGTGCCAACTTCAACGCGGATAACGACGCCGCTATATTTTTTCGACGCCTTAGGGTGTATTTTACATAAAAGAAATAACAGAACATTTCTTCCAATGCAGTCTTTTGTTTTTTTGATTTTTTTTCATTACCCATCATTATCCCCAACATAAAAATTTTTTTTTGTGTTTTTCACAATGCATTTGAATGAGGATGTGATATCTTTTTTAAGATAAAACTTTACCAAAAATTTAACAAGAGCAAATGTTAAACACAGAAAAAATTATTTCAGGTTTAATTGTCCTTCAAAATACAATAATCAATATTATTAACTTCCAATAATATTATTATTGTTTTTTTCACAGGCTGTTTTTGTGCCAACTTCAATGCGGATAACGACGCCGCTATGTTTTTTCGATGCCTTAGGGTTTATTTTACATAATGAAAATCACAGAACATTTATTCGAATGCAGTCTTTTGTATTTTTGATTTTTTTTCATTACCTATCATTATCCCCAACATAAAAGTTTTTTGTTTATTAAACAATTGATTTAAATATTGAAGTTATATCTTTTATGAGATAAAACTTGTTTCAAAATTTATTAAAAGCACAATTAAACACTTAAAAAACTATTTCAGGTTTAATTGTCCATTCATTCAATAATTTAATATCTTTCAAAGCGTTTCACAAATGTAAAAAGCCTTTGTACCTTTACACAGAAAAAAATTGTTTTTGTGCCAACTTCAACGCGGATAACGACGCCGCTATATTTTTTCGACGCCTTAGGGTGTATTTTACATAAAAGAAATAACAGAACATTTCTTCCAATGCAGTCTTTTGTTTTTTTGATTTTTTTTCATTACCCATCATTATCCCCAACATAAAAATTTTTTTTTGTGTTTTTCACAATGCATTTGAATGAGGATGTGATATCTTTTTTAAGATAAAACTTTACCAAAAATTTAACAAGAGCAAATGTTAAACACAGAAAAAATTATTTCAGGTTTAATTGTCCTTCAAAATACAATAATCAATATTATTAACTTCCAATAATATTATTATTGTTTTTTTCACAGGCTGTTTTTGTGCCAACTTCAATGCGGATAACGACGCCGCTATGTTTTTTCGATGCCTTAGGGTTTATTTTACATAATGAAAATCACAGAACATTTATTCGAATGCAGTCTTTTGTATTTTTGATTTTTTTTCATTACCTATCATTATCCCCAACATAAAAGTTTTTTGTTTATTAAACAATTGATTTAAATATTGAAGTTATATCTTTTATGAGATAAAACTTGTTTCAAAATTTATTAAAAGCACAATTAAACACTTAAAAAACTATTTCAGGTTTAATAGACCATTCATTCAATAATTTAATATCTTTCAAAGCGTTTCACAAATGTAAAAAGCCTTTGTACCTTTACACAGAAAAAAATTGTTTTTTGTGCCAACTTCAATGCGGATAACGACGCCGCTATGTTTTTTCGATGCCTTAGGGTTTATTTTACATAATGAAAATCACAGAACATTTTTTCGAATGCAGTCTTTTGTATTTTTGATTTTTTTTCATTACCTATCATTATCCCCAACATAAAAGTTTTTTGTTTATTAAACAATTGATTTAAATATTGAAGTTATATCTTTTATGAGATAAAACTTGTTTCAAAATTTATTAAAAGCACAATTAAACACTTAAAAAACTATTTCAGGTTTAATTGTCCATTCATTCAATAATTTAATATCTTTCAAAGCGTTTCACAAATGTAAAAAGCCTTTGTACCTTTACACAGAAAAAAATTGTTTTTGTGCCAACTTCAACGCGGATAACGACGCCGCTATATTTTTTCGACGCTTAGGGTGTATTTTACATAAAAGAAATAACAGAACATTTCTTCCAATGCAGTCTTTTGTTTTTTTGATTTTTTTTCATTACCCATCATTATCCCCAACATAAAAATTTTTTTTTGTGTTTTTCACAATGCATTTGAATGAGGATGTGATATCTTTTTTAAGATAAAACTTTACCAAAAATTTAACAAGAGCAAATGTTAAACACAGAAAAAATTATTTCAGGTTTAATTGTCCTTCAAAATACAATAATCAATATTATTGGCTTCCAATAATATTATTATTGTTTTTTTCACAGGCTGTTTTTGTGCCAACTTCAATGCGGATAACGACGCCGCTATGTTTTTTCGATGCCTTAGGGTTCATTTTACATAATGAAAATCACAGAACATTTATTCGAATGCAGTCTTTTGTATTTTTGATTTTTTTTCATTATATATCATTATCCCCAACATAAAAGTTTTTTGTTTATTAAACAATTGATTTAAATATTGAAGTTATATCTTTTATGAGATAAAACTTGTTTCAAAATTTATTAAAAGCACACTTAAACACTTAAAAAACTATTTCAGGTTTAATTGTCCATTCATTCAATAATTTAATATCTTTCAAAGCGTTTCACAAATGTAAAAAGCCTTTGTACCTTTACACAGAAAAAAATTGTTTTTTGTGCCAACTTCAATGCGGATAACGACGCCGCTATGTTTTTTCGATGCCTTAGGGTTTATTTTACATAATGAAAATCACAGAACATTTTTTCGAATGCAGTCTTTTGTATTTTTGATTTTTTTTCATTACCTATCATTATCCCCAACATAAAAGTTTTTTGTTTATTAAACATATGATTTAAATATTGAAGTTATATCTTTTATGAGACAAAACTTGTTTCAAAATTTATTAAAAGCACAATTAAACACTAAAAAAACTATTTCAGGTTCAATTGTCTATTCATTCAATAATTTAATATCTCTCAAAGCGTTTCACAAATGTAAAAAGCCTTTGTACCTTTACACAGAAAAAAATTGTTATTTGTGCCAACTTCAACGCGGATAACGACGCCGCTATATTTTTTCGATGCCTTAGGGTTTATTTTACATAATGAAAATCACAGAACATTTATTCGAATGCTGTCTTTTGTATTTTTGATTTTTTTTCATTACCTATCATTATCCCCAACATAAAAGTTTTTTGTTTTTTTCACAGTGGTCTCAAATATTGAAGTTATATCTCTTATGAGATAAAACTTGTTTCAAAATTTATTAAAAGCACAATTAAACACTAAAAAAACTATTTCAGGTTCAATTGTCCATTCATTCAATAATTTAATATCTTTCAAAGCGTTTCACAAATGTAAAAAGCCTTTGTACCTTTACACAGAAAAAAATTGTTTTTTGTGCCAACTTCAACGCGGATAACGACGCCGCTATATTTTTTCGACGCCTTTAAGTGTATTTTACATAAAAGAAATAACAGAACATTTCTTCGAATGCAGTCTTTTGTTTTTTTGATTTTTTTTCATTACCCATCATTATCCCCAACATAAAAATTTTCTTTTGTGTTTTTCACACTGCATTTGAATGAGGATGTGATATCTTTTTTAAGATAAAACTTTACCAAAAATTTAACAGGAGCAATTTTTAAACACAGAAAAAATTATTTCAGGTTTAATTGTCCTTCAAAATACAATAATTAATATTATTGGCTTCCAATAATATTATTATTGTTTTATTCACAGGCTTTTTTTGTGCCAACTTCAATGCGGATAACGACGCCGCTATGTTTTTTCGATGCCTTAGGGTTTATTATACATAATGAAAATCACAGAACATTTATTCGAATGCAGTCTTTTGTATTTTTGATTTTTTTTCATTACCCATCATTATCCCCAACATAAAAATTTTCTTTTGTGTTTTTCACACTGCATTTGAATGAGGATGTGATATCTTTTTTAAGATAAAACTTTACCAAAAATTTAACAGGAGCAATTTTTAATCACAGAAAAAATTATTTCAGGTTTAATTGTCCTTCAAAATACAATAATGAATATTATTGGCTTCCAATAATATTATTATTGTTTTTTTCACAGGCTGTTTTTGTGCCAACTTCAATGCGGATAACGACGCCGCTATATTTTTTCTACGCCTTAAAGTGTGTTTTACATAAAAAAAATAACAGAACATTTCTTCGAATGCAGTCTTTTCTATTTTTGATTTTTTTTCATTACCCATCATTATCCCCAACAAAAATATTTTTTTTTGTGTTTTTCACAATGCATTTGAATGAGGATGTGATATCTTTTTTAGGAAAAAACTTTTCCAAAAATTTAACAGGAGCATTAATAAACACAGAAAAATATACTTCAGGTTTAATTGTCCAGCAAAATAAGAAAATCAATAAAAAATATTATTGTTTTCCAATAATATTATTATTGCTTTTTCACAATGCATTTGAATGATAATGTGATATCTTTTTTAAGAAAAAACTTTTCCAAAAATTTAACAGGAGCATTAATAAACACAGAAAAATATATTTCAGGTTCAATTGTCCAGCAAAATAAGAAAATCAATAAAAAATATTATTGTTTTCCAATAATATTATTATTGCTTTTTCACAATGCATTTGAATGATAATGTGATATCTTTTTTAAGAAAAAACTTTTCCAAAAATTTAACAGGAGCATTAATAAACACTGAAAAATATATTTCAGGTTCAATTGTCCAGCAAAATAAGAAAATCAATAAAAAATATTATTGTTTTCCAATAATATTATTATTGCTTTTTCACAATGCATTTGAATGATAATGTAATATCTTTTTTAAGATAAAACTTTTCCAAAAATTTAACAGGAGCATTAATAAACACTGAAAAATATATTTCAGGTTCAATTGTCCAGCAAAACAAGAAAATCAATAAAAAATATTATTGTTTTCCAATAATATTATTATTGCTTTTTCACAATGCATTTGAATGATAATGTGATATCTTTTTTAAGAAAAAACTTTTCCAAAAATTTAACAGGAGCATTAATAAACACTGAAAAATATATTTCAGGTTCAATTGTCCAGCAAAATAAGAAAATCAATAAAAAATATTATTGTTTTCCAATAATATTATTATTGCTTTTTCACAATGCATTTGAATGATAATGTAATATCTTTTTTAAGATAAAACTTTTCCAAAAATTTAACAGGAGCATTAATAAACACAGAAAAATATATTTCAGGTTCAATTGTCCAGCAAAATAAGAAAATCAATAAAAAATATTATTGTTTTCCAATAATATTATTATTGCTTTTTCACAATGCATTTGAATGATAATGTGATATCTTTTTTAAGAAAAAACTTTTCCAAAAATTTAACAGGAGCATTAATAAACACAGAAAAATATATTTCAGGTTCAGTTGTCCTTCAAAATACAATAATCAATATTATTGGCCTCCAATAATATTATTATTGTTTTTTTCACAGGCTGTTTTTGTGCCAACTTCAATGCGGATAACGACGCCGCTATATTTTTTCGACGCCTTAAAGTGTTTTTTACATAAAAGAAATAACAGAACATTTCTTCGAATGCAGTCTTTTGTATTTTTGATTTTTTTTCATTACCCATCATTATCCCCAACAAAAATATTTTTTTTTGTGTTTTTCACAATGCATTTGAATGAGGAGGTGATATCATTTTTAAGAAAAAACTTTTCCAAAAATTTAACAGGAGCATTAATAAACACAGAAAAATATATTTCAGGTTTAATTGTCCAGCAACATAAGAAAATCATCAAAAAATATTATTGTTTTCCAATAATATTATTATTGCTTTTTCACAATGCATTTGAATGATAATGTGATATCTTTTTTAAGATAAAACTTTACCAAAAATTTAACAGGAGCAATTTTTAAACACAGAAAAAATTATTTCAGGTTTAATTGTCCTTCAAAATACAATAATCAATATTATTGGCTTCCAATAATATTATTATTGTTTTTTTCACAGGCTGTTTTTGTGCCAACTTCAATGCGGATAACGACGCCGCTATATTTTTTCGACGCCTTAAAGTGTTTTTTACATAAAAGAAATAACAGAACATTTCTTCGAATGCAGTCTTTTGTATTTTTGATTTTTTTTCATTACCCATCATTATCCCCAACAAAAATATTTTTTTTTGTGTTTTTCACAATGCATTTGAATGAGGATGTGATATCTTTTTTAAGAAAAAACTTTTCCAAAAATTTAACAGGAGCATTAATAAACACAGAAAAATATATTTCAGGTTTAATTGTCCAGCAACATAAGAAAATCATCAAAAAATATTATTGTTTTCCAATAATATTATTATTGCTTTTTCACAATGCATTTGAATGATAATGTGATATCTTTTTTAAGATAAAACTTTACCAAAAATTTAACAGGAGCAATTTTTAAACACAGAAAAAATTATTTCAGGTTTAATTGTCCTTCAAAATACAATAATCAATATTATTGGCTTCCAATAATATTATTATTGTTTTTTTCACAGGCTGTTTTTGTGCCAACTTCAATGCGGATAACGACGCCGCTATATTTTTTCGACGCCTTAAAGTGTGTTTTTCATAAAAGAAATAACAGAACATTTCTTCGAATGCAGTCTTTTGTATTTTTGATTTTTTTTCATTACCCATCATTATCCCCAACCAAAATATTTTTTTTTGTGTTTTTCACAATGCATTTGAATGAGGATGTGATATCTTTTTTAAGAAAAAACTTTTCCAAAAATTTAACAGGAGCATTAATAAACACAGAAAAATATATTTCAGGTTCAATTGTCCAGCAAAATAAGAAAATCAATAAAAAATATTATTGTTTTCCAATAATATTATTATTGCTTTTTCACAGTGCATTTGAATGAGGATGTAATATCTTTTTTAAGATAAAACTTTTCCAAAAATTTAACAGGAGAATTATTAAACACAGAAAAATTTATTTCAGGTTCAATTGTCCTTCAAAATACAATAATCAATATTATTGGCCTCCAATAATATTATTATTGTTTTTTTCACAGGCTGTTTTTGTGCCAACTTCAATGCGGATAACGACGCCGCTATATTTTTTCGACGCCTTAAAGTGTTTTTTACATAAAAGAAATAACAGAACATTTCTTCGAATGCAGTCTTTTGTATTTTTGATTTTTTTTCATTACCCATCATTATCCCCAACAAAAATATTTTTTTTTGTGTTTTTCACAATGCATTTGAATGAGGATGTGATATCTTTTTTAAGAAAAAACTTTTCCAAAAATTTAACAGGAGCATTAATAAACACAGAAAAATATATTTCAGGTTTAATTGTCCAGCAACATAAGAAAATCATCAAAAAATATTATTGTTTTCCAATAATATTATTATTGCTTTTTCACAATGCATTTGAATGATAATGTGATATCTTTTTTAAGATAAACCTTTACCAAAAATTTAACAGGAGCAATTTTTAAACACAGAAAAAATTATTTCAGGTTTAATTGTCCTTCAAAATACAATAATCAATATTATTGGCTTCCAATAATATTATTATTGTTTTTTTCACAGGCTGTTTTTGTGCCAACTTCAATGCGGATAACGACGCCGCTATATTTTTTCGACGCCTTAAAGTGTGTTTTTCATAAAAGAAATAACAGAACATTTCTTCGAATGCAGTCTTTTGTATTTTTGATTTTTTTTCATTACCCATCATTATCCCCAACCAAAATATTTTTTTTTGTGTTTTTCACAATGCATTTGAATGAGGATGTGATATCTTTTTTAAGAAAAAACTTTTCCAAAAATTTAACAGGAGAATTAATAAACACAGAAAAATATATTTCAGGTTCAATTGTCCAGCAAAATAAGAAAATCAATAAAAAATATTATTGTTTTCCAATAATATTATTATTGCTTTTTCACAATGCATTTGAATGAGGATGTAATATCTTTATTAAGAAAAAACTTTTCCAAAAATTTAACAGGAGCATTAATAAACACAGAAAAATATATTTCAGGTTTAATTGTCCAGCAAATTAAGAAAATCAATAAAAAATATTATTGTTTTCCAATAATATTATTATTGCTTTTTCACAATGCATTTGAATGATAATGTAATATCTTTTTTAAGACAAAACTTTTCCAAAAATTTAACAGGAGCATTAATAAACACTGAAAAATATATTTCAGGTTCAATTGTCCAGCAAAATAAGAAAATCAATAAAAAATATTATTGTTTTCCAATAATATTATTATTGCTTTTTCACAATGCATTTGAATGAGGATGTGATATCTTTTTTAAGATAAAACTTTTCCAAAAAAATGCACAGGAGCATTTTTAAACACAAAAAAATATATTTCAGGTTCAATTGTCCAGCACAAAAAGAAAATCAATAAAAACTATTATTGTTTTCCAGTAATATTATTATTGCTTTTTCACAATGCATTTGAATGAGGATGAGACATCTTTTTTAAGATAAAACTTTTCAAAAATTTAACAGGAGTATTATTAAACACAGAAAAATTTATTTCAGGTTCAATTGTCCAGCAAAATAAGAAAATCAATAAAAAATATTATTGTTTTCCAATAATATTATTATTGCTTTTTCACAATGCATTTGAATGAGGATGTGACATCTTTTTTAAGACAAAACTTTTCCAAAAATTTAACAGGAGCATTTTTAAACACAAAAAAATATATTTCAGGTTCAATTGTCCAGCACAAAAAGAAAATCAATAAAAACTATTATTGTTTTCCAATAATATTATTATTGCTTTTTCACAATGCATTTGAATGATAATGTGATATCTTTCTTAAGACAAAACTTTACCAAAAATTTAACAGGAGCATTTTTAAACACAAAAAAATATATTTCAGGTTCAATTGTCCAGCACAAAAAGAAAATCAATAAAAACTATTATTGTTTTCCAATAATATTATTATTGCTTTTTCACAATGCATTTGAATGATAATGTGATATCTTTTTTAAGATAAAACTTTACCAAAAATTTAACAGGAGCATTAATAAACACTGAAAAATATATTTCAGGTTCAATTGTCCAGCACAAAAAGAAAATCAATAAAAACTATTATTGTTTTCCAGTAATATTATTATTGCTTTTTCACAATGCATTTGAATGAGGATGTGATATCGTTTTTAAGATAAAACTTTTCCAAAAATTTAACAGGAGCATTGATAAACACAGAAAAATATATTTCAGGTTCAATTGTCCAGCACAATAAGAAAATCAATAAAAAATATTATTGTTTTCCAATAATATTATTATTGCTTTTTCACAATGCATTTGAATGATAATGTGATATCTTTTTTAAGACAAAACTTTACCAAAAATTTAACAGGAGCATTAATAAACACTGAAAAATATATTTCAGGTTCAATTGTCCAGCAAAGTAAGAAAATCAATAAAAAATATTATTGTTTTCCAATAATATTATTATTGCTTTTTCACAGTGCATTTGAATGATAATGTAATATCTTTTTTAAGACAAAACTTTTCCAATAATTTAACAGGAGCATTAATAAACACTGAAAAATATATTTCAGGTTCAATTGTCCAGCAAAATAAGAAAATCAATAAAAAATATTATTGTTTTCCAATAATATTATTATTGCTTTTTCACAATGCATTTGAATGAGGATGTGATATCTTTTTTAAGAAAAAACTTTTCCAAATATTTAACAGGAGCATTGATAAACACAGGAAAATATATTTCAGGTTCAATTGTCCAGCAAAATAAGAAAATCAATAAAAAATATTATTGTTTTCCAATAATATTATTATTGCTTTTTCACAATGCATTTGAATGAGGATGTAATATTTTTTTTAAGAAAAAACTTTTCCAAAAATTTAACAGGAGCATTAATAAACACAGAAAAATATATTTCAGGTTTAATTGTCCAGCAAATTAAGAAAATCAATAAAAAATATTATTGTTTTCCAATATTATTATTATTGCTTTTTCACAATGCATTTGAATGATAATGTAATATCTTTTTTAAGACAGAACTTTTCCCAAAATTTAACAGGAGCATTAATAAACACTGAAAAATATATTTCAGGTTCAATTGTCCAGCAAAATAAGAAAATCAATAAAAAATATTATTGTTTTCCAATAATATTATTATTGCTTTTTCACAATGCATTTGAATGAGGATGTGATATCTTTTTTAAGATAAAACTTTTCCAAAAATTTAACAGGAGCATTGATAAACACAGAAGAATATATTTCAGGTTCAATTGTCCAGCACAATAAGAAAATCAATAAAAAATATTATTGTTTTCCAATAATATTATTATTGCTTTTTCACAATGCATTTGAATGATAATGTGATATCTTTTTTAAGATAAAACTTTACCAAAAATTTAACAGGAGCAATTTTTAAACACAGAAAAAATTATTTCAGGTTTAATTGTCCTTCAAAATACAATAATCAATATTATCGGCTTCCAATAATATTATTATTGCTTTTTCACAATGCATTTGAATGAGGATGTGATATCTTTTTTAAGAAAAAACTTTTCCAAAAATTTAACAGGAGCATTAATAAACACAGAAAAATATATTTGAGGTTCAATTGTCCAGCAAAATAAAAAAATCAATAAAAAATATTATTGTTTTCCAATAATATTATTATTGCTTTTTCACAATGCATTTGAATGAGGATGTAATATCTTTTTTAAGAAAAAACTTTTCCAAAAATTTAACAGGAGCATTAATAAACACAGAAAAATATATTTCAGGTTTAATTGTCCAGCAAATTAAGAAAATCAATAAAAAATATTATTGTTTTCCAATAATATTATTATTGCTTTTTCACAATGCATTTGAATGAGGATGTGATATCTTTTTTAAGAAAAAACTTTTCCAAAAATTTAACAGGAGCATTAATAAACACAGAAAAATATATTTCAGGTTCAATTGTCCAGCAAAATAAGAAAATCAATAAAAAATATTATTGTTTTCCAATAATATTATTATTGCTTTTTCACAATGCATTTGAATGAGGATGTAATATCTTTTTTAAGAAAAAACTTTTCCAAAAATTTAACAGGAGCATTAATATACACAGAAAAATATATTTCAGGTTTAATTGTCCAGCAAATTAAGAAAATCAATAAAAAATATTATTGTTTTCCAATATTATTATTATTGCTTTTTCACAATGCATTTGAATGATAATGTAATATCTTTTTTAAGACAGAACTTTTCCAAAAATTTAACAGGAGCATTAATAAACACTGAAAAATATATTTCAGGTTCAATTGTCCAGCAAAATAAGAAAATCAATAAAAAATATTATTGTTTTCCAATAATATTATTATTGCTTTTTCACAATGCATTTGAATGAGGATGTGATATCTTTTTTAAGATAAAACTTTTCCAAAAATTTAACAGGAGCATTGATAAACACAGAAAATTATATTTCAGGTTCAATTGTCCAGCACAATAAGAAAATCAATAAAAAATATTATTGTTTTCCAATAATATTATTATTGCTTTTTCACAATGCATTTGAATGAGGATGTAATATCTTTTTTAAGAAAAAACTTTTCCAAAAATTTAACAGGAGCATTAGTAAACACAGAAAAATATATTTCAGGTTTAATTGTCCAGCAAATTAAGAAAATCAATAAAAAATATTATTGTTTTCCAATATTATTATTATTGCTTTTTCACAATGCATTTGAATGAGGATGTGATATCTTTTTTAAGATAAAACTTTTCCAAAAATTTAACAGGAGCATTGATAAACACAGAAAAATATATTTCAGGTTCAATTGTCCAGCAAATTAAGAAAATCAATAAAAAATATTATTGTTTTCCAATATTATTATTTTTGCTTTTTCACAATGCATTTGAATGATAATGTAATATCTTTTTTAAGACAGAACTTTTCCAAAAATTTAACAGGAGCATTAATAAACACAGAAAAATATATTTCAGGTTCAATTGTACAGCAAAATAAGAAAATCAATAAAAAATATTATTGTTTTCCAATATTATTATTATTGCTTTTTCACAATGCATTTGAATGAGGATGTGATATCTTTTTTAAGAAAAAACTTTTCCAAAAATTTAACAGGAGCATTAGTAAACACAGAAAAATATATTTCAGGTTCAATTGTCCAGCAAAATAAGAAAATCAATAAAAAATATTATTGTTTTCCAATAATATTATTATTGCTTTTTCACAATGCATTTGAATGAGGATGTAATATCTTTTTTAAGAAAAAACTTTTCCAAAAATTTAACAGTAGCATTAATAAACACTGAAAAATATATTTCAGGTTCAATTGTCCAGCAAAATAAGAAAATCAATAAAAAATATTATTGTTTTCCAATAATATTATTATTGCTTTTTCACAATGCATTTGAATGAGGATGTAATATCTTTTTTAAGAAAAAACTTTTCCAAAAATTTAACAGGAGCATTAATAAACACAGAAAAATATATTTCAGGTTTAATTGTCCAGCAAAATAAGAAAATCAATAAAAAATATTATTGTTTTCCAATAATATTATTATTGCTTTTTCACAATGCATTTGAATGATAATGTAATATCTTTTTTAAGACAGAACTTTTCCAAAAATTTAACAGGAGCATTAGTAAACACAGAAAAATATATTTCAGGTTCAATTGTCCAGCAAAATAAGAAAATCAATAAAAAATATTATTGTTTTCCAATATTATTATTATTGCTTTTTCACAATGCATTTGAATGAGGATGTAATATCTTTTTTAAGAAAAAACTTTTCCAAAAATTTAACAGTAGCATTAATAAACACTGAAAAATATATTTCAGGTTCAATTGTCCAGCAAAATAAGAAAATCAATAAAAAATATTATTGTTTTCCAATAATATTATTATTGCTTTTTCACAATGCATTTGAATGAGGATGTAATATCTTTTTTAAGAAAAAACTTTTCCAAAAATTTAACAGTAGCATTAATAAACACTGAAAAATATATTTCAGGTTCAATTGTCCAGCAAAATAAGAAAATCAATAAAAAATATTATTGTTTTCCAATAATATTATTATTGCTTTTTCACAATGCATTTGAATGAGGATGTAATATCTTTTTTAAGAAAAAACTTTTCCAAAAATTTAACAGTAGCATTAATAAACACTGAAAAATATATTTCAGGTTCAATTGTCCAGCAAAATAAGAAAATCAATAAAAAATATTATTGTTTTCCAATAATATTATTATTGCTTTTTCACAATGCATTTGAATGAGGATGTAATATCTTTTTTAAGAAAAAACTTTTCCAAAAATTTAACAGGAGCATTAATAAACACAGAAAAATATATTTCAGGTTTAATTGTCCAGCAAAATAAGAAAATCAATAAAAAATATTATTGTTTTCCAATAATATTATTATTGCTTTTTCACAATGCATTTGAATGAGGATGTAATATCTTTTTTAAGAAAAAACTTTTCCAAAAATTTAACAGGAGCATTAGTAAACACAGAAAAATATATTTCAGGTTCAATTGTCCAGCAAAATAAGAAAATCAATAAAAAATATTATTGTTTTCCAATATTATTATTATTGCTTTTTCACAATGCATTTGAATGAGGATGTGATATCTTTTTTAAGAAAAAACTTTTCCAAAAATTTAACAGGAGCATTAGTAAACACAGAAAAATATATTTCAGGTTCAATTGTCCAGCAAAATAAGAAAATCAATAAAAAATATTATTGTTTTCCAATAATATTATTATTGCTTTTTCACAATGCATTTGAATGAGGATGTGATATCTTTTTTAAGAAAAAACTTTTCTAAAAATTTAACAGGAGCATTAATAAACACAGAAAAATATATTTCAGGTTCAATTGTCCAGCAAAATAAGAAAATCAATAAAAAATATTATTGTTTTCCAATAATATTATTATTGCTTCTTCACAATGCATTTGAATGAGGATGTGATATCTTTTTTAAGAAAAAACTTTTCCAAAAATTTAACAGGAGCATTAATAAACACAGAAAAATATATTTCAGGTTCAATTGTCCAGCAAAATAAGAAAATCAATAAAAAATATTATTGTTTTCCAATAATATTATTATTGCTTTTTCACAATGCATTTGAATGAGGATGTGATATCTTTTTAAGACAGAACTTTTCCAAAAATTTAACAGGAGCATTAATAAACACTGAAAAATATATTTCAGGTTCAATTGTCCAGCAAAATAAGAAAATCAATAAAAAATATTATTGTTTTCCAATAATATTATTATTGCTTTTTCACAATGCATTTGAATGAGGATGTAATATCTTTTTTAAGAAAAAACTTTTCCAAAAATTTAACAGGAGCATTAATAAACACAGAAAAATATATTTCAGGTTTAATTGTCCAGCAAATTAAGAAAATCAATAAAAAATATTATTGTTTTCCAATAATATTATTATTGCTTTTTCACAATGCATTTGAATGATAATGTAATATCTTTTTTAAGACAGAACTTTTCCAAAAATTTAACAGGAGCATTAATAAACACTGAAAAATATATTTCAGGTTCAATTGTCCAGCAAAATAAGAAAATCAATAAAAAATATTATTGTTTTCCAATAATATTATTATTGCTTTTTCACAATGCATTTGAATGAGGATGTGATATCTTTTTTAAGATAAAACTTTTCCAAAAATTTAACAGGAGCATTGATAAACACAGAAAAATATATTTCAGGTTCAATTGTCCAGCAAAATAAGAAAATCAATAAAAAATATTATTGTTTTCCAATATTATTATTATTGCTTTTTCACAATGCATTTGAATGAGGATGTGACATCTTTTTTAAGATAAAACTTTTCCAAAAATTTAACAGGAGTATTATTAAACACAGAAAAAGTTATTTCACTTTAAATTGTCCATAACAATAAGAAAATCAATAAAAAATATTATTGTTTTCCATTAATATTATTATTGCTTTTTCACAATGCATTTGAATGAGGATGTGACATCTTTTTTTAGATAAAACTTTTCCAAAAATTTAACAGGAGTATTATTAAACACAGAAAAATTTTTTTCAGGTTCAATTGTCCAGCAAAATACGAAAATCAATAAAAAATATTATTGTTTTCCAATAATATTATTATTGCTTTTTCACAATGCATTTGAATGAGGATGTGATATCTTTTTTAAGATAAAACTTTTCCAAAAAAATGCACAGGAGCATTTTAAACACAAAAAAATATATTTCATTTTCAATTGTCCAGCACAAAAAGAAAATCAATAAAAACTATTATTGTTTTCCAGTAATATTATTATTGCTTTTTCACAATGCATTTGAATGAGGATGTGACATCTTTTTTAAGATAAAACTTTTCCAAAAATTTTACAGGAGCATTTTTAAACACAAAAAAATATATTTCAGGTTCAATTGTCCAGCACAAAAAGAAAATCAATAAAAACTATTATTGTTTTCCAGTAATATTTCTATTGCTTTTTCACAATGCATTTGAATGAGGATGTGATATCTTTTTTAAGATAAAACTTTTCCAAAAATTTAACAGGAGCATTGATAAACACAGAAAAATATATTTCAGGTTCAATTGTCCAGCACAATAAGAAAATCAATAAAAAATATTATTGTTTTCCAATAATATTATTATTGCTTTTTCACAATGCATTTGAATGATAATGTGATATCTTTTTTAAGATAAAACTTTACCAAAAATTTAACAGGAGCAATTTTTAAACACAGAAAAAATTATTTCAGGTTTAATTGTCCTTCAAAATACAATAATCAATATTATTGGCTTCCAATAATATTATTATTGTTTTTTTCACAGGCTGTTTTTGTGCCAACTTCAATGCGGATAACGACGCCGCTATATTTTTTCGACGCCTTAAAGTGTGTTTTACATAAAAGAAATAACAGAACATTTCTTCGAATGCAGTCTTTTGTATTTTTGATTTTTTTTCATTACCCATCATTATCCCCAACAAAAATATTTTTTTTTGTGTTTTTCACAATGCATTTGAATGAGGATGTGATATCTTTTTTTGAGAAAAAACTTTTCCAAAAATTTAACAGGAGCATTAATAAACACAGAAAAATATATTTCAGGTTAAATTGTCCAGCAAATTAAGAAAATCAATAAAAAATATTATTGTTTTCCAATAATATTATTATTGCTTTTTCACAATGCATTTGAATGATAATGTAATATCTTTTTTAAGACAGAACTTTTCCAAAAATTTAACAGGAGCATTAATAAACACTGAAAAATAGATTTCAGGTTCAATTGTCCAGCAAAATAAGAAAATCAATAAAAAATATTATTGGTTTCCAATAATATAATTATTGCTATTTCACAATGCATTTGAATGAGGATGTGATATCTTTTTTAAGAAAAAACTTTTCCAAAAATTTAACAGGAGCATTAATTAACACAGAAAAATATATTTCAGGTTAAATTGTCCAGCAAATTAAGAAAATCAATAAAAAATATTATTGTTTTCCAATAATATTATTATTGCTTTTTCACAATGCATTTGAATGATAATGTAATATCTTTTTTAAGACAAAACTTTTCCAAAAATTTAACAGGAGCATTAATAAACACTGAAAAATAGATTTCAGGTTCAATTGTCCAGCAAAATAAGAAAATCAATAAAAAATATTATTGGTTTCCAATAATATTATTATTGCTATTTCACAATGCATTTGAATGAGGATGTGATATCTTTTTTAAGAAAAAACTTTTCCAAAAATTTAACAGGAGCATTAATAAACACAGAAAAATATATTTCAGGTTAAATTGTCCAGCAAATTAAGAAAATCAATAAAAAATATTATTGTTTTCCAATAATATTATTATTGCTTTTTCACAATGCATTTGAATGATAATGTAATATCTTTTTTAAGACAGAACTTTTCCAAAAATTTAACAGGAGCATTAATAAACACTGAAAAATATATTTCAGGTTCAATTGTCCAGCAAAATAAGAAAATCAATAAAAAATATTATTGGTTTCCAATAATATTATTATTGCTATTTCACAATGCATTTGAATGAGGATGTGATATCTTTTTTGAGAAAAAACTTTTCCAAAAATTTAACAGGAGCATTAATAAACACAGAAAAATATATTTCAGGTTAAATTGTCCAGCAAATTAAGAAAATCAATAAAAAATATTATTGTTTTCCAATAATATTATTATTGCTTTTTCACAATGCATTTGAATGATAATGTAATATCTTTTTTAAGACAGAACTTTTCCAAAAATTTAACAGGAGCATTAATAAACACTGAAAAATATATTTCAGGTTCAATTGTCCAGCAAAATAAGAAAATCAATAAAAAATATTATTGGTTTCCAATAATATTATAATTGCTATTTCACAATGCATTTGAATGAGGATGTGATATCTTTTTTAAGAAAAAACTTTTCCAAAAATTTAACAGGAGCATTAATTAACACAGAAAAATATATTTCAGGTTAAATTGTCCAGCAAATTAAGAAAATCAATAAAAAATATTATTGTTTTCCAATAATATTATTATTGCTTTTTCACAATGCATTTGAATGATAATGTAATATCTTTTTTAAGACAAAACTTTTCCAAAAATTTAACAGGAGCATTAATAAACACAGAAAAATATATTTCAGGTTCAATTGTCCAGCAAAATAAGAAAATCAATAAAAAATATTATTGTTTTCCAATAATATTATTATTGCTTTTTCACAATGCATTTGAATGAGGATGTAATATCTTTTTTAAGATAAAACTTTTCCAAAAATTTAACAGGAGCATTAATAAACACAGGAAAATATATTTCAGGTTTAATTGTCCAGCAAATTAAGAAAATCAATAAAAAATATTATTGTTTTCCAATAATATTATTATTGCTTTTTCACAATGCATTTGAATGAGGATGTGACATCTTTTTTAAGATAAAACTTTTCCAAAAAAATGCACAGGAGCATTTTTAAACACAAAAAAATATATTTCAGGTTCAATTGTCCAGCACAAAAAGAAAATCAATAAAAATTATTATTGTTTTCCAGTAATATTATTATTGCTTTTTCACAATGCATTTGAATGAGGATGTGACATCTTTTTTAAGATAAAACTTTTTCAAAAATTTAACAGGAGTATTATTAAACACAGAAAAATTTATTTCAGGTTTAATTGTCCATAACAATAAGAAAATCAATAAAAAATATTATTGTTTTCCAATTATATTATTATTGCTTTTTCACAATGCATTTGAATGAGGATGTGATATCTTTTTTAAGATAAAACTTTTCCAAAAAAATGCACAGGAGCATTTTTAAACACAAAAAAATATATTTCAGGTTCAATTGTCCAGCACAAAAAGAAAATCAATAAAAACTATTATTGTTTTCCAGTAATATTATTATTGCTTTTTCACAATGCATTTGAATGAGGATGTGATATCTTTTTTAAGATAAAACTTTTCCAAAAAAATGCACAGGAGCATTTTTAAACACAAAAAAATATATTTCAGGTTCAATTGTCCAGCACAAAAAGAAAATCAATAAAAAATATTATTGTTTTCCAGTAATATTATTATTGCTTTTTCACAATGCATTTGAATGAGGATGTGACATCTTTTTTAAGATAAAACTTTTCCAAAAAAATGCACAGGAGCATTTTTAAACACAAAAAAATATATTTCAGGTTCAATTGTCCAGCACAAAAAGAAAATCAATAAAAACTATTATTGTTTTCCAGTAATATTATTATTGCTTTTTCACAATGCATTTGAATGAGGATGTGATATCTTTTTTAAGATAAAACTTTTCCAAAAATTTAACAGGAGCATTGATAAACACAGAAAAATATATTTCAGGTTCAATTGTCCAGCACAATAAGAAAATCAATAAAAAATATTATTGTTTTCCAATAATATTATTATTGCTTTTTCACAATGCATTTGAATGATAATGTGATATCTTTTTTAAGATAAAACTTTTCCAAAAATTTAAAAGGAGCATTAATAAACGCAGAAAAATATATTTCAGGTTCACCTGTCCAGCACAAAAAGAAAATCAAAAAAAAATATTATTGTTTTCCAGTATTATTATTATTGCTTTTTCAAATGTCCATTCATTCAATAATTTAATATCTTTCAAAGCGTTTCACAAATGCAAAAAGTTTTTGTACCTGTACACAGAAAAAAATTGTTTTTTGTGCCAACTTAAATGCGGATAACGACGCCGCTATGTTTTTTCGATGCCTTAGGGTTTATTTTACATAATGAAAATCACAGAACATTTATTCGAATACAGTCTTTTGTATTTTTGATTTTTTTTCATTACCCATCATTATCCCCAACATAAAAATTTTTTTCTGTGTTTTTCACAATGCATTTGAATGAGGATGTGATATCTTTTTTAAGATAAAACTTTACCAAAAATTTAACAGGGCAATTTTTAAACACAGAAAAAGTTATTTCGGGTTTAATTGTCCATAACAATAAGAAAATCAATAAAAAATATTATTGTTTTCCAATAATATTATTATTGCTTTTTCACAATGCATTTGAATGATAATGTGATATCTTTTTTAAGATAAAACTTTACCAAAAATTTAACAGGAGCAATTTTTATACACAGAAAAAATTATTTCAGGTTTAATTGTCCTTCAAAATACAATAATCAATATTATTGGCTTCCAAAAATATTATTATTGTTTTTTTCACAGGCTGTTTTTGTGCCAACTTCAATGCGGATAACGACGCCGCTATATTTTTTCGACGCCTTAAAGTGTGTTTTACATAAAAGAAATAACAGAACATTTCTTCGAATGCAGTCTTTTGTATTTTTGATTTTTTTTCATTACCCATCATTATCCCCAACAAAAATATTTTTTTTTGTGTTTTTCACAATGCATTTGAATGAGGATGTGATATCTTTTTTAAGAAAAAACTTTTCCAAAAATTTAACAGGAGCATTTTTAAACACAAAAAAATATATTTCAGGTTAAATTGTCCAGCAAATTAAGAAAATCAATAAAAAATATTATTGTTTTCCAATAATATTATTATTGCTTTTTCACAATGCATTTGAATGAGGATTTGATATCTTTTTTAAGATAAAGCTTTTCCAAAAATTTAACAGGAGCATTAATAAACACTGAAAAATAGATTTCAGGTTCAATTGTCCAGCAAAATAAGAAAATCAATAAAAAATATTATTGGTTTCCAATAATATTATTATTGCTATTTCACAATGCATTTGAATGAGGATGTGATATCTTTTTTAAGAAAAAACTTTTCCAAAAATTTAACAGGAGCATTAATAAACACAGAAAAATATATTTCAGGTTAAATTGTCCAGCAAATTAAGAAAATCAATAAAAAATATTATTGTTTTCCAATAATATTATTATTGCTTTTTCACAATGCATTTGAATGATAATGTAATATCTTTTTTAAGACAGAACTTTTCCAAAAATTTAACAGGAGCATTAATAAACACTGAAAAATATATTTCAGGTTCAATTGTCCAGCAAAATAAGAAAATCAATAAAAAATATTATTGGTTTCCAATAATATTATTATTGCTATTTCACAATGCATTTGAATGAGGATGTGATATCTTTTTTGAGAAAAAACTTTTCCAAAAATTTAACAGGAGCATTAATAAACACAGAAAAATATATTTCAGGTTAAATTGTCCAGCAAATTAAGAAAATCAATAAAAAATATTATTGTTTTCCAATAATATTATTATTGCTTTTTCACAATGCATTTGAATGATAATGTAATATCTTTTTTAAGACAGAACTTTTCCAAAAATTTAACAGGAGCATTAATAGACACTGAAAAATATATTTCAGGTTCAATTGTCCAGCAAAATAAGAAAATCAATAAAAAATATTATTGGTTTCCAATAATATTATAATTGCTATTTCACAATGCATTTGAATGAGGATGTGATATCTTTTTTAAGAAAAAACTTTTCCAAAAATTTAACAGGAGCATTAATTAACACAGAAAAATATATTTCAGGTTAAATTGTCCAGCAAATTAAGAAAATCAATAAAAAATATTATTGTTTTCCAATAATATTATTATTGCTTTTTCACAATGCATTTGAATGATAATGTAATATCTTTTTTAAGACAAAACTTTTCCAAAAATTTAACAGGAGCATTAATAAACACAGAAAAATATATTTCAGGTTCAATTGTCCATCAAAATAAGAAAATCAATAAAAAATATTATTGTTTTCCAATAATATTATTATTGCTTTTTCACAATGCATTTGAATGAGGATGTAATATCTTTTTTAAGATAAAACTTTTCCAAAAATTTAACAGGAGCATTAATAAACACAGGAAAATATATTTCAGGTTCAACTGTCCAGCACAATAAGAAAATCAAAAAAAAATATTATTGTTTTCCAGTATTATTATTATTGCTTTTTCAAATGTTTATTCATTCAATAATTTAATATCTTTCAAAGCGTTTCACAAATGTAAAAAGTTTTTGTACCTTTACACAGAAAAAAATTGTTTTTTGTGCCAACTTAAATGCGGATAACGACGCCGCTATGTTTTTTCGATGCCTTAGGGTTTATTTTACATAATGAAAATCACAGAACATTTATTCGAATGCAGTCTTTTGTATTTTTGATTTTTTTTCATTACCCATCATTATCCCCAACATTAAAGTTTTTTGTTTATTAAACAATTGATTTAAATATTGAAGTTATATCTTTTATGAGAAAAAACTTGTTTCAAAATTTATTAAAAGCACAATAAAACACTTAAAAAACTATTTCAGGTTTAATTGTCCATTCATTCAATAATTTAATATCTTTCAAAGCGTTTCACAAATGTAAAAAGTTTTTGTACCTTTACACAGAAAAAAATTGTTTTTTGTGCCAACTTCAATGCGGATAACGACGCCGCTATGTTTTTTCGATGCCTTAGGGTTTATTTTACATAATGAAAATTACAGAACATTTATTCGAATGCAGTCTTTTGTATTTTTGATTTTTTTTCATTACCCATCATTATCCCTAACATTAAAGTTTTTTGTTTATTAAACAATTGATTTAAATATTGAAGTTATATCTTTTATGAGATAAAACTTGTTTCAAAATTTATTAAAAGCACAATAAAACACTTAAAAAACTATTTCAGGTTTAATTGTCCATTCATTCAATAATTTAATATCTTTCAAAGCGTTTCACAAATGTAAAAAGCCTTTGTACCTTTACACAGAAAAAAATTGTTTTTTGTGCCAACTTCAATGCGGATAACGACGCCGCTATGTTTTTTCGATGCCTTAGGGTTTATTTTACATAATGAAAATAACAGAACATTTCTTCGAATGCAGTCTTTTGTATTTTTGATTTTTTTTCATTACCCATCATTATCCCCAACATAAAAATTTTTTGTTTTTTTCACAGTGGTCTCAAATATTGAAGTTATATCTCTTATGAGATAAAACTTGTTTCAAAATTTATTAAAAGCACAATTAAACACTAAAGAAACTATTTCAGGTTCAATTTTCCATTCATTCAATAATTTAATATCTTTCAAAGCGTTTCACAAATGTAAAAAGCCTTTGTACCTTTACACAGAAAAAAATTGTTTTTTGTGCCAACTTCAATGCGGATAACGACGCCGCTATGTTTTTTCGATGCCTTAGGGTTTATTTTACATAATGAAAATAACAGAACATTTCTTCGAATGCAGTCTTTTGTATTTTTGATTTTTTTTCATTACCCATCATTATCCCCAACATAAAAATTTTTTGTTTTTTTCACAGTGGTCTCAAATATTGAAGTTATATCTCTTATGAGATAAAACTTGTTTCAAAATTTATTAAAAGCACAATTAAACACTAAAGAAACTATTTCAGGTTCAATTTTCCATTCATTCAATAATTTAATATCTTTCAAAGCGTTTCACAAATGTAAAAAGCCTTTGTACCTTTACACAGAAAAAAATTGTTTTTTGTGCCAACTTCAATGCGGATAACGACGCCGCTATGTTTTTTCGATGCCTTAGGGTTTATTTTACATAATGAAAATCACAGAACATTTATTCGAATGCAGTCTTTTGTATTTTTGATTTTTTTTCATTACCCATCATTATCCCCAACATAAAAATTTTTTGTTTTTTTCACAGTAGTCTCAAATATTGAAGTTATATCTCTTATGAGATAAAACTTGTTTCAAAATTTATTAAAAGCACAATTGAACACTAAAAAAGCTATTTCAGGTTCAATTGTCCATTCATTTAATAATTTAATATCTTTCAAAGCGTTTCACGAATGTAATAAGCCTTTGTACCTTTACACAGAAAAAAATTGTTTTTTGTGCCAACTTCAATGCGGATAACGACGCCGCTATGTTTTTTCGATGCCTTAGGGTTTATTTTACATAATGAAAATAACAGAACATTTCTTCGAATGCAGTCTTTTGTATTTTTGATTTTTATTCATTACCCATCATTATCCCCAACATAAAAATTTTTTGTTTTTTTCACAGTGGTCTCAAATATTGAAGTTATATCTCTTATGAGATAAAACTTGTTTCAAAATTTATTAAAAGCACAATTAAACACTAAGGAAACTATTTCAGGTTCAATTTTCCATTCATTCAATAATTTAATATCTTTCAAAGCGTTTCACAAATGTAAAAAGCCTTTGTACCTTTACACAGAAAAAAATTGTTTTTTGTGCCAACTTCAATGCGGATAACGACGCCGCTATGTTTTTTCGATGCCTTAGGGTTTGTTTTACATAATGAAAATCACAGAACATTTATTCGAATGCAGTCTTTTGTATTTTTGATTTTTTTTCATTACCCATCATTATCCCCAACATAAAAATTTTTTGTTTTTTTCACAGTAGTCTCAAATATTGAAGTTATATCTCTTATGAGATAAAACTTGTTTCAAAATTTATTAAAAGCACAATTAAACACTAAAAAAGCTATTTCAGGTTCAATTGTCCATTCATTCAATAATTTAATATCTTTCAAAGCGTTTCACAAATGTAAAAAGCCTTTGTACCTTTACACAGAAAAAAATTGTTTTTTGTGCCAACTTCAACGCGGATAACGACGCCGCTGAATTTTTTCGATGCCTTAGGGTTTATTTTACATAATGAAAATAACAGAACATTTCTTCGAATGCAGTCTTTTGTATTTTTGATTTTTTTTCATTACCCATCATTATCCCCAACATAAAAATTTTTTGTTTTTTTCACAGTAGTCTCAAATATTGAAGTTATATCTCTTATGAGATAAAACTTGTTTCAAAATTTATTAAAAGCACAATTAAACACTAAAAAAGCTGTTTCAGGTTCAATTGTCCATTCATTCAATAATTTAATATCTTTCAAAGCGTTTCACAAATGTAAAAAGCCTTTGTACCTTTACACAGAAAAAAATTGTTTTTTGTGCCAACTTCAATGCGGATAACGACGCCGCTATGTTTTTTCGATGCCTTAGGGTTTGTTTTACATAATGAAAATCACAGAACATTTATTCGAATGCAGTCTTTTGTATTTTTGATTTTTTTTCATTACCCATCATTATCCCCAACATAAAAATTTTTTGTTTTTTTCACAGTAGTCTCAAATATTGAAGTTATATCTCTTATGAGATAAAACTTGTTTCAAAATTTATTAAAAGCACAATTAAACACTAAAAAAGCTATTTCAGGTTCAATTGTCCATTCATTCAATAATTTAATATCTTTCAAAGCGTTTCACAAATGTAAAAAGTTTTTGTACCTTTACACAGAAAAAAATTGTTTTTTGTGCCAACTTCAATGCGGATAACGACGCCGCTATGTTTTTTCGATGCCTTAGGGTTTGTTTTACATAATGAAAATCACAGAACATTTATTCGAATGCAGTCTTTTGTATTTTTGATTTTTTTTCATTACCCATCATTATCCCCAACATAAAAATTTTTTGTTTTTTTCACAGTAGTCTCAAATATTGAAGTTATATCTCTTATGAGATAAAACTTGTTTCAAAATTTATTAAAAGCACAATTAAACACTAAAAAAGCTATTTCAGGTTCAATTGTCCATTCATTCAATAATTTAATATCTTTCAAAGCGTTTCACAAATGTAAAAAGCCTTTGTACCTTTACACAAAAATAAATTGTTTTTTGTGCCAACTTTAATGCGGATAACGACGCCGCTATGGTTTTTCGATGCCTTAGGGTTTATTTTACATAATGAAAATAACAGAACATTTCTTCGAATGCAGTCTTTTGTATTTTTGATTTTTTTTCATTACCCATCATTATCCCCAACATAAAAATTTTTTGTTTTTTTCACAGTAGTCTCAAATATTGAAGTTATATCTCTTATGAGATAAAACTTGTTTCAAAATTTATTAAAAGCACAATTAAACACTAAAGAAACTATTTCAGGTTCAATTTTCCATTCATTCAATAATTTAATATCTTTCAAAGCGTTTCACAAATGTAAAAAGCCTTTGTACCTTTACACAGAAAAAAATTGTTTTTTGTGCCAACTTCAATGCGGATAACGACGCCGCTATGTTTTTTCGATGCCTTAGGGTTTATTTTACATAATGAAAATCACAGAACATTTATTCGAATGCAGTCTTTTGTATTTTTGATTTTTTTTCATTACCCATCATTATCCCCAACATAAAAATTTTTTGTTTTTTTCACAGTAGTCTCAAATATTGAAGTAATATCTCTTATGAGATAAAACTTGTTTCAAAATTTATTAAAAGCACAATTAAACACTAAAAAAGCTATTTCAGGTTCAAGTGTCCATTCATTCAATAATTTAATATCTTTCAAAGCGTTTCACAAATGTAAAAAGTTTTTGTACCTTTACACAGAAAAAAATTGTTTTTTGTGCCAACTTCAATGCGGATAACGACGCCGCTATGTTTTTTCGATGCCTTAGGGTTTGTTTTACATAATGAAAATCACCGAACATTTATTCGAATGCAGTCTTTTGTATTTTTGATTTTTTTTCATTACCCATCATTATCCCCAACATAAAAATTTTTTGTTCTTTTCACAGTAGTCTCAAATATTGAAGTTATATCTCTTATGAGATAAAACTTGTTTCAAAATTTATTAAAAGCACAATTAAACACTAAAAAAGCTATTTCAGGTTCAATTGTCCATTCATTCAATAATTTAATATCTTTCAAAGCGTTTCACAAATGTAAAAAGCCTTTGTACCTTTACACAGAAAAAAATTGTTTTTTGTGCCAACTTCAATGCGGATAACGACGCCGTTATGTTTTTTCGATGCCTTAGGGTTTGTTTTACATAATGAAAATAACAGAACATTTCTTCGAATGCAGTCTTTTGTATTTTTGATTTTTTTTCATTACCCATCATTATCCCCAACATAAAAATTTTTTGTTTTTTTCACAGTGGTCTCAAATATTGAAGTTATATCTCTTATGAGATAAAACTTGTTTCAAAATTTATTAAAAGCACAATTAAACACTAAAGAAACTATTTCAGGTTCAATTTTAAATTCATTCAATAATTTAATATCTTTCAAAGCGTTTCACAAATGTAAAAAGCCTTTGTACCTTTACACAGAAAAAAATTGTTTTTTGTGCCAACTTCAATGCGGATAACGACGCCGCTATGTTTTTTCGATGCCTTAGGGTTTAGTTTACATAATGAAAATAACAGAACATTTCTTCGAATGCAGTCTTTTGTATTTTTGATTTTTTTTCATTACCCATCATTATCCCCAACATAAAAATTTTTTGTTTTTTTCACAGTGGTCTCAAATATTGAAGTTATATCTCTTATGAGATAAAACTTGTTTCAAAATTTTTTAAAAGCACAATTAAACACTAAAGAAACTATTTCAGGTTCAATTTTCCATTCATTCAATAATTTAATATCTTTCAAAGCGTTTCACAAATGTAAAAAGCCTTTGTACCTTTACACAGAAAAAAATTGTTTTTTGTGCCAACTTCAATGCGGATAACGACGCCGCTATGTTTTTTCGATGCCTTAGGGTTTATTTTACATAATGAAAATCACAGAACATTTATTCGAATGCAGTCTTTTGTATTTTTGATTTTTTTTCATTACCCATCATTATCCCCAACATAAAAATTTTTTGTTTTTTTCACAGTAGTCTCAAATATTGAAGTTATATCTCTTATGAGATAAAACTTGTTTCAAAATTTATTAAAAGCACAATTAAACACTAAAGAAACTATTTCAGGTTCAATTTTCCATTCATTCAATAATTTAATATCTTTCAAAGCGTTTCACAAATGCAAAAAGCCTTTGTACCTTTACGCAGAAAAAAATTGTTTTTTGTGCCAACTTCAATGCGGATAACGACGCCGCTATGTTTTTTCGATGCCTTAGGGTTTATTTTACATAATGAAAACCACAGAACATTTATTCGAATGCAGTCTTTTGTATTTTTGATTTTTTTTCATTACCTATCATTATCCCCAACATAAAAGTTTTTTGTTTATTAAACAATTGATTTAAATATTGAAGTTATATCTTTTATGAGATAAAACTTGTTTCAAAATTTATTAAAAGCACAATAAAACACTTAAAAAACTATTTCAGGTTTAATTGTCCATTCATTCAATAATTTAATATCTTTCAAAGCGTTTCACAAATGTAAAAAGCCTTTGTACCTTTACACAGAAAAAAATTGTTTTTTGTGCCAACTTCAATGCGGATAACGACGCCGCTATGTTTTTTCGATGCCTTAGGGTTTATTTTACATAATGAAAATAACAGAACATTTCTTCGAATGCAGTCTTTTGTATTTTTGATTTTTTTTCATTACCCATCATTATCCCCAACATAAAAATTTTTTGTTTTTTTCACAGTGGTCTCAAATATTGAAGTTATATCTCTTATGAGATAAAACTTGTTTCAAAATTTATTAAAAGCACAATTAAACACTAAAGAAACTATTTCAGGTTCAATTTTCCATTTATTCAATAATTTAATATCTTTCAAAGCGTTTCACAAATGTAAAAAGCCTTTGTACCTTTACACAGAAAAAAATTGTTTTTTGTGCCAACTTCAATGCGGATAACGACGCCGCTATGTTTTTTCGATGCCTTAGGGTTTATTTTACATAATGAAAATCACAGAACATTTATTCGAATGCAGTCTTTTGTATTTTTGATTTTTTTTCATTACCCATCATTATCCCCAACATAAAAATTTTTTGTTTTTTTCACAGTAGTCTCAAATATTGAAGTTATATCTCTTATGAGATAAAACTTGTTTCAAAATTTATTAAAAGCACAATTAAACACTAAAGAAACTATTTCAGGTTCAATTTTCCATTCATTCAATAATTTAATATCTTTCGAAGCGTTTCACAAATGTAAAAAGCCTTTGTACCTTTACACAGAAAAAAATTGTTTTTTGTGCCAACTTCAATGCGGATAACGACGCCGCTATGTTTTTTCGATGCCTTAGGGTTTATTTTACATAATGAAAATAACAGAACATTTCTTCGAATGCAGTCTTTTGTATTTTTGATTTTTTTTCATTACCCATCATTATCCCCAACATAAAAATTTTTTGTTTTTTTCACAGTGGTCTCAAATATTGAAGTTATATCTCTTATGAGATAAAACTTGTTTCAAAATTTATTAAAAGCACAATTAAACACTAAAGAAACTATTTCAGGTTCAATTTTCCATTCATTCAATAATTTAATATCTTTCAAAGCGTTTCACAAATGTAAAAAGCCTTTGTACCTTTACACAGAAAAAAATTGTTTTTTGTGCCAACTTCAATGCGGATAACGACGCCGCTATGTTTTTTCGATGCCTTAGGGTTTATATTACATAATGAAAATCACAGAACATTTATTCGAATGCAGTCTTTTGTATTTTTGATTTTTTTTCATTACCCATCATTATCCCCAACATAAAAATTTTTTGTTTTTTTCACAGTAGTCTCAAATATTGAAGTTATATCTCTTATGAGATAAAACTTGTTTCAAAATTTATTAAAAGCACAATTAAACACTAAAGAAACTATTTCAGGTTCAATTTTCCATTCATTCAATAATTTAATATCTTTCAAAGCGTTTCACAAATGTAAAAAGCCTTTGTACCTTTACACAGAAAAAAATTGTTTTTTGTGCCAACTTCAATGCGGATAACGACGCCGCTATGTTTTTTCGATGCCTTAGGGTTTATTTTACATAATGAAAACCACAGAACATTTATTCGAATGCAGTCTTTTGTATTTTTGATTTTTTTTCATTACCTATCATTATCCCCAACATAAAAGTTTTTTGTTTATTAAACAATTGATTTAAATATTGAAGTTATATCTTTTATGAGATAAAACTTGTTTCAAAATTTATTAAAAGCACAATTAAACACTTAAAAAACTATTTCAGGTTTAATTGTCCATTCATTCAATAATTTAATATCTTTCAAAGCGTTTCACAAATGTAAAAAGCCTTTGTACCTTTACACAGAAAAAAATTGTTTTTTGTGCCAACTTCAATGCGGATAACGACGCCGCTATGTTTTTTCGATGCCTTAGGGTTTATTTTACATAATGAAAATAACAGAACATTTCTTCGAATGCAGTCTTTTGTATTTTTGATTTTTTTTCATTACCCATCATTATCCCCAACATAAAAATTTTTTGTTTTTTTCACAGTGGTCTCAAATATTGAAGTTATATCTCTTATGAGATAAAACTTGTTTCAAAATTTATTAAAAGCACAATTAAACACTAAAGAAACTATTTCAGGTTCAATTTTCCATTCATTCAATAATTTAATATCTTTCAAAGCGTTTCACAAATGTAAAAAGCCTTTGTACCTTTACACAGAAAAAAATTGTTTTTTGTGCCAACTTCAATGCGGATAACGACGCCGCTATGTTTTTTCGATGCCTTAGGGTTTATTTTACATAATGAAAATCACAGAACATTTATTCGAATGCAGTCTTTTGTATTTTTGATTTTTTTTCATTACCCATCATTATCCCCAACATAAAAATTTTTTGTTTTTTTCACAGTAGTCTCAAATATTAAAGTTATATCTCTTATGAGATAAAACTTGTTTCAAAATTTATTAAAAGCACAATTAAACACTAAAGAAACTATTTCAGGTTCAATTTTCCATTCATTCAATAATTTAATATCTTTCAAAGCGTTTCACAAATGTAAAAAGCCTTTGTACCTTTACACAGAAAAAAATTGTTTTTTGTGCCAACTTCAATGCGGATAACGACGCCGCTATGTTTTTTCGATGCCTTAGGGTTTATTTTACATAATGAAAATAACAGAACATTTCTTCGAATGCAGTCTTTTGTATTTTTGATTTTTTTTCATTACCCATCATTATCCCCAACATAAAAATTTCTTGTTTTTTTCACAGTAGTCTCAAATATTGAAGTTATATCTCTTATGAGATAAAACTTGTTTCAAAATTTATTAAAAGCACATTTAAACACTAAAGAAACTATTTCAGGTTCAATTTTCCATTCATTCAATAATTTAATATCTTTCAAAGCGTTTCACAAATGTAAAAAGCCTTTGTACCTTTACACAGAAAAAAATTGTTTTTTGTGCCAACTTCGACGCGGATAACGACGCCGCTATATTTTTTCGACGCCTTAGGGTGTATTTTACATAAAAGAAATAACAGAACATTTCTTCGAATGCAGTCTATTGTAATTTTGATTTTTTTTCATTACCCATCATTATCCCCAACATAAAAATTTTTTTTTGTGTTTTTCACAATGCACTTGAATGAGGATGTGATATCTTTTTTAAGATAAAACTTTACCAAAAATTTAACAGGGCAATTTTTAAACACAGAAAAAATTATTTCAGGTTTTAATGTCCTTCAAAATACAATAATCAATATTATTGGCTTCCAATAATATTGGCTTCCAATAATATTATTATTGTTTTTTTCACAGGCTGTTTTTGTGCCAACTTAAATGCGGATAACGACGCCGCTATGTTTTTTCGATGCCTTAGGGTTTATTATACATAATGAAAATCACAGAACATTTATTCGAATGCAGTCTTTTGTATTTTTGAATTTTTTTTTACCCATCATTATCCCCAACATAAAAATTTTTTTTTGTGTTTTTCACAATGCATTTGAATGAGGATGTGATATCTTTTTTAAGATAAAACTTTACCAAAAATTTAACAGGAGCAATTTTTAAACACAGAAAAAATTATTTTAGGTTTAATTGTCCTTCAAAATACAATAATCAATATTATTGGCTTCCAATAATATTGGCTTCCAATAATATTATTATTGTTTTTTTCACAGGCTGTTTTTGTGCCAACTTCAATGCGGATAACGACGCCGCTATGTTTTTTCGATGCCTTAGGGTTTGTTTTACATAATGAAAATAACAGAACATTTATTCGAATGCAGTCTTTTGTATTTTTGATTTTTTTTCATTACCTATCATTATCCCCAACATAAAAATTTTTTGTTTTTTTCACAGTAGTCTCAAATATTGAAGTTATATCTCTTATGAGATAAAACTTGTTTCAAAATTTATTAAAAGCACAATTAAACACTAAAGAAACTATTTCAGGTTCAATTTTCCATTCATTCAATAATTTAATATCTTTCAAAGCGTTTCACAATTGCAAAAAGCCTTTGTACCTTTACACAGAAAAAAATTGTTTTTTGTGCCAACTTCAACGCGGATAACGACGCCGCTATATTTTTTCGACGCCTTAGGGTGTATTTTACATAAAAGAAATAACAGAACATTTCTTCGAATGCAGTCTTTTGTATTTTTGAATTTTTTTTTACCCATCATTATCCCCAACATAAAAATTTTTTTTTTTGTTTTTCACAATGCATTTGAATGAGGATGTGATATCTTTTTTAAGATAAAACTTTACCAAAAATTTAACAGGAGCAATTTTTAACACAGAAAAAATTATTTTAGGTTTAATTGTCCTTCAAAATACAATAATCAATATTATTGGCTTCCAATATTATTGGCTTCCAATAATATTAACTTCCAATAATATTATTATTGTTTTTTTCACAGGCTGTTTTTGTGCCAACTTCAATGCGGATAACGACGCCGCTATGTTTTTTCGATGCCTTTGGGTTTGTTTTACATAATGAAAATAACAGAACATTTATTCGAATGCAGTCTTTTGTATTTTTGATTTTTTTTCATTACCTATCATTATCCCCAACATAAAAGTTTTTTGTTTTTTTCACAGTAGTCTCAAATATTGAAGTTATATCTCTTATGAGATAAAACTTGTTTCAAAATTTATTAAAAGCACAATTAAACACTAAAGAAACTATTTCAGGTTCAATTTTCCATTCATTCAATAATTTAATATCTTTCAAAGCGTTTCACAAATGTAAAAAGCCTTTGTACCTTTACACAGAAAAAAATTGTTTTTTGTGCCAACTTCAATGCGGATAACGACGCCGCTATGTTTTTTCGATGCCTTAGGGTTTGTTTTACATAATGAAAATCACAGAACATTTATTCGAATGCAGTCTTTTGTATTTTTGATTTTTTTTCATTACCCATCATTATCCCCAACATAAAAATTTTTTGTTTTTTTCACAGTAGTCTCAAATATTGAAGTTATATCTCTTATGAGATAAAACTTGTTTCAAAATTTATTAAAAGCACAATTGAACACTAAAAAAGCTATTTCAGGTTCAATTGTCCATTCATTCAATAATTTAATATCTTTCAAAGCGTTTCACAAATGTAAAAAGCCTTTGTACCTTTACACAGAAAAAAATTGTTTTTTGTGCCAACTTCAATGCGGATAACGACGCCGCTATGTTTTTTCGATGCCTTAGGGTTCATTTTACATAATGAAAATAACAGAACATTTCTTCGAATGCAGTCTTTTGTATTTTTGATTTTTTTTCATTACCCATCATTATCCCCAACATAAAAATTTTTTGTTTTTTTCACAGTGGTCTCAAATATTGAAGTTATATCTCTTATGAGATAAAACTTGTTTCAAAATTTTTTAAAAGCACAATTAAACACTAAAGAAACTATTTCAGGTTCAATTTTCCATTCATTCAATAATTTAATATCTTTCAAAGCGTTTCACAAATGTAAAAAGCCTTTGTACCTTTACACAGAAAAAAATTGTTTTTTGTGCCAACTTCAATGCGGATAACGACGCCGCTATGTTTTTTCGATGCCTTAGGGTTTATTTTACATAATGAAAATCACAGAACATTTATTCGAATGCAGTCTTTTGTATTTTTGATTTTTTTTCATTACCCATCATTATCCCCAACATAAAAATTTTTTGTTTTTTTCACAGTAGTCTCAAATATTGAAGTTATATCTCTTATGAGATAAAACTTGTTTCAAAATTTATTAAAAGCACAATTAAACACTAAAAAAGCTATTTCAGGTTCAAGTGTCCATTCATTCAATAATTTAATATCTTTCAAAGCGTTTCACAAATGTAAAAAGGTTTTGTACCTTTACACAGAAAAAAATTGTTTTTTGTGCCAACTTCAATGCGGATAACGACGCCGCTATGTTTTTTCGATGCCTTAGGGTTTATTTTACATAATGAAAATCACAGAACATTTATTCGAATGCAGTCTTTTGTATTTTTGATTTTTTTTCATTACCCATCATTATCCCCAACATAAAAATTTTTTGTTTTTTTCACAGTGGTCTCAAATTTTGAAGTTATATCTCTTATGAGATAAAACTTGTTTCAAAATTTATTAAAAGCACAATTAAACACTAAAGAAACTATTTCAGGTTCAATTTTCCATTCATTCAATAATTTAATATCTTTCAAAGCGTTTCACAAATGTAAAAAGGTTTTGTACCTTTACACAGAAAAAAATTGTTTTTTGTGCCAACTTCAATGCGGATAACGACGCCGCTATGTTTTTTCGATGCCTTAGGGTTTATTTTACATAATGAAAATCACAGAACATTTATTCGAATGCAGTCTTTTGTATTTTTGATTTTTTTTCATTACCCATCATTATCCCCAACATAAAAATTTTTTGTTTTTTTCACAGTGGTCTCAAATTTTGAAGTTATATCTCTTATGAGATAAAACTTGTTTCAAAATTTATTAAAAGCACAATTAAACACTAAAGAAACTATTTCAGGTTCAATTTTCCATTCATTCAATAATTTAATATCTTTCAAAGCGTTTCACAAATGTAAAAAGCCTTTGTACCTTTACACAGAAAAAAATTGTTTTTTGTGCCAACTTCAATGCGGATAACGACGCCGCTATGTTTTTTCGATGCCTTAGGGTTTATTTTACATAATGAAAATCACAGAACATTTATTCGAATGCAGTCTTTTGTATTTTTGATTTTTTTTCATTACCCATCATTATCCCCAACATAAAAATTTTTTGTTTTTTTCACAGTGGTCTCAAATATTGAAGTTATATCTCTTATGAGATAAAACTTGTTTCAAAATTTATTAAAAGCACAATTAAACACTAAAAAAGCTATTTCAGGTTCAAGTGTCCATTCATATAATAATAAAATATCTTTCGAAGCGTTTCACAAATGTAAAAAGCCTTTGTACCTTTACACAGAAAAATATTGTTTTTTGTGCCAACTTCAATGCGGATAACGACGCCGCTATGTTTTTTCGATGCCTTAGGGTTTATTTTACATAATGAAAACCACAGAACATTTATTCGATTGCAGTCTTTTGTATTTTTGATTTTTTTTCATTACCTATCATTATCCCCAACATAAAAGTTTTTTGTTTATTAAACAATTGATTTAAATATTGAAGTTATATCTCTTATGAGATAAAACTTGTTTCAAAATTTATTAAAAGCACAATTAAACACTAAAGAAACTATTTCAGGTTCAATTTTCCATTCATTCAATAATTTAATATCTTTCGAAGCGTTTCACAAATGTAAAAAGCCTTTGTACCTTTACACAGAAAAAAATTGTTTTTTGTGCCAACTTCAATGCGGATAACGACGCCGCTATGTTTTTTCGATGCCTTAGGGTTTGTTTTACATAATGAAAATCACAGAACATTTATTCGAATGCAGTCTTTTGTATTTTTGATTTTTTTTCATTACCCATCATTATCCCCAACATAAAAATTTTTTGTTTTTTTCACAGTGGTCTCAAATATTGAAGTTATATCTCTTATGAGATAAAACTTGTTTCAAAATTTATTAAAAGCACAATTAAACACTAAATAAACTATTTCAGGTTCAATTTTCCATTCATTCAATAATTTAATATCTTTCGAAGCGTTTCACAAATGTAAAAAGCCTTTGTACCTTTACACAGAAAAAAATTGTTTTTTGTGCCAACTTCAATGCGGATAACGACGCCGCTATGTTTTTTCGATGCCTTAGGGTTTGTTTTACATAATGAAAATCACAGAACATTTATTCGAATGCAGTCTTTTGTATTTTTGATTTTTTTTCATTACCCATCATTATCCCCAACATAAAAATTTTTTGTTTTTTTCACAGTAGTCTCAAATATTGAAGTTATATCTCTTATGAGATAAAACTTGTTTCAAAATTTATTAAAAGCACAATTAAACACTAAAAAAGCTATTTCAGGTTCAATTGTCCATTCATTCAATAATTTAATATCTTTCAAAGCGTTTCACAAATGTAAAAAGCCTTTGTACCTTTACACAGAAAAAAATTGTTTTTTGTGCCAACTTTAATGCGGATAACGACGCCGCTATGTTTTTTCGATGCCTTAGGGTTTATTTTACATAATGAAAATAACAGAACATTTCTTCGAATGCAGTCTTTTGTATTTTTGATTTTTTTTCATTACCCATCATTATCCCCAACATAAATATTTTTTGTTTTTTTCACAGTAGTCTCAAATATTGAAGTTATATCTCTTATGAGATAAAACTTGTTTCAAAATTTATTAAAAGCACAATTAAACACTAAAGAAACTATTTCAGGTTCAATTTTAAATTCATTCAATAATTTAATATCTTTCAAAGCGTTTCACAAATGTAAAAAGCCTTTGTACCTTTACACAGAAAAAAATTGTTTTTTGTGCCAACTTCAATGCGGATAACGACGCCGCTTTGTTTTTTCGATGCCTTAGGGTTTATTTTACATAATGAAAATCACAGAACATTTATTCGAATGCAGTCTTTTGTATTTTTGATTTTTTTTCATTACCCATCATTATCCCCAACATAAAAATTTTTTGTTTTTTTCACAGTAGTCTCAAATATTGAAGTTATATCTCTTATGAGATAAAACTTGTTTCAAAATTTATTAAAAGCACAATTAAACACTAAAGAAACTATTTCAGGTTCAATTTTCCATTCATATAATAATAAAATATCTTTCGAAGCGTTTCACAAATGTAAAAAGCCTTTGTACCTTTACACAGAAAAAAATTGTTTTTTGTGCCAACTTCAATGCGGATAACGACGCCGCTATGTTTTTTCGATGCCTTAGGGTTTGTTTTACATAATGAAAACCACAGAACATTTATTCGATTGCAGTCTTTTGTATTTTTGATTTTTTTTCATTACCTATCATTATCCCCAACATAAAAGTTTTTTGTTTATTAAACAATTGATTTAAATATTGAAGTTATATCTTTTATGAGATAAAACTTGTTTCAAAATTTATTAAAAGCACAATAAAACACTTAAAAAACTATTTCAGGTTTAATTGTCCATTCATTCAATAATTTAATATCTTTCAAAGCGTTTCACAAATGTAAAAAGCCTTTGTACCTTTACACAGAAAAAAATTGTTTTTTGTGCCAACTTCAATGCGGATAACGACGCCGCTATGTTTTTTCGATGCCTTAGGGTTTATTTTACATAATGAAAATCACAGAACATTTATTCGAATGCAGTCTTTTGTATTTTTGATTTTTTTTCATTACCCATCATTATCCCCAACATAAAAATTTTTTGTTTTTTTCACAGTAGTCTCAAATATTGAAGTTATATCTCTTATGAGATAAAACTTGTTTCAAAATTTATTAAAAGCACAATTAAACACTAAAAAAACTATTTCAGGTTCAATTGTCCATTCATTCAATAATTTAATATCTTTCAAAGCGTTTCACAAATGTAAAAAGCCTTTGTACCTTTACACAGAAAAAAATTGTTTTTTGTGCCAACTTCAATGCGGATAACGACGCCGCTTTGTTTTTTCGATGCCTTAGGGTTTATTTTACATAATGAAAATCACAGAACATTTATTCGAATGCAGTCTTTTGTATTTTTGATTTTTTTTCATTACCCATCATTATCCCCAACATAAAAATTTTTTGTTTTTTTCACAGTAGTCTCAAATATTGAAGTTATATCTCTTATGAGATAAAACTTGTTTCAAAATTTATTAAAAGCACAATTAAACACTAAAGAAACTATTTCAGGTTCAATTTTCCATTCATTTAATAATTTAATATCTTTCGAAGCGTTTCACAAATGTAAAAAGCCTTTGTACCTTTACACAGAAAAAAATTGTTTTTTGTGCCAACTTCAATGCGGATAACGACGCCGCTATGTTTTTTCGATGCCTAAGGGTTTAATTTACATAATGAAAATAACAGAACATTTCTTCGAATGCAGTCTTTTGTATTTTTGATTTTTTTTCGTTACCCATCATTATCCCCAACATAAAAATTTTTTGTTTTTTTCACAGTAGTCTCAAATATTGAAGTTATATCTCTTATGAGATAAAACTTGTTTCAAAATTTATTAAAAGCACAATTAAACACTAAAGAAACTATTTCAGGTTCAATTGTCCATTCATTCAATAATTTAATATCTTTCAAAGCGTTTCACAAATGTAAAAAGCCTTTGTACCTTTACACAGAAAAAAATTGTTTTTTGTGCCAACTTCAATGCGGATAACGACGCCGCTTTGTTTTTTCGATGCCTTAGGGTTTATTTTACATAATGAAAATCACAGAACATTTATTCGAATGCAGTCTTTTGTATTTTTGATTTTTTTTCATTACCCATCATTATCCCCAACATAAAAATTTTTTGTTTTTTTCACAGTAGTCTCAAATATTGAAGTTATATCTCTTATGAGATAAAACTTGTTTCAAAATTTATTAAAAGCACAATTAAACACTAAAGAAACTATTTCAGGTTCAATTTTCCATTCATTTAATAATTTAATATCTTTCGAAGCGTTTCACAAATGTAAAAAGCCTTTGTACCTTTACACAGAAAAAAATTGTTTTTTGTGCCAACTTCAATGCGGATAACGACGCCGCTATGTTTTTTCGATGCCTTAGGGTTTAATTTACATAATGAAAATAACAGAACATTTCTTCGAATGCAGTCTTTTGTATTTTTGATTTTTTTTCGTTACCCATCATTATCCCCAACATAAAAATTTTTTGTTTTTTTCACAGTAGTCTCAAATATTGAAGTTATATCTCTTATGAGATAAAACTTGTTTCAAAATTTATTAAAAGCACAATTAAACACTAAAGAAACTATTTCAGGTTCAATTTTCCATTCATTCAATAATTTAATATCTTTCGAAGCGTTTCACAAATGTAAAAAGCCTTTGTACCTTTACACAGAAAAAAATTGTTTTTTGTGCCAACTTCAATGCGGATAACGACGCCGCTATGTTTTTTCGATGCCTTAGGGTTTATTTTACATAATGAAAATAACAGAACATTTCTTCGAATGCAGTCTTTTGTATTTTTGATTTTTTTTCATTACCCATCATTATCCCCAACATAAAAATTTTTTGTTTTTTTCACAGTGGTCTCAAATATTGAAGTTATATCTCTTATGAGATAAAACTTGTTTCAAAATTTATTAAAAGCACAATTATACACTAAAAAAACTATTTCAGGTTCAATTGTCCATTCATTCAATAATTTAATATCTTTCAAAGCGTTTCACAAATGTAAAAAGCCTTTGTACCTTTACACAGAAAAAAGTTGTTTTTTGTGCCAACTTCAATGCGGATAACGACGCCGCTATGTTTTTTCGATGCCTTAGGGTTTATTTTACATAATGAAAATAACAGAACATTTCTTCGAATGCAGTCTTTTGTATTTTTGATTTTTTTTCATTACCCATCATTATCCCCAACATAAAAATTTTTTGTTTTTTTCACAGTGGTCTCAAATATTGAAGTTATATCTCTTATGAGATAAAACTTGTTTCAAAATTTATTAAAAGCACAATTAAACACTAAAAAAACTATTTCAGGTTCAATTGTCCATTCATTCAATAATTTAATATCTTTCAAAGCGTTTCACAAATGTAAAAAGCCTTTGTACCTTTACACAGAAAAAAATTGTTTTTTGTGCCAACTTCAATGCGGATAACGACGCCGCTATGTTTTTTCGATGCCTTAGGGTTTATTTTACATAATGAAAATCACAGAACATTTATTCGAATGCAGTCTTTTGTATTTTTGATTTTTTTTCATTACCCATCATTATCCCCAACATAAAAATTTTTTGTTTTTTTCACAGTAGTCTCAAATATTGAAGTTATATCTCTTATGAGATAAAACTTGTTTCAAAATTTATTAAAAGCACAATTAAACACTAAAGAAACTATTTCAGGTTCAATTTTCCATTCATTCAATAATTTAATATCTTTCGAAGCGTTTCACAAATGTAAAAAGCCTTTGTACCTTTACACAGAAAAAAATTGTTTTTTGTGCCAACTTCAATGCGGATAACGACGCCGCTATGTTTTTTCGATGCCTTAGGGTTTATTTTACATAATGAAAATAACAGAACATTTCTTCGAATGCAGTCTTTTGTATTTTTGATTTTTTTTCATTACCCATCATTATCCCCAACATAAAAATTTTTTGTTTTTTTCACAGTGGTCTCAAATATTGAAGTTATATCTCTTATGAGATAAAACTTGTTTCAAAATTTATTAAAAGCACAATTAAACACTAAAAAAACTATTTCAGGTTCAATTGTCCATTCATTCAATAATTTAATATCTTTCAAAGCGTTTCACAAATGTAAAAAGCCTTTGTACCTTTACACAGAAAAAAATTGTTTTTTGTGCCAACTTCAATGCGGATAACGACGCCGCAATGTTTTTTCGATGCCTTAGGGTTTATTTTACATAATGAAAATAACAGAACATTTCTTCGAATGCAGTCTTTTGTATTTTTGATTTTTTTTCATTACCCATCATTATCCCCAACATAAAAATTTTTTGTTTTTTTCACAGTGGTCTCAAATATTGAAGTTATATCTCTTATGAGATAAAACTTGTTTCAAAATTTATTAAAAGCACAATTAAACACTAAAAAAACTATTTCAGGTTCAATTGTCCATTCATTCAATAATTTAATATCTTTCAAAGCGTTTCACAAATGTAAAAAGCCTTTGTACCTTTACACAGAAAAAAATTGTTTTTTGTGCCAACTTCAATGCGGATAACGACGCCGCTATGTTTTTTCGATGCCTTAGGGTTTATTTTACATAATGAAAATAACAGAACATTTCTTCGAATGCAGTCTTTTGTATTTTTGATTTTTTTTCATTACCCATCATTATCCCCAACATAAAAATTTTTTGTTTTTTTCACAGTGGTCTCAAATATTGAAGTTATATCTCTTATGAGATAAAACTTGTTTCAAAATTTATTAAAAGCACAATTAAACACTAAAGATACTATTTCAGGTTCCATTTTCCATTCATTCAATAATTTAATATCTTTCAAAGCGTTTCACAAATGTAAAAAGCCTTTGTACCTTTACACAGAAAAAAATTGTTTTTTGTGCCAACTTCAATGCGGATAACGACGCCGCTATGTTTTTTCGATGCCTTAGGGTTTATTTTACATAATGAAAATAACAGAACATTTCTTCGAATGCAGTCTTTTGTATTTTTGATTTTTTTTCATTACCCATCATTATCCCCAACATAAAAATTTTTTGTTTTTTTCACAGTGGTCTCAAATATTGAAGTTATATCTCTTATGAGATAAAACTTGTTTCAAAATTTATTAAAAGCACAATTAAACACTAAAGAAACTATTTCAGGTTCAATTTTCCATTCATTCAATAATTTAATATCTTTCAAAGCGTTTCACAAATGTAAAAAGCCTTTGTACCTTTACACAGAAAAAAATTGTTTTTTGTGCCAACTTCAATGCGGATAACGACGCCGCTATGTTTTTTCGATGCCTTAGGGTTTATTTTACATAATGAAAATAACAGAACATTTCTTCGAATGCAGTCTTTTGTATTTTTGATTTTTTTTCATTACCCATCATTATCCCCAACATAAAAATTTTTTGTTTTTTTCACAGTAGTCTCAAATATTGAAGTTATATCTCTTATGAGATAAAACTTGTTTCAAAATTTATTAAAAGCACAATTAAACACTAAAGAAACTATTTCAGGTTCAATTTTCCATTCATTCAATAATTTAATATCTTTCGAAGCGTTTCACAAATGTAAAAAGCCTTTGTACCTTTACACAGAAAAAAATTGTTTTTTGTGCCAACTTCAATGCGGATAACGACGCCGCTATGTTTTTTCGATGCCTTAGGGTTTATTTTACATAATGAAAATAACAGAACATTTCTTCGAATGCAGTCTTTTGTATTTTTGATTTTTTTTCATTACCCATCATTATCCCCAACATAAAAATTTTTTGTATTTTTCACAGTGGTCTCAAATATTGAAGTTATATCTCTTATGAGATAAAACTTGTTTCAAAATTTATTAAAAGCACAATTAAACACTAAAGAAACTATTTCAGGTTCAATTTTCCATTCATTCAATAATTTAATATCTTTCAAAGCGTTTCACAAATGTAAAAAGCCTTTGTACCTTTACACAGAAAAAAATTGTTTTTTGTGCCAACTTCAATGCGGATAACGACGCCGCTATGTTTTTTCGATGCCTTAGGGTTTATTTTACATAATGAAAATAACAGAACATTTCTTCGAATGCAGTCTTTTGTATTTTTGATTTTTTTTCATTACCCATCATTATCCCCAACATAAAAATTTTTTGTTTTTTTCACAGTAGTCTCAAATATTGAAGTTATATCTCTTATGAGATAAAACTTGTTTCAAAATTTATTAAAAGCACAATTAAACACTAAAAAAACTATTTCAGGTTCAATTGTCCATTCATTCAATAATTTAATATCTTTCAAAGCGTTTCACAAATGTAAAAAGCCTTTGTACCTTTACACAGAAAAAAATTGTTTTTTGTGCCAACTTCAATGCGGATAACGACGCCGCTATGTTTTTTCGATGCCTTAGGGTTTATTTTATATAATGAAAATAACAGAACATTTCTTCGAATGCAGTCTTTTGTATTTTTGATTTTTTTTCATTACCCATCATTATCCACAACATAAAAATTTTTTGTTTTTTTCACAGTGGTCTCAAATATTGAAGTTATATCTCTTATGAGATAAAACTTGTTTCAAAATTTATTAAAAGCACAATTAAACACTAAAGAAACTATTTCAGGTTCAATTTTCCATTCATTCAATAATTTAATATCTTTCAAAGCGTTTCACAAATGTAAAAAGCCTTTGTACCTTTACACAGAAAAAAATTGTTATTTGTGCCAACTTCAATGCGGATAACGACGCCGCTATGTTTTTTCGATGCCTTAGGGTTTATTTTACATAATGAAAATAACAGAACATTTATTCGAATGCAGTCTTTTGTATTTTTGATTTTTTTTCATTACCTATCATTATCCCCAACATAAAAGTTTTTTGTTTATTAAACAATTGATTTAAATATTGAAGTTATATCTTTTATGAGATAAAACTTGTTTCAAAATTTATTAAAAGCACAATAAAACACTTAAAAAACTATTTCAGGTTCAATTGTCCATTCATTCAATAATTTAATATCTTTCAAAGCGTTTCACAAATGTAAAAAGCCTTTGTACCTTTACACAGAAAAAAATTGTTTTTTGTGCCAACTTCAATGCGGATAACGACGCCGCTATGTTTTTTCGATGCCTTAGGGTTTATTTTACATAATGAAAATAACAGAACATTTCTTCGAATGCAGTCTTTTGTATTTTTGATTTTTTTTCATTACCCATCATTATCCCCAACATAAAAATTTTTTGTTTTTTTCACAGTGGTCTCAAATATTGAAGTTATATCTCTTATGAGATAAAACTTGTTTCAAAATTTATTAAAAGCCCAATTAAACACTAAAGAAACTATTTCAGGTTCAATTTTCCATTCATTCAATAATTTAATATCTTTCAAAGCGTTTCACAAATGTAAAAAGCCTTTGTACCTTTACACAGAAAAAAATTGTTTTTTGTGCCAACTTCAATGCGGATAACGACGCCGCTATGTTTTTTCGATGCCTTAGGGTTTATTTTACATAATGAAAATAACAGAACATTTATTCGAATGCAGTCTTTTGTATTTTTGATTTTTTTTCATTACCTATCATTATCCCCAACATAAAAGTTTTTTGTTTATTAAACAATTGATTTAAATATTGAAGTTATATCTTTTATGAGATAAAACTTGTTTCAAAATTTTTTAAAAGCACAATAAAACACTTAAAAAACTATTTCAGGTTCAATTGTCCATTCATTCAATAATTTAATATCTTTCAAAGCGTTTCACAAATGTAAAAAGCCTTTGTACCTTTACACAGAAAAAAATTGTTTTTTGTGCCAACTTCAATGCGGATAACGACGCCGCTATGTTTTTTCGATGCCTTAGGGTTTATTTTACATAATGAAAATAACAGAACATTTCTTCGAATGCAGTCTTTTGTATTTTTGATTTTTTTTCATTACCCATCATTATCCCCAACATAAAAATTTTTTGTTTTTTTCACAGTAGTCTCAAATATTGAAGTTATATCTCTTATGAGATGAAACTTGTTTCAAAATTTATTAAAAGCACAATTAAACACTAAAGAAACTATTTCAGGTTCAATTTTCCATTCATTCAATAATTTAATATCTTTCGAAGCGTTTCACAAATGTAAAAAGCCTTTGTACCTTTACACAGAAAAAAATTGTTTTTTGTGCCAACTTCAATGCGGATAACGACGCCGCTATGTTTTTTCGATGCCTTAGGGTTTATTTTACATAATGAAAATCACAGAACATTTATTCGAATGCAGTCTTTTGTATTTTTGATTTTTTTTTTACCCATGATTATCCCCAACATAAAAGTATTTTGTTTTTTTCACAGTGGTCTCAAATATAGAAGTTTTATCTCTTATGAGATAAAACTTGTTTCAAAATTTATTAAAAGCCCAATTAAACACTAAAAAAACTATTTCAGGTTCAATTGTCCATTCATTCAATAATTTAATATCTTTCAAAGCGTTTCACAAATGCAAAAAGCCTTTGTACCTTTACACAGAAAAAAATTGTTTTTTGTGCCAACTTCAATGCGGATAACGACGCCGCTATGTTTTTTCGATGCCTTAGGGTTTATTTTACATAATGAAAATAACAGAACATTTCTTCGAATGCAGTCTTTTGTATTTTTGATTTTTTTTCATTACCCATCATTATCCCCAACATAAAAATTTTTTGTTTTTTTCACAGTAGTCTCAAATATTGAAGTTATATCTCTTATGAGATAAAACTTGTTTCAAAATTTATTAAAAGCACAATTAAACACTAAAAAAACCATTTCAGGTTCAATTGTCCATTCATTCAATAATTTAATATCTTTCAAAGCGTTTCACAAATGTAAAAAGCCTTTGTACCTTTACACAGAAAAAAATTGTTTTTTGTGCCAACTTCAATGCGGATAACGACGCCGCTATGTTTTTTCGATGCCTTAGGGTTTATTTTACATAATGAAAATAACAGAACATTTCTTCGAATGCAGTCTTTTGTATTTTTGATTTTTTTTCATTACCCATCATTATCCCCAACATAAAAATTTTTTGTTTTTTTCACAGTGGTCTCAAATATTGAAGTTATATCTCTTATGAGATAAAACTTGTTTCAAAATTTATTAAAAGCACAATTAAACACTAAAGAAACTATTTCAGGTTCAATTTTCCATTCATTCAATAATTTAATATCTTTCAAAGCGTTTCACAAATGTAAAAAGCCTTTGTACCTTTACACAGAAAAAAATTGTTTTTTGTGCCAACTTCAATGCGGATAACGACGCCGCTTTGTTTTTTCGATGCCTTAGGGTTTATTTTACATAATGAAAATCACAGAACATTTATTCGAATGCAGTCTTTTGTATTTTTGATTTTTTTTCATTACCCATCATTATCCCCAACATAAAAATTTTTTGTTTTTTTCACAGTAGTCTCAAATATTGAAGTTATATCTCTTATGAGATAAAACTTGTTTCAAAATTTATTAAAAGCACAATTAAACACTAAAGAAACTATTTCAGGTTCAATTTTCCATTCATTCAATAATTTAATATCTTTCAAAGCGTTTCACAAATGTAAAAAGCCTTTGTACCTTTACACAGAAAAAAATTGTTTTTTGTGCCAACTTCAATGCGGATAACGACGCCGCTATGTTTTTTCGATGCCTTAGGGTTTATTTTACATAATGAAAATAACAGAACATTTCTTCGAATGCAGTCTTTTGTATTTTTGATTTTTTTTCATTACCCATCATTATCCCCAACATAAAAATTTTTTGTTTTTTTCACAGTAGTCTCAAATATTGAAGTTATATCTCTTATGAGATAAAACTTGTTTCAAAATTTATTAAAAGCACATTTAAACACTAAAGAAACTATTTCAGGTTCAATTTTCCATTCATTCAATAATTTAATATCTTTCAAAGCGTTTCACAAATGTAAAAAGCCTTTGTACCTTTACACAGAAAAAAATTGTTTTTTGTGCCAACTTCGACGCGGATAACGACGCCGCTATATTTTTTCGACGCCTTAGGGTGTATTTTACATAAAAGAAATAACAGAACATTTCTTCGAATGCAGTGTTTTGTAATTTTGATTTTTTTTCATTACCCATCATTATCCCCAACATAAAAATTTTTCACAATGCACTTGAATGAGGATGTGATATCTTTTTTAAGATAAAACTTTACCAAAAAATTAACAGGGCAATTTTTAAACACAGAAAAAATTATTTCAGGTTTTAATGTCCTTCAAAATACAATAATCAATATTATTGGCTTCCAATAATATTGGCTTCCAATAATATTATTATTGTTTTTTTCACAGGCTGTTTTTGTGCCAACCTAAATGCGGATAACGACGCCGCTATGTTTTTTTGATGCCTTAGGGTTTATTTTACATAATGAAAATCAAAGAACATTTATTCGAATGCAGTCTTTTGTATTTTTGAATTTTTTTTTACCCATCATTATCCCCAACATAAAAATTTTTTTTTGTGTTTTTCACAATGCATTTGAATGAGGATGTGATATCTTTTTTAAGATAAAACTTTACCAAAAATTTAACAGGAGCAATTTTTAAACACAGAAAAAATTATTTCAGGTTTAATTGTCCTTCAAAATACAATAATCAATATTATTGGCTTCCAATAATATTGGCTTCCAATAATATTATTATTGTTTTTTCACAGGCTGTTTTTGTGCCAACTTCAATGCGGATAACGACGCCGCAATGTTTTTTCGATGCCTTAGGGTTTATTTTACATAATGAAAATCACAGAACATTTATTCGAATGCAGTCTTTTGTATTTTTGAATTTTTTTTTACCCATGATTATCCCCAACATAAAAGTATTTTGTTTTTTTCACAGTGGTCTCAAATATAGAAGTTTTATCTCTTATGAGATAAAACTTGTTTCAAAATTTATTAAAAGCCCAATTAAACACTAAAAAAACTATTTCAGGTTCAATTGTCCATTCATTCAATAATTTAATATCTTTCAAAGCGTTTCACAAATGCAAAAAGCCTTTGTACCTTTACACAGAAAAAAATTGTTTTTTGTGCCAACTTCAATGCGGATAACGACGCCGCAATGTTTTTTCGATGCCTTAGGGTTTATTTTACATAATGAAAATCACAGAACATTTATTCGAATGCAGTCTTTTGTATTTTTGAATTTTTTTTTACCCATGATTATCCCCAACATAAAAGTATTTTGTTTTTTTCACAGTGGTCTCAAATATAGAAGTTTTATCTCTTATGAGATAAAACTTGTTTCAAAATTTATTAAAAGCCCAATTAAACACTAAAAAAACTATTTCAGGTTCAATTGTCCATTCATTCAATAATTTAATATCTTTCAAAGCGTTTCACAAATGCAAAAAGCCTTTGTACCTTTACACAGAAAAAAATTGTTTTTTGTGCCAACTTCAATGCGGATAACGACGCCGCTATGTTTTTTCGATGCCTTAGGGTTTATTTTACATAATGAAAATAACAGAACATTTCTTCGAATGCAGTCTTTTGTATTTTTGATTTTTTTTCATTACCCATCATTATCCCCAACATAAAAATTTTTTGTTTTTTTCACAGTGGTCTCAAATATTGAAGTTATATCTCTTATGAGATAAAACTTTTTTCAAAATTTATTAAAAGCCCAATTAAACACTAAAAAAACTATTTCAGGTTCAATTGTCCATTCATTCAATAATTTAATATCTTTCAAAGCGTTTCACAAATGCAAAAAGCCTTTGTACCTTTACACAGAAAAAAATTGTTTTTTGTGCCAACTTCAATGCGGATAACGACGCCGCTATGTTTTTTCGATGCCTTAGGGTTTATTTTACATAATGAAAATAACAGAACATTTCTTCGAATGCAGTGTTTTGTAATTTTGATTTTTTTTCATTACCCATCATTATCCCCAACATAAAAATTTTTTTTTGTGTTTTTCACAATGCACTTGAATGAGGATGTGATATCTTTTTTAAGATAAAACTTTACCAAAAAATTAACAGGGCAATTTTTAAACACAGAAAAAATTATTTCAGGTTTTAATGTCCTTCAAAATACAATAATCAATATTATTGGCTTCCAATAATATTGGCTTCCAATAATATTATTATTCTTTTTTTCACAGGCTGTTTTTGTGCCAACCTAAATGCGGATAACGACGCCGCTATGTTTTTTTGATGCCTTAGGGTTTATTTTACATAATGAAAATCACAGAACATTTATTCGAATGCAGTCTTTTGTATTTTTGAATTTTTTTTTACCCATCATTATCCCCAACATAAAAATTTTTTTTTGTGTTTTTCACAATGCATTTGAATGAGGATGTGATATATTTTTGAATATAAAACTTTACCAAAAATTTAACAGGAGCAATTTTTAAACACAGAAAAAATTATTTCAGGTTTTAATGTCCTTCAAAATACAATAATCAATATTATTGGCTTCCAATAATATTGGCTTCCAATAATATTATTATTGTTTTTTCACAGGCTGTTTTTGTGCCAACTTCAATGCGGATAACGACGCCGTTATGTTTTTTCGATGCCTTAGGGTTTATTTTACATAATGAAAATCACAGAACATTTATTCGAATGCAGGCTTTTGTATTTTTGAATTTTTTTTTACCCATGATTATCCCCAACATAAAAGTATTTTGTTTTTTTCACAGTGGTCTCAAATATAGAAGTTTTATCTCTTATGAGATAAAACTTGTTTCAAAATTTATCTAAAGCACAATTAAACACTAAAAAAACTATTTCAGGTTCAATTGTCCATTCATTCAATAATTTAAAATCTTTCAAAGCGTTTCACAAATGCAAAAAGCCTTTGTACCTTTACACAGAAAAAAATTGTTTTTTGTGCCAACTTCAACGCGGATAACGACGCCGCTACATTTTTTCGACGCCTTAGGGTGCATTTTACATAAAAGAAATTACAGAACATTTCTTCGAATGCAGTCTTTTGTATTTTTGATTTTTTTTCATTACCTATCATTATCCCCAACATAAAAGTTTTTTGTTTATTAAACAATTGATTTAAATATTGAAGTTATATCTTTTATGAGATAAAACTTGTTTCAAAATTTATTAAAAGCACAATAAAACACTTAAAAAACTATTTCAGGTTCAATTGTCCATTCATTCAATAATTTAATATCTTTCAAAGCGTTTCACAAATGTAAAAAGCCTTTGTACCTTTACACAGAAAAAAATTGTTTTTTGTGCCAACTTCAATGCGGATAACGACGCCGCTATGTTTTTTCGATGCCTTAGGGTTTATTTTACATAATGAAAATAACAGAACATTTCTTCGAATGCAGTCTTTTGTATTTTTGATTTTTTTTCATTACCCATCATTATCCCCAACATAAAAATTTTTTGTTTTTTTCACAGTAGTCTCAAATATTGAAGTTATATCTTTTATGAGATAAAACTTGTTTCAAAATTTATTAAAAGCACAATAAAACACTTAAAAAACTATTTCAGGTTTAATTGTCCATTCATTCAATAATTTAATATCTTTCAAAGCGTTTCACAAATGTAAAAAGCCTTTGTACCTTTACACAGAAAAAAATTGTTTTTTGTGCCAACTTCAATGCGGATAACGACGCCGCTATGTTTTTTCGATGCCTTAGGGTTTATTTTACATAATGAAAATAACAGAACATTTCTTCGAATGCAGTCTTTTGTATTTTTGATTTTTTTTCATTACTCATCATTATCCCCAACATAAAAATTTTTTGTTTTTTTCACAGTGGTCTCAAATATTGAAGTTATATCTCTTATGAGATAAAACTTGTTTCAAAATTTATTAAAAGCACAATTAAACACTAAAAAAACTATTTCAGGTTCAATTTTCCATTCATTCAATAATTTAATATCTTTCAAAGCGTTTCACAAATGTAAAAAGCCTTTGTACCTTTACACAGAAAAAAATTGTTTTTTGTGCCAACTTCAATGCGGATAACGACGCCGTTATGTTTTTTCGATGCCTTAGGGTTTATTTTACATAATGAAAATAACAGAACATTTCTTCGAATGCAGTCTTTTGTATTTTTGATTTTTTTTCATTACCCATCATTATCCCCAACATAAAAATTTTTTGTTTTTTTCACAGTGGTCTCAAATATTGAAGTTATATCTCTTATGAGATAAAACTTGTTTCAAAATTTATTAAAAGCACAGTTAAACACTAAAGAAACTACTTCAGGTTCAATTTTTCATTCATTCAATAATTTAATATCTTTCAAAGCGTTTCACAAATGTAAAAAGCCTTTGTACCTTTACACAGAAAAAAATTGTTTTTTGTGCCAACTTCAATGCGGATAACGACGCCGCTTTGTTTTTTCGATGCCTTAGGGTTTATTTTACATAATGAAAATCACAGAACATTTATTCGAATGCAGTCTTTTGTATTTTTGATTTTTTTTCATTACCCATCATTATCCCCAACATAAAAATTTTTTGTTTTTTTCACAGTAGTCTCAAATATTGAAGTTATATCTCTTATGAGATAAAACTTGTTTCAAAATTTATTAAAAGCACAATTAAACACTAAAGAAACTATTTCAGGTTCAATTTTCCATTCATTCAATAATTTAATATCTTTCGAAGCGTTTCACAAATGTAAAAAGCCTTTGTACCTTTACACAGAAAAAAATTGTTTTTTGTGCCAACTTCAATGCGGATAACGACGCCGCTATGTTTTTTCGATGCCTTAGGGTTTATTTTACATAATGAAAATAACAGAACATTTCTTCGAATGCAGTCTTTTGTATTTTTGATTTTTTTTCATTACCCATCATTATCCCCAACATAAAAATTTTTTGTTTTTTTCACAGTAGTCTCAAATATTGAAGTTATATCTCTTATGAGCTAAAACTTGTTTCAAAATTTATTAAAAGCACAATTAAACACTAAAGAAACTATTTAAGGTTCAATTTTCCATTCATTCAATAATTTAATATCTTTCGAAGCGTTTCACAAATGTAAAAAGCCTTTGTACCTTTACACAGAAAAAAATTGTTTTTTGTGCCAACTTCAATGCGGATAACGACGCCGCTATGTTTTTTCGATGCCTTAGGGTTTATTTTACAAAATGGAAATAACAGAACATTTCTTCGAATGCAGTCTTTTGTATTTTTGATTTTTTTTCATTACCCATCATTATCCCCAACATAAAAATTTTTTGTTTTTTTCACAGTGGTCTCAAATATTGAAGTTATATCTCTTATGAGATAAAACTTGTTTCAAAATTTATTAAAAGCACAATTAAACACTAAAGAAACTATTTCAGGTTCAATTTTCCATTCATTCAATAATTTAATATCTTTCAAAGCGTTTCACAAATGTAAAAAGCCTTTGTACCTTTACACAGAAAAAAATTGTTTTTTGTGCCAACTTCAATGCAGATAACGACGCCGCTATGTTTTTTCGATGCCTTAGGGTTTATTTAACATAATGAAAATCACAGAACATTTATTCGAATGCAGTCTTTTGTATTTTTGATTTTTTTTCATTACCCATCATTATCCCCAACATAAAAATTTTTTGTTTTTTTCACTGTAGTCTCAAATATTGAAGTTATATCTCTTATGAGATAAAACTTGTTTCAAAATTTATTAAAAGCACAATTAAACACTAAAGAAACTATTTCAGGTTCAATTTTCCATTCATTCAATAATTTAATATCTTTCAAAGCGTTTCACAAATGTAAAAAGCCTTTGTACCTTTACACAGAAAAAAATTGTTTTTTGTGCCAACTTCAATGCGGATAACGACGCCGCTATGTTTTTTCGATGCCTTAGGGTTTATTTTACATAATGAAAATAACAGAACATTTCTTCGAATGCAGTCTTTTGTATTTTTGATTTTTTTTCATTACCCATCATTATCCCCAACATAAAAATTTTTTGTTTTTTTCACAGTAGTCTCAAATATTGAAGTTATATCTCTTATGAGATAAAACTTGTTTCAAAATTTATTAAAAGCACATTTAAACACTAAAGAAACTATTTCAGGTTCAATTTTCCATTCATTCAATAATTTAATATCTTTCAAAGCGTTTCACAAATGTAAAAAGCCTTTGTACCTTTACACAGAAAAAAATTGTTTTTTGTGCCAACTTCAATGCGGATAACGACGCCGCTATGTTTTTTCGATGCCTTAGGGTTTATTTTACATAATGAAAATAACAGAACATTTCTTCGAATGCAGTCTTTTGTATTTTTGATTTTTTTTCATTACCCATCATTATCCCCAACATAAAAATTTTTTGTTTTTTTCACAGTAGTCTCAAATATTGAAGTTATATCTCTTATGAGATAAAACTTGTTTCAAAATTTATAAAAAGCACATTTAAACACTAAAGAAACTATTTCAGGTTCAATTTTCCATTCATTCAATAATTTAATATCTTTCAAAGCGTTTCACAAATGTAAAAAGCCTTTGTACCTTTACACAGAAAAAAATTGTTTTTTGTGCCAACTTCGACGCGGATAACGACGCCGCTATATTTTTTCGACGCCTTAGGGTGTATTTTACATAAAAGAAATAACAGAACATTTCTTCGAATGCAGTGTTTTGTAATTTTGATTTTTTTTCATTACCCATCATTATCCCCAACATAAAAATTTTTTTTTGTGTTTTTCACAATGCACTTGAATGAGGATGTGATATCTTTTTTAAGATAAAACTTTACCAAAAAATTAACAGGGCAATTTTTAAACACAGAAAAAATTATTTCAGGTTTTAATGTCCTTCAAAATACAATAATCAATATTATTGGCTTCCAATAATATTGGCTTCCAATAATATTATTATTGTTTTTTCACAGGCTGTTTTTGTGCCAACTTCAATGCGGATAACGACGCCGCTATGTTTTTTTGATGCCTTAGGGTTTATTTTACATAATGAAAATCACAACATTTATTCGAATGCAGTCTTTTGTATTTTTGAATTTTTTTTTACCCATCATTATCCCCAACATAAAAATTTTTTGTTTTTTTCACAGTTGTCTCAAATATTGAAGTTATATCTCTTATGAGATAAAACTTGTTTCAAAATTTATTAAAAGCACAATTTGTACCTTTCAGCAAAAAAAATTTGTTTATTTCACAGTTTTATGAGATAAAACTTTGCCAAAAATTGACAGGAGCATTTTTAAACACAGAAAAATATATTTCAGGTTCAATTGTCCATTCATTGAATTTAATATCTTTCAAAGCGTTTCACAAATGTAAAAAGACTTTGTACCTTTCAGCAAAAAAAATTTGTTTATTTCACAGTTTTATGAGATAAAACTTTGCCAAAAATTAAGCAGGAGCATTTTTCAACACAGAAAAATATATTTCAGGTTCAATTGTCCATTCATTGAATTTAATATCTTTCAAAGCGTTTCACAAATGTAAAAAGACTTTGTACCTTTCAGCAAAAAAAATTTGTTTATTTCACAGTTTTATGAGATAAAACTTTGCCAAAAATTGACAGGAGCATTTTTATACACAGAAATATATATTTCAGGTTCAATTGCTCGTTCATTGAATTTAATATCTTTCAAAGCGTTTCACAAATGTAAAAAGACTTTGTACCTTTCAGCAAAAAAAATTTGTTTATTTCACAGTTTTACGAGATAAAACCTTGCCAAAAATTGACAGGAGCATTTTTAAACACAGAAAAATATATTTCAGGTTCAATTGTCCATTCAATGAATTTAATATCTTTCAAAGCGTTTCACAAATGTAAAAAGACTTTGTACCTTTCAGCAAAAAAAATTTGTTTATTTCACAGGTTGATGAGATAAAACTTTGCCAAATATTAATCAGGGGCATTTTTAAACACAGAAAAATATATTTCAGGTTCAAATGTCCATTCATTGAATTTAATATCTTTCAAAGCTTTTCACAAATGTAAAAAGACTTTGTACCTTTCAGCAAAAAAAATTTGTTTATTTCACAGTTTTATGAGATAAAACTTTGCCAAAAATTGACAGGAGCATTTTTAAACACAGAAAAATATATTTCAGGTTCAATTGTCCATTCATTGAATTTAATATCTTTCAAAGCGTTTCACAAATGTAAAAAGACTTTGTACCTTTCAGCAAAAAAAATTTGTTTATTTCACAGTTTTATGAGATAAAACTTTGCCAAAAATTGACAGGAGCATTTTTATACACAGAAATATATATTTCAGGTTCAATTGCTCGTTCATTGAATTTAATATCTTTCAAAGCGTTTCACAAATGTAAAAAGACTTTGTACCTTTCAGCAAAAAAAATTTGTTTATTTCACAGTTTTACGAGATAAAACCTTGCCAAAAATTGACAGGAGCATTTTTAAACACAGAAAAATATATTTCAGGTTCAATTGTCCATTCAATGAATTTAATATCTTTCAAAGCGTTTCACAAATGTAAAAAGACTTTGTACCTTTCAGCAAAAAAAATTTGTTTATTTCACAGGTTGATGAGATAAAACTTTGCCAAATATTAATCAGGGGCATTTTTAAACACAGAAAAATATATTTCAGGTTCAATTGTCCATTCATTGAATTTAATATCTTTCAAAGCTTTTCACAAATGCAAAAAGACTTTGTACCTTTCAGCAAAAAAAATTTGTTTATTTCACAGGTTGATGAGATAAAACTTTGCCAAATATTAATCAGGAGCATTTTTAAACACAGAAAAATATATTTCAGGTTCAATTGTCCATTCATTGAATTTAATATCTTTCAAAGCGTTTCACAAATGTAAAAAGACTTTGTACCTTTCGGCAAAAAAAATTTGTTTATTTCACAGTTTTATGAGATAAAACTTTGCCAAAAATTAAGCAGGAGCATTTTTCAACACAGAAAAATATATTTCAGGTTCAATTGTCCATTCATTGAATTTAATATCTTTCAAAGCGTTTCACAAATGTAAAAAGACTTTGTACCTTTCAGCAAAAAAAATTTGTTTATTTCACAGTATTACGAGATAAAACCTTGCCAAAAATTGACAGGAGCATTTTTAAACACAGAAATATATATTTCAGGTTCAATTGTCCATTCATTGAATTTAATATCTTTCAAAGCGTTTCACAAATGTAAAAAGACTTTGTACCTTTCAGCAAAAAAAATTTGTTTATTTCACAGTTTTATGAGATAAAACTTTGCCAAAAATTGACAGGAGCATTTTTAAACACAGAAAAATATATTTCAGGTTCAATTGTCCATTCATTGAATTTAATATCTTTCAAAGCGTTTCACAAATGTAAAAAGACTTTGTACCTTTCAGCAAAAAAAATTTGTTTATTTCACAGTTTTACGAGATAAAACCTTGCCAAAAATTGACAGGAGCATTTTTAAACAAAGAAAAATATATTTCAGGTTCAATTGTCCATTCATTGAATTTAATATCTTTCAAAGCGTTTCACAAATGTAAAAAGACTTTGTACCTTTCAGCAAAAAAAATTTGTTTATTTCACAGTTTTATGAGATAAAACTTTGCCAAAAATTGACAGGAGTATTTTTAAACACAGAAAAATATATTTCAGGTTCAAATGTCCATTTATTGAATTTAATATCTTTAAAAGCGTTTCACAAATGTAAAAAGACTTTGTACCTTTCAGCAAAAAAAAAATTTGTTTATTTCACAGTTTTATGAGATAAAACTTTGCCAAAAATTGACAGGAGTATTTTTAAACACAGAAAAATATATTTCAGGTTCAATTGTCCATTCATTGAATTTAATATCTTTAAAAGCGTTTCACAAATGTAAAAAGACTTTGTACCTTTCAGCAAAAAAAAAATTTGTTTATTTCACAGTTTTATGAGATAAAACTTTGCAAAAAATTGACAGGAGTATTTTTAAACACAGAAAAATATATTTCAGGTTCAAATGTCCATTTATTGAATTTAATATCTTTAAAAGCGTTTCACAAATGTAAAAAGACTTTGTACCTTTCAGCAAAAAAAAAATTTGTTTATTTCACAGTTTTATGAGATAAAACTTTGCCAAAAATTGACAGGAGTATTTTTAAACACAGAAAAATATATTTCAGGTTCAATTGTCCATTCATTGAATTTAATATCTTTAAAAGCGTTTCACAAATGTAAAAAGACTTTGTACCTTTCAGCAAAAAAAAAATTTGTTTATTTCACAGTTTTATGAGATAAAACTTTGCCAAAAATTGAAAGGAGTATTTTTAAACACAGAAAAATATATTTCAGGTTCAAATGTCCATTTATTGAATTTAATATCTTTAAAAGCGTTTCACAAATGTAAAAAGACTTTGTACCTTTCAGCAAAAAAAAAATTTGTTTATTTCACAGTTTTATGAGATAAAACTTTGCCAAAAATTGACAGGAGTATTTTTAAACACAGAAAAATATATTTCAGGTTCAATTGTCCATTCATTGAATTTAATATCTTTAAAAGCGTTTCACAAATGTAAAAAGACTTTGTACCTTTCAGCAAAAAAAAAATTTGTTTATTTCACAGTTTTATGAGATAAAACTTTGCCAAAAATTGACAGGAGTATTTTTAAACACAGAAAAATATATTTCAGGTTCAATTGTCCATTCATTGAATTTAATATCTTTAAAAGCGTTTCACAAATGTAAAAAGACTTTGTACCTTTCAGCAAAAAAAAAATTTGTTTATTTCACAGTTTTATGAGATAAAACTTTGCCAAAAATTGACAGGAGTATTTTTAAACACAGAAAAATATATTTCAGGTTCAATTGTCCATTCATTGAATTTAATATCTTTCAAAGCGTTTCACAAATGTAAAAAGACTTTGTACCTTTCAGCAAAAAAAATTTGTTTATTTCACAGTTTTACGAGATAAAACCTTGCCAAAAATTGACAGGAGCATTTTTAAACAAAGAAAAATATATTTCAGGTTCAATTGTCCATTCATTGAATTTAATATCTTTCAAAGCGTTTCACAAATGTAAAAAGACTTTGTACCTTTCAGCAAAAAAAATTTGTTTATTTCACAGTTTTACGAGATAAAACCTTGCCAAAAATTGACAGGAGCATTTTTAAACAAAGAAAAATATATTTCAGGTTCAATTGTCCATTCATTGAATTTAATATCTTTCAAAGCGTTTCACAAATGTAAAAAGACTTTGTACCTTTCAGCAAAAAAAAAATTTGTTTATTTCACAGTTTTACGAGATAAAACCTTGCCAAAAATTGACAGGAGTATTTTTAAACACAGAAAAGTATATTTCAGGTTCAAATGTCCATTTATTGAATTTAATATCTTTAAAAGCGTTTCACAAATGTAAAAAGACTTTGTACCTTTCAGCAAAAAAAAAATTTGTTTATTTCACAGTTTTATGAGATAAAACTTTGCCAAAAATTGACAGGAGTATTTTTAAACACAGAAAAATATATTTCAGGTTCAATTGTCCATTCATTGAATTTAATATCTTTAAAAGCGTTTCACAAATGTAAAAAGACTTTGTACCTTTCAGCAAAAAAAAAATTTGTTTATTTCACAGTTTTATGAGATAAAACTTTGCCAAAAATTGACAGGAGTATTTTTAAACACAGAAAAGTATATTTCAGGTTCAATTGTCCATTCATTGAATTTAATATCTTTAAAAGCGTTTCACAAATGTAAAAAGACTTTGTACCTTTCAGCAAAAAAAAAATTTGTTTATTTCACAGTTTTATGAGATAAAACTTTGCCAAAAATTGACAGGAGTATTTTTAAACACAGAAAAATATATTTCAGGTTCAATTGTCCATTCATTGAATTTAATATCTTTAAAAGCGTTTCACAAATGTAAAAAGACTTTGTACCTTTCAGCAAAAAAAAAATTTGTTTATTTCACAGTTTTATGAGATAAAACTTTGCCAAAAATTGACAGGAGTATTTTTAAACACAGAAAAGTATATTTCAGGTTCAATTGTCCATTCATTGAATTTAATATCTTTAAAAGCGTTTCACAAATGTAAAAAGACTTTGTACCTTTCAGCAAAAAAAAAATTTGTTTATTTCACAGTTTTATGAGATAAAACTTTGCCAAAAATTGACAGGAGTATTTTTAAACACAGAAAAATATATTTCAGGTTCAATTGTCCATTCATTGAATTTAATATCTTTAAAAGCGTTTCACAAATGTAAAAAGACTTTGTACCTTTCAGCAAAAAAAAAATTTGTTTATTTCACAGTTTTATGAGATAAAACTTTGCCAAAAATTGACAGGAGCATTTTTAAACACAGAAAAATATATTTCAGGTTCAATTGTCCATTCATTGAATTTAATATCTTTCAAAGCGTTTCACAAATGTAAAAAGACTTTGTACCTTTCAGCAAAAAAAATTTGTTTATTTCACAGTTTTACGAGATAAAACCTTGCCAAAAATTGACAGGAGCATTTTTAAACAAAGAAAAATATATTTCAGGTTCAATTGTCCATTCATTGAATTTAATATCTTTCAAAGCGTTTCACAAATGTAAAAAGACTTTGTACCTTTCAGCAAAAAAAATTTGTTTATTTCACAGTTTTACGAGATAAAACCTTGCCAAAAATTGACAGGAGCATTTTTAAACAAAGAAAAATATATTTCAGGTTCAATTGTCCATTCATTGAATTTAATATCTTTCAAAGCGTTTCACAAATGTAAAAAGACTTTGTACCTTTCAGCAAAAAAAAAATTTGTTTATTTCACAGTTTTACGAGATAAAACCTTGCCAAAAATTGACAGGAGTATTTTTAAACACAGAAAAATATATTTCAGGTTCAAATGTCCATTTATTGAATTTAATATCTTTAAAAGCGTTTCACAAATGTAAAAAGACTTTGTACCTTTCAGCAAAAAAAAAATTTGTTTATTTCACAGTTTTATGAGATAAAACTTTGCCAAAAATTGACAGGAGTATTTTTAAACACAGAAAAATATATTTCAGGTTCAATTGTCCATTCATTGAATTTAATATCTTTAAAAGCGTTTCACAAATGTAAAAAGACTCTGTACCTTTCAGCAAAAAAAAAATTTGTTTATTTCACAGTTTTATGAGATAAAACTTTGCCAAAAATTGACAGGAGTATTTTTAAACACAGAAAAATATATTTCAGGTTCAAATGTCCATTTATTGAATTTAATATCTTTAAAAGCGTTTCACAAATGTAAAAAGACTTTGTACCTTTCAGCAAAAAAAAAATTTGTTTATTTCACAGTTTTATGAGATAAAACTTTGCCAAAAATTGACAGGAGTATTTTTAAACACAGAAAAATATATTTCAGGTTCAATTGTCCATTCATTGAATTTAATATCTTTAAAAGCGTTTCACAAATGTAAAAAGACTTTGTACCTTTCAGCAAAAAAAAAATTTGTTTATTTCACAGTTTTATGAGATAAAACTTTGCCAAAAATTGACAGGAGTATTTTTAAACACAGAAAAATATATTTCAGGTTCAAATGTCCATTTATTGAATTTAATATCTTTAAAAGCGTTTCACAAATGTAAAAAGACTTTGTACCTTTCAGCAAAAAAAAAATTTGTTTATTTCACAGTTTTATGAGATAAAACTTTGCCAAAAATTGACAGGAGTATTTTTAAACACAGAAAAATATATTTCAGGTTCAATTGTCCATTCATTGAATTTAATATCTTTAAAAGCGTTTCACAAATGTAAAAAGACTCTGTACCTTTCAGCAAAAAAAAAATTTGTTTATTTCACAGTTTTATGAGATAAAACTTTGCCAAAAATTGACAGGAGTATTTTTAAACACAGAAAAATATATTTCAGGTTCAAATGTCCATTTATTGAATTTAATATCTTTAAAAGCGTTTCACAAATGTAAAAAGACTTTGTACCTTTCAGCAAAAAAAAAATTTGTTTATTTCACAGTTTTATGAGATAAAACTTTGCCAAAAATTGACAGGAGTATTTTTAAACACAGAAAAATATATTTCAGGTTCAATTGTCCATTCATTGAATTTAATATCTTTAAAAGCGTTTCACAAATGTAAAAAGACTTTGTACCTTTCAGCAAAAAAAAAATTTGTTTATTTCACAGTTTTATGAGATAAAACTTTGCCAAAAATTGACAGGAGTATTTTTAAACACAGAAAAATATATTTCAGGTTCAAATGTCCATTTATTGAATTTAATATCTTTAAAAGCGTTTCACAAATGTAAAAAGACTTTGTACCTTTCAGCAAAAAAAAAATTTGTTTATTTCACAGTTTTATGAGATAAAACTTTGCCAAAAATTGACAGGAGTATTTTTAAACACAGAAAAGTATATTTCAGGTTCAATTGTCCATTCATTGAATTTAATATCTTTAAAAGCGTTTCACAAATGTAAAAAGACTTTGTACCTTTCAGCAAAAAAAAAATTTGTTTATTTCACAGTTTTATGAGATAAAACTTTGCCAAAAATTGACAGGAGTATTTTTAAACACAGAAAAATATATTTCAGGTTCAAATGTCCATTTATTGAATTTAATATCTTTAAAAGCGTTTCACAAATGTAAAAAGACTTTGTACCTTTCAGCAAAAAAAAAATTTGTTTATTTCACAGTTTTATGAGATAAAACTTTGCCAAAAATTGACAGGAGTATTTTTAAACACAGAAAAGTATATTTCAGGTTCAATTGTCCATTCATTGAATTTAATATCTTTAAAAGCGTTTCACAAATGTAAAAAGACTTTGTACCTTTCAGCAAAAAAAAAATTTGTTTATTTCACAGTTTTATGAGATAAAACTTTGCCAAAAATTGACAGGAGTATTTTTAAACACAGAAAAATATATTTCAGGTTCAATTGTCCATTCATTGAATTTAATATCTTTAAAAGCGTTTCACAAATGTAAAAAGACTTTGTACCTTTCAGCAAAAAAAAAATTTGTTTATTTCACAGTTTTATGAGATAAAACCTTGCCAAAAATTGACAGGAGTATTTTTAAACACAGAAAAATATATTTCAGGTTCAATTGTCCATTCATTGAATTTAATATCTTTCAAAGCGTTTCACAAATGTAAAAAGACTTTGTACCTTTCAGCAAAAAAAATTTGTTTATTTCACAGTTTTACGAGATAAAACCTTGCCAAAAATTGACAGGAGCATTTTTAAACAAAGAAAAATATATTTCAGGTTCAATTGTCCATTCATTGAATTTAATATCTTTCAAAGCGTTTCACAAATGTAAAAAGACTTTGTACCTTTCAGCAAAAAAAAAATTTGTTTATTTCACAGTTTTACGAGATAAAACCTTGCCAAAAATTGACAGGAGTATTTTTAAACACAGAAAAATATATTTCAGGTTCAAATGTCCATTTATTGAATTTAATATCTTTAAAAGCGTTTCACAAATGTAAAAAGACTTTGTACCTTTCAGCAAAAAAAAAATTTGTTTATTTCACAGTTTTATGAGATAAAACTTTGCCAAAAATTGACAGGAGTATTTTTAAACACAGAAAAATATATTTCAGGTTCAATTGTCCATTAATTGAATTTAATATCTTTAAAAGCGTTTCACAAATGTAAAAAGACTCTGTACCTTTCAGCAAAAAAAAAATTTGTTTATTTCACAGTTTTATGAGATAAAACTTTGCCAAAAATTGACAGGAGTATTTTTAAACACAGAAAAGTATATTTCAGGTTCAAATGTCCATTTATTGAATTTAATATCTTTAAAAGCGTTTCACAAATGTAAAAAGACTCTGTACCTTTCAGCAAAAAAAAAATTTGTTTATTTCACAGTTTTATGAGATAAAACTTTGCCAAAAATTGACAGGAGTATTTTTAAACACAGAAAAATATATTTCAGGTTCAAATGTCCATTTATTGAATTTAATATCTTAAAAAGCGTTTCACAAATGTAAAAAGACTTTGTACCTTTCGGCAAAAAAAATTTGTTTATTTCACAGTTTTATGAGATAAAACTTTGCCAAAAATTGGCAGGAGCATTTTTAAACACAGAAATAAATATTTTAGGTTCAAATGTCCATTTATTGAATTTAATATCTTTAAAAGCGTTTCACAAATGTAAAAAGACTTTGTACCTTTCAGCAAAAAAAAAATTTGTTTATTTCACAGTTTTATGAGATAAAACTTTGCCAAAAATTGACAGGAGTATTTTTAAACACAGAAAAATATTTTTCAGGTTCAAATGTCCATTTATTGAATTTAATATCTTTAAAAGCGTTTCACAAATGTAAAAAGACTTTGTACCTTTCAGCAAAAAAAATTTGTTTATTTCACAGTTTTATGAGATAAAATTTTGCCAAAAATTTAACAGGAGCATTTTTAAACACAGAAAAATATATTTCAGGTTCAATTGTCCATTCATTGAATTTAATATCTTTCAAAGCGTTTCACAAATGTAAAAAGACTTTGTACCATTCAGCAAAAAAAATTTGTTTATTTCACAGTTTTATGAGATAATACTTTGCCAAAAATTGACAGGAGCATTTTTAAACACAGAAAATTATATTTCAGGTTCAAATGTCCATTTATTGAATTTAATATCTTTCAAAGCGTTTCACAAATGTAAAAAGACTTTGTACCTTTCAGCAAACAAAATTTGTTTATTTCACAGTTTTATGAGATAATACTTTGCCAAAAATTGACAGGAGCATTTTTAAACACAGAAATAAATATTTTAGGTTCAGTTGTCCATTCATTGAATATAATATCTTTCAAAGCGTTTCACAAATGTAAAAAGACTTTGTACCTTTTAGCAAAAAAAATTTGTTTATTTCACAGTTTTATGAGATAATACTTTGCCAAAAATTGACAGGAGCATTTTTAAACACAGAAAATTATATTTCAGGTTCAAATGTCCATTTATTGAATTTAATATCTTTCAAAGCGTTTCACAAATGTAAAAAGACTTTGTACCTTTCGGCAAAAAAAATTTGTTTATTTCACAGTTTTATGAGATAAAACTTTGCCAAAAATTGGCAGGAGCATTTTTAAACACAGAAATAAATATTTTAGGTTCAATTGCTCGTTCATTGAATTTTATATCTTTCAAAGCGTTTCACAAATGTAATAAGACTTTGTACCTTTCAGCAAAAAAAATTTGTTTTTTTCACAGTTTTATGAGATAAAACTTTGCCAAAAATTTAGCAGGAACATTTTTAAACACAGAAAATTATATTTCAGGTTCAAATGTCCATTTATTGAATTTAATATCTTTCAAAGCGTTTCACAAATGTAAAAAGACTTTGTACCTTTCGGCAAAAAAAATTTGTTTATTTCACAGTTTTATGAGATAAAACTTTGCCAAAAATTGACAGGAGCATTTTTAAACACAGAAAATTATATTTCAGGTTCAAATGTCCATTTATTGAATTTAATATCTTTCAAAGCGTTTCACAAATGTAAAAAGACTTTGTACCTTTCGGCAAAAAAAATTTGTTTTTTTCACAGTTTTATGAGATAAAACTTTGCCAAAAATTGACAGGAGCATTTTTAAACACAGAAAATTATATTTCAGGTTCAAATGTCCATTTATTGAATTTAATATCTTTCAAAGCGTTTCACAAATGTAAAAAGACTTTGTACCTTTTAGCAAAAAAAATTTGTTTATTTCACAGTTTTATGAGATAATACTTTGCCAAAAATTGACAGGAGCATTTTTAAACACAGAAAATTATATTTCAGGTTCAAATGTCCATTTATTGAATTTAATATCTTTCAAAGCGTTTCACAAATGTAAAAAGACTTTGTACCTTTCAGCAAACAAAATTTGTTTATTTCACAGTTTTATGAGATAATACTTTGCCAAAAATTGACAGGAGCATTTTTAAACACAGAAAAATATATTTCAGGTTCAGTTGTCCATTCATTGAATATAATATCTTTCAAAGCGTTTCACAAATGTAAAAAGACTTTGTACCTTTTAGCAAAAAAAATTTGTTTATTTCACAGTTTTATGAGATAATACTTTGCCAAAAATTGACAGGAGCATTTTTAAACACAGAAAATTATATTTCAGGTTCAAATGTCCATTTATTGAATTTAATATCTTTCAAAGCGTTTCACAAATGTAAAAAGACTTTGTACCTTTCGGCAAAAAAAATTTGTTTATTTCACAGTTTTATGAGATAAAACTTTGCCAAAAATTGGCAGGAGCATTTTTAAACACAGAAATAAATATTTTAGGTTCAATTGCTCGTTCATTGAATTTTATATCTTTCAAAGCGTTTCACAAATGTAATAAGACTTTGTACCTTTCAGCAAAAAAAATTTGTTTTTTTCACAGTTTTATGAGATAAAACTTTGCCAAAAATTTAGCAGGAACATTTTTAAACACAGAAAAATATATTTCAGGTTCAATTGTCCATTCATTGAATTTAATATCTTTCAAAGCGTTTCACAAATGTAAAAAGACTTTGTACCTTTCAGCAAAAAAAATTTGTTTATTTCACAGTTTTATGAGATAAAACTTTGCCAAAAATTGGCAGGAGCATTTTTAAACACAGAAGAATATATTTCAGGTTCAATTGTCCATTCATTGAATTTAATATCTTTCAAAGCGTTTCACAAATGTAAAAAGACTTTGTACCTTTCAGCAAAAAAAATTTGTTTATTTCACAGTTTTATGAGATAAAACTTTGCCAAAAATAGACAGGAGTATTTTTAAACACAGAAAAATATATTTCAGGTTCAAATGTCCATTTATTGAATTTAATATCTTTCAAAGCGTTTCACAAATGTAAAAAGACTTTGTACCTTTCAGCAAACAAAATTTGTTTATTTCACAGTTTTATGAGATAATACTTTGCCAAAAATTGACAGGAGCATTTTTAAACACAGAAATAAATATTTTAGGTTCAGTTGTCCATTCATTGAATATAATATCTTTCAAAGCGTTTCACAAATGTAAAAAGACTTTGTACCTTTTAGCAAAAAAAATTTGTTTATTTCACAGTTTTATGAGATAATACTTTGCCAAAAATTGACAGGAGCATTTTTAAACACAGAAAATTATATTTCAGGTTCAAATGTCCATTTATTGAATTTAATATCTTTCAAAGCGTTTCACAAATGTAAAAAGACTTTGTACCTTTCGGCAAAAAAAATTTGTTTATTTCACAGTTTTATGAGATAAAACTTTGCCAAAAATTGGCAGGAGCATTTTTAAACACAGAAATAAATATTTTAGGTTCAATTGCTCGTTCATTGAATTTTATATCTTTCAAAGCGTTTCACAAATGTAATAAGACTTTGTACCTTTCAGCAAAAAAAATTTGTTTTTTTCACAGTTTTATGAGATAAAACTTTGCCAAAAATTTAGCAGGAACATTTTTAAACACAGAAAATTATATTTCAGGTTCAAATGTCCATTTATTGAATTTAATATCTTTCAAAGCGTTTCACAAATGTAAAAAGACTTTGTACCTTTCGGCAAAAAAAATTTGTTTATTTCACAGTTTTATGAGATAAAACTTTGCCAAAAATTGACAGGAGCATTTTTAAACACAGAAAATTATATTTCAGGTTCAAATGTCCATTTATTGAATTTAATATCTTTCAAAGCGTTTCACAAATGTAAAAAGACTTTGTACCTTTCGGCAAAAAAAATTTGTTTTTTTCACAGTTTTATGAGATAAAACTTTGCCAAAAATTGACAGGAGCATTTTTAAACACAGAAAATTATATTTCAGGTTCAAATGTCCATTTATTGAATTTAATATCTTTCAAAGCGTTTCACAAATGTAAAAAGACTTTGTACCTTTTAGCAAAAAAAATTTGTTTATTTCACAGTTTTATGAGATAATACTTTGCCAAAAATTGACAGGAGCATTTTTAAACACAGAAAATTATATTTCAGGTTCAAATGTCCATTTATTGAATTTAATATCTTTCAAAGCGTTTCACAAATGTAAAAAGACTTTGTACCTTTCAGCAAACAAAATTTGTTTATTTCACAGTTTTATGAGATAATACTTTGCCAAAAATTGACAGGAGCATTTTTAAACACAGAAAAATATATTTCAGGTTCAGTTGTCCATTCATTGAATATAATATCTTTCAAAGCGTTTCACAAATGTAAAAAGACTTTGTACCTTTTAGCAAAAAAAATTTGTTTATTTCACAGTTTTATGAGATAATACTTTGCCAAAAATTGACAGGAGCATTTTTAAACACAGAAAATTATATTTCAGGTTCAAATGTCCATTTATTGAATTTAATATCTTTCAAAGCGTTTCACAAATGTAAAAAGACTTTGTACCTTTCGGCAAAAAAAATTTGTTTATTTCACAGTTTTATGAGATAAAACTTTGCCAAAAATTGGCAGGAGCATTTTTAAACACAGAAATAAATATTTTAGGTTCAATTGCTCGTTCATTGAATTTTATATCTTTCAAAGCGTTTCACAAATGTAATAAGACTTTGTACCTTTCAGCAAAAAAAATTTGTTTTTTTCACAGTTTTATGAGATAAAACTTTGCCAAAAATTTAGCAGGAACATTTTTAAACACAGAAAAATATATTTCAGGTTCAATTGTCCATTCATTGAATTTAATATCTTTCAAAGCGTTTCACAAATGTAAAAAGACTTTGTACCTTTCAGCAAAAAAAATTTGTTTATTTCACAGTTTTATGAGATAAAACTTTGCCAAAAATTGGCAGGAGCATTTTTAAACACAGAAGAATATATTTCAGGTTCAATTGTCCATTCATTGAATTTAATATCTTTCAAAGCGTTTCACAAATGTAAAAAGACTTTGTACCTTTCAGCAAAAAAAATTTGTTTATTTCACAGTTTTATGAGATAAAACTTTGCCAAAAATAGACAGGAGTATTTTTAAACACAGAAAAATATATTTCAGGTTCAAATGTCCATTTATTGAATTTAATATCTTTCAAAGCGTTTCACAAATGTAAAAAGACTTTGTACCTTTCAGCAAAAAAAATTTGTTTATTTCACAGTTTTATGAGATAAAATTTTGCCAAAAATTTAACAGGAGCATTTTTAAACACAGAAAAATATATTTCAGGTTCAATTGTCCATTCATTGAATTTAATATCTTTCAAAGCGTTTCACAAGTGTAAAAAGACTTTGTACCTTTCAGCAAAAATAAATTTGTTTATTTCACAGTTTTATGAGATAAAACTTTGATAAATATAAAGCAGGAGCATTTTTAAACACAGAAAAATATATCTCAGGTTCAATTGCTCGTTCAATGAATTTAATATCTTTCAAAGCGTTTCACAAATGTAAAAAGACTTTGTACCTTTTAGCAAAAAAAATTTGTTTATTTCACAGTTTTATGAGATAAAACTTTTCCAAAAATTGACAGGAGCATTTTTAAACACAGAAAAATATATTTCAGGTTCAATTGTCCATTCATTGAATATAATATCTTTCAAAGCGTTTCACAAATGTAAAAAGACTTTGTACCTTTTAGCAAAAAAAATTTGTTTATTTCACAGTTTTATGAGATAAAACTTTGCCAAAAAAAATTACAGGAGCATTTTTAAACACAGAAAATTATATTTCAGGTTCAAATGTCCATTTTTTGAATTTAATATCTTTCAAAGCGTTTCACAAATGTAAAAAGACTTTGTACCTTTCGGCAAAAAAAATTTGTTTATTTCACAGTTTTATGAGATAAAACTTTGCCAAAAATTGGCAGGAGCATTTTTAAACACAGAAATATATATTTTAGGTTCAATTGCTCGTTCATTGAATTTTATATCTTTCAAAGCGTTTCACAAATGTAAAAAGACTTTGTACCTTTCAGCAAACAAAATTTGTTTATTTCACAGTTTTATGAGATAAAACTTTGCCAAAAATTTAACAGGAGCATTTTTCAACACAGAAAAATATATTTCAGGTTCAATTGTCCATTCATTGAATTTAATATCTTTCAAAGCGTTTCACAAATGTAAAAAGACTTTGTACCTTTCAGCAAAAAAAATTTGTTTATTTCACAGTTTTATGAGATAAAACTTTGCCAAAAATTGGCAGGAGCATTTTTAAACACAGAAGAATATATTTCAGGTTCAATTGTCCATTCATTGAATTTAATATCTTTCAAAGCGTTTCACAAATGTAAAAAGACTTTGTACCTTTCAACAAAAAAAATTTGTTTATTTCACAGTTTTATGAGATAAAACTTTGCCAAAAATTTAACAGGAGCATTTTTCAACACAGAAAAATATATTTCAGGTTCAATTGTCCATTCATTGAATTTAATATCTTTCAAAGCGTTTCACAAATGTAAAAAGACTTTGTACCTTTTAGCAAAAAAAATTTGTTTATTTCACAGTTTTATGAGGAAAAACTTTGCCAAAAATTGACAGGAGCATTTTTAAACACAGAAGAATATATTTCAGGTTCAATTGTCCATTCATTGAATTTAATATCTTTAAAAGCGTTTCACAAATGTAAAAAGACTTTGTACCTTTTAGCAAAAAAAATTTGTTTATTTCACAGTTTTATGAGGAAAAACTTTGCCAAAAATTGACAGGAGCATTTTTAAACACAGAAGAATATATTTCAGGTTCAATTGTCCATTCATTGAATTTAATATCTTTAAAAGCGTTTCACAAATGTAAAAAGACTTTGTACCTTTTAGCAAAAAAAATTTGTTTATTTCACAGTTTTATGAGGAAAAACTTTGCCAAAAATTGGCAGGAGCATTTTTAAACACAGAAGAATATATTTCAGGTTCAATTGTCCATTCATTGAATTTTATATCTTTCAAAGCGTTTCACAAATGTAAAAAGACTTTGTACCTTTCAGCAAACAAAATTTGTTTATTTCACAGTTTTATGTGATAAAACTTTGATAAATATAAAGCAGGAGCCTTTTTAAACACAGAAAAATATATTTCAGGTTCAATTGTCCATTCATTGAATTTAATATCTTTCAAAGCGTTTCACAAATGTAAAAAGACTTTGTACCTTTCAACAAAAAAAATTTGTTTATTTCACAGTTTTATGAGATAAAACTTTGCCAAAAATTTAACAGGAGCATTTTTATACACAGAAAAATATATTTCAGGTTCAATTGTCCATTCATTGAATTTAATATCTTTCAAAGCGTTTCACAAATGTAAAAAGACTTTGTACCTTTCAACAAAAAAAATTTGTTTATTTCACAGTTTTATGAGATAAAACTTTGCCAAAAATTTAACAGGAGCATTTTTCAACACAGAAAAATATATTTCAGGTTCAATTGTCCATTCATTGAATTTAATATCTTTCAAAGCGTTTCACAAATGTAAAAAGACTTTGTACCTTTCAACAAAAAAAATTTGTTTATTTCACAGTTTTATGAGATAAAACTTTGCCAAAAATTTAACAGGAGCATTTTTCAACACAGAAAAATATATTTCAGGTTCAATTGTCCATTCATTGAATTTAATATCTTTCAAAGCGTTTCACAAATGTAAAAAGACTTTGTACCTTTTAGCAAAAAAAATTTGTTTATTTCACAGTTTTATGAGGAAAAACTTTGCCAAAAATTGACAGGAGCATTTTTAAACACAGAAGAATATATTTCAGGTTCAATTGTCCATTCATTGAATTTAATATCTTTAAAAGCGTTTCACAAATGTAAAAAGACTTTGTACCTTTTAGCAAAAAAAATTTGTTTATTTCACAGTTTTATGAGGAAAAACTTTGCCAAAAATTGACAGGAGCATTTTTAAACACAGAAGAATATATTTCAGGTTCAATTGTCCATTCATTGAATTTAATATCTTTAAAAGCGTTTCACAAATGTAAAAAGACTTTGTACCTTTTAGCAAAAAAAATTTGTTTATTTCACAGTTTTATGAGGAAAAACTTTGCCAAAAATTGGCAGGAGCATTTTTAAACACAGAAGAATATATTTCAGGTTCAATTGTCCATTCATTGAATTTTATATCTTTCAAAGCGTTTCACAAATGTAAAAAGACTTTGTACCTTTCAGCAAACAAAATTTGTTTATTTCACAGTTTTATGAGATAAAACTTTGCCAAAAATTGGCAGGAGCATTTTTAAACACAGAAATATATATTTTAGGTTCAATTGCTCGTTCATTGAATTTTATATCTTTCAAAGCGTTTCACAAATGTAAAAAGACTTTGTACCTTTCAGCAAACAAAATTTGTTTATTTCACAGTTTTATGTGATAAAACTTTGATAAATATAAAGCAGGAGCCTTTTTAAACACAGAAAAATATATTTCAGGTTCAATTGTCCATTCATTGAATTTAATATCTTTCAAAGCGTTTCACAAATGTAAAAAGACTTTGTACCTTTTAGCAAAAAAAATTTGTTTATTTCACAGTTTTATGAGGAAAAACTTTGCCAAAAATTGACAGGAGCATTTTTAAACACAGAAGAATATATTTCAGGTTCAATTGTCCATTCATTGAATTTAATATCTTTAAAAGCGTTTCACAAATGTAAAAAGACTTTGTACCTTTCAACAAAAAAAATTTGTTTATTTCACAGTTTTATGAGATAAAACTTTGCCAAAAATTGGCAGGAGCATTTTTAAACACAGAAATATATATTTTAGGTTCAATTGCTCGTTCATTGAATTTTATATCTTTCAAAGCGTTTCACAAATGTAAAAAGACTTTGTACCTTTCAGCAAACAAAATTTGTTTATTTCACAGTTTTATGAGATAAAACTTTGCCAAAAATTGGCAGGAGCATTTTTAAACACAGAAATATATATTTTAGGTTCAATTGCTCGTTCATTGAATTTTATATCTTTCAAAGCGTTTCACAAATGTAAAAAGACTTTGTACCTTTCAGCAAACAAAATTTGTTTATTTCACAGTTTTATGTGATAAAACTTTGATAAATATAAAGCAGGAGCCTTTTTAAACACAGAAAATATATCTCAGGTTCAATTGCTCGTTCAATGAATTTAATATCTTTCAAAGCGTTTCACAAATGTAAAAAGACTTTGTACCTTTCAACAAAAAAAATTTGTTTATTTCACAGTTTTATGAGATAAAACTTTGCCAAAAATATACAGGAGCATTTTTAAACACAGAAGAATATATTTCAGGTTCAATTGTCCATTCATTGAATTTAATATCTTTCAAAGCGTTTCACAAATGTAAAAAGACTTTGTACCTTTCAACAAAAAAAATTTGTTTATTTCACAGTTTTATGAGATAAAACTTTGCCAAAAATATACAGGAGCATTTTTAAACACAGAAGAATATATTTCAGGTTCAATTGTCCATTCATTGAATTTAATATCTTTCAAAGCGTTTCACAAATGTAAAAAGACTTTGTACCTTTCAACAAAAAAAATTTGTTTATTTCACAGTTTTATGAGATAAAACTTTGCCAAAAATTTAACAGGAGCATTTTTATACACAGAAAAATATATTTCAGGTTCAATTGTCCATTCATTGAATTTAATATCTTTCAAAGCGTTTCACAAATGTAAAAAGACTTTGTACCTTTCAACAAAAAAAATTTGTTTATTTCACAGTTTTATGAGATAAAACTTTGCCAAAAATATACAGGAGCATTTTTAAACACAGAAGAATATATTTCAGGTTCAATTGTCCATTCATTGAATTTAATATCTTTCAAAGCGTTTCACAAATGTAAAAAGACTTTGTACCTTTTAGCAAAAAAAATTTGTTTATTTCACAGTTTTATGAGGAAAAACTTTGCCAAAAATTGACAGGAGCATTTTTAAACACAGAAGAATATATTTCAGGTTCAATTGTCCATTCATTGAATTTAATATCTTTAAAAGCGTTTCACAAATGTAAAAAGACTTTGTACCTTTTAGCAAAAAAAATTTGTTTATTTCACAGTTTTATGAGGAAAAACTTTGCCAAAAATTGACAGGAGCATTTTTAAACACAGAAGAATATATTTCAGGTTCAATTGTCCATTCATTGAATTTAATATCTTTAAAAGCGTTTCACAAATGTAAAAAGACTTTGTACCTTTTAGCAAAAAAAATTTGTTTATTTCACAGTTTTATGAGGAAAAACTTTGCCAAAAATTGGCAGGAGCATTTTTAAACACAGAAGAATATATTTCAGGTTCAATTGTCCATTCATTGAATTTAATATCTTTCAAAGCGTTTCACAAATGTAAAAAGACTTTGTACCTTTCAACAAAAAAAATTTGTTTATTTCACAGTTTTATGAGATAAAACTTTGCCAAAAATTGGCAGGAGCATTTTTAAACACAGAAATATATATTTTAGGTTCAATTGCTCGTTCATTGAATTTTATATCTTTCAAAGCGTTTCACAAATGTAAAAAGACTTTGTACCTTTCAGCAAACAAAATTTGTTTATTTCACAGTTTTATGTGATAAAACTTTGATAAATATAAAGCAGGAGCCTTTTTAAACACAGAAAAATATATCTCAGGTTCAATTGCTCGTTCAATGAATTTAATATCTTTCAAAGCGTTTCACAAATGTAAAAAGACTTTGTACCTTTCAACAAAAAAAATTTGTTTATTTCACAGTTTTATGAGATAAAACTTTGCCAAAAATTTAACAGGAGCATTTTTATACACAGAAAAATATATTTCAGGTTCAATTGTCCATTCATTGAATTTAATATCTTTCAAAGCGTTTCACAAATGTAAAAAGACTTTGTACCTTTTAGCAAAAAAAATTTGTTTATTTCACAGTTTTATGAGGAAAAACTTTGCCAAAAATTGACAGGAGCATTTTTAAACACAGAAGAATATATTTCAGGTTCAATTGTCCATTCATTGAATTTAATATCTTTAAAAGCGTTTCACAAATGTAAAAAGACTTTGTACCTTTTAGCAAAAAAAATTTGTTTATTTCACAGTTTTATGAGGAAAAACTTTGCCAAAAATTGGCAGGAGCATTTTTAAACACAGAAGAATATATTTCAGGTTCAATTGTCCATTCATTGAATTTAATATCTTTAAAAGCGTTTCACAAATGTAAAAAGACTTTGTACCTTTCAGCAAAAAAAATTTGTTTATTTCACAGTTTTATGAGATAAAACTTTGCCAAAAATTGACAGGAGCATTTTTAAACACAGAAAAATATATTTCAGGTTCAATTGTCCATTCATTGAATTTAATATCTTTAAAAGCGTTTCACAAATGTAAAAAGACTTTGTACCTTTCAACAAAAAAAATTTATTTATTTCACAGTTTTATGAGATAAAACTTTGCCAAAAATTTTACAGGAGCATTTTTATACACAGAAAAATATATTTCAAGTTCAATTGTCCATTCATTGAATTTAATATCTTTCAAAGCGTTTCACAAATGTAAAAAGACTTTGTACCTTTTAGCAAAAAAAATTTGTTTATTTCACAGTTTTATGAGATAAAACTTTGCCAAAAATTTTACAGGAGCATTTTTATACACAGAAAAATATATTTCAGGTTCAATTGTCCATTCATTGAATTTAATATCTTTCAAAGCGTTTCACAAATGTAAAAAGACTTTGTACCTTTTAGCAAAAAAAATTTGTTTATTTCACAGTTTTATGAGGAAAAACTTTGCCAAAAATTGACAGGAGCATTTTTAAACACAGAAGAATATATTTCAGGTTCAATTGTCCATTCATTGAATTTAATATCTTTAAAAGCGTTTCACAAATGTAAAAAGACTTTGTACCTTTTAGCAAAAAAAATTTGTTTATTTCACAGTTTTATGAGGAAAAACTTTGCCAAAAATTGACAGGAGCATTTTTAAACACAGAAAAATATATTTCAGGTTCAATTGTCCATTCATTGAATTTAATACCTTTAAAAGCGTTTCACAAATGTAAAAAGACTTTGTACCTTTCAACAAAAAAAATTTGTTTATTTCACAGTTTTATGAGATAAAACTTTGCCAAAAATTTTACAGGAGCATTTTTATACACAGAAAAATATATTTCAAGTTCAATTGTCCATTCATTGAATTTAATATCTTTCAAAGCGTTTCACAAATGTAAAAAGACTTTGTACCTTTTAGCAAAAAAAATTTGTTTATTTCACAGTTTTATGAGATAAAACTTTGCCAAAAATTTTACAGGAGCATTTTTATACACAGAAAAATATATTTCAGGTTCAATTGTCCATTCATTGAATTTAATATCTTTAAAAGCGTTTCACAAATGTAAAAAGACTTTGTACCTTTCAGCAAAAAAAATTTGTTTATTTCACAGTTTTATGAGATAAAACTTTGCCAAAAATTGGCAGGAGCATTTTTAAACACAGAAGAATATATTTCAGGTTCAATTGTCCATTCATTGAATTTAATATCTTTCAAAGCGTTTCACAAATGTAAAAAGACTTTGTACCTTTCAGCAAAAAAAATTTGTTTATTTCACAGTTTTATGAGATAAAACTTTGCCAAAAATAGACAGGAGTATTTTTAAACACAGAAAAATATATTTCAGGTTCAAATGTCCATTTATTGAATTTAATATCTTTCAAAGCGTTTCACAAATGTAAAAAGACTTTGTACCTTTCAGCAAAAAAAATTTGTTTATTTCACAGTTTTATGAGATAAAATTTTGCCAAATATTTAACAGGAGCATTTTTAAACACAGACAAATATATTTCAGGTTCAATTGTCCATTCATTGAATTTAATATCTTTCAAAGCGTTTCACAAATGTAAAAAGACTTTGTACCTTTCAGCAAACAAAATTTGTTTATTTCACAGTTTTATGAGATAAAACTTTGCCAAAAATTTAACAGGAGCATTTTTATACACAGAAAAATATATTTCAGGTTCAATTGTCCATTCATTGAATTTAATATCTTTCAAAGCGTTTCACAAATGTAAAAAGACTTTGTACCTTTCAACAAAAAAAATTTGTTTATTTCACAGTTTTATGAGATAAAACTTTGCCAAAAATATACAGGAGCCTTTTTAAACACAGAAAAATATATTTCAGGTTCAATTGTCCATTCATTGAATTTAATATCTTTCAAAGCGTTTCACAAATGTAAAAAGACTTTGTACCTTTCAGCAAACAAAATTTGTTTATTTCACAGTTTTATGAGATAAAACTTTGCCAAAAATAGACAGGAGTATTTTTAAACACAGAAAAATATATTTCAGGTTCAAATGTCCATTTATTGAATTTAATATCTTTCAAAGCGTTTCACAAATGTAAAAAGACTTTGTACCTTTCAGCAAACAAAATTTGTTTATTTCACAGTTTTATGAGATAAAACTTTGCCAAAAATTTAACAGGAGCATTTTTATACACAGAAAAATATATTTCAGGTTCAATTGTCCATTCATTGAATTTAATATCTTTCAAAGCGTTTCACAAATGTAAAAAGACTTTGTACCTTTCAGCAAACAAAATTTGTTTATTTCACAGTTTTATGAGATAAAACTTTGCCAAAAATTTAACAGGAGCATTTTTATACACAGAAAAATATATTTCAGGTTCAAATGTCCATTTATTGAATTTAATATCTTTCAAAGCGTTTCACAAATGTAAAAAGACTTTGTACCTTTCAGCAAACAAAATTTGTTTATTTCACAGTTTTATGAGATAAAACTTTGCCAAAAATTTAACAGGAGCATTTTTATACACAGAAAAATATATTTCAGGTTCAATTGTCCATTCATTGAATTTAATATCTTTCAAAGCGTTTCACAAATGTGAAAAGACTTTGTACCTTTCAACAAAAAAAATTTGTTTATTTCACAGTTTTATGAGATAAAACTTTGCCAAAAATATACAGGAGCCTTTTTAAACACAGAAGAATATATTTCAAGTTCAATTGTCCATTCATTGAATATAATATCTTTCAAAGCGTTTCACAAATGTAAAAAGACTTTGTACCTTTCAGCAAAAAAAATTTGTTTATTTCACAGTTTTATGAGATAAAACTTTGCCAAAAATATACAGGAGCATTTTTAAACACAGAAAAATATATTTCAGGTTCAATTGTCCATTCATTGAATTTAATATCTTTCAAAGCGTTTCACAAATGTAAAAAGACTTTGTACCTTTCAGCAAACAAAATTTGTTTATTTCACAGTTTTATGAGATAAAACTTTGCCAAAAATAGACAGGAGTATTTTTAAACACAGAAAAATATATTTCAGGTTCAAATGTCCATTTATTGAATTTAATATCTTTCAAAGCGTTTCACAAATGTAAAAAGACTTTGTACCTTTCAGCAAACAAAATTTGTTTATTTCACAGTTTTATGAGATAAAACTTTGCCAAAAATTTAACAGGAGCATTTTTATACACAGAAAAATATATTTCAGGTTCAATTGTCCATTCATTGAATTTAATATCTTTCAAAGCGTTTCACAAATGTAAAAAGACTTTGTACCTTTCAGCAAACAAAATTTGTTTATTTCACAGTTTTATGAGATAAAACTTTGCCAAAAATTTAACAGGAGCATTTTTATACACAGAAAAATATATTTCAGGTTCAAATGTCCATTTATTGAATTTAATATCTTTCAAAGCGTTTCACAAATGTAAAAAGACTTTGTACCTTTCAGCAAACAAAATTTGTTTATTTCACAGTTTTATGAGATAAAACTTTGCCAAAAATTTAACAGGAGCATTTTTATACACAGAAAAATATATTTCAGGTTCAAATGTCCATTTATTGAATTTAATATCTTTCAAAGCGTTTCACAAATGTAAAAAGACTTTGTACCTTTCAGCAAACAAAATTTGTTTATTTCACAGTTTTATGAGATAAAACTTTGCCAAAAATTTAACAGGAGCATTTTTATACACAGAAAAATATATTTCAGGTTCAATTGTCCATTCATTGAATTTAATATCTTTCAAAGCGTTTCACAAATGTAAAAAGACTTTGTACCTTTCAACAAAAAAAATTTGTTTATTTCACAGTTTTATGAGATAAAACTTTGCCAAAAATATACAGGAGCCTTTTTAAACACAGAAGAATATATTTCAAGTTCAATTGTCCATTCATTGAATATAATATCTTTCAAAGCGTTTCACAAATGTAAAAAGACTTTGTACCTTTCAGCAAAAAAAATTTGTTTATTTCACAGTTTTATGAGATAAAACTTTGCCAAAAATTGACAGGAGCATTTTTAAACACAAAAAAATATATTTCAGGTTCAATTGCTCGTTCATTGAATTTAATATCTTTCAAAGCGTTTCACAAATGTAAAAAGACTTTGTACCTTTCAGCAAAAAAAATTTGTTTATTTCACAGTTTTATGAGATAAAACTTTGCCAAAAATTAAACAGGAGCATTTTTATACACAGAAAAATATATTTCAGGTTTTACGAGATAAAACTTTGCCTAAAATTGACAGGAGCATTTTTAAACACAGAAAAATATATTTCAGGTTCAATTGTCTATTCATTGAATTTAATATCTTTCAAAGCGTTTCACAAATGTAAAAAGACTTTGTACCTTTCAGCAAAAAAAATTTGTTTATTTCACAGTTTTATGAGATAAAACTTTGCCAAAAATTGACAGGAGCATTTTTAAACACAAAAAAATATATTTCAGGTTCAATTGCTCGTTCATTGAATTTAATATCTTTCAAAGCGTTTCACAAATGTAAAAAGACTTTGTACCTTTCAGCAAAAAAAATTTGTTTATTTCACAGTTTTATGAGATAAAATTTTGCCAAAAATTTAACAGGAGCATTTTTATACACAGAAAAATATATTTCAGGTTTTACGAGATAAAACTTTGCCAAAAATTGACAGGAGCATTTTTAAACACAGAAAAATATATTTCAGGTTCAATTGCTCGTTCATTGAATTTAATATCTTTCAAAGCGTTTCACAAATGTAAAAAAACTTTGTACCTTTCAGCAAAAAAAATTTGTTTATTTCACATTTTTATGAGATAAAACTTTGCCAAAAATTAAGCAGGAGCATTTTTCAACACAGAAAAATATATTTCAGGTTCAATTGTCCATTCATAGAATTTAATATCTTTCAAAGCGTTTCACAAATGTAAGAAGACTTTGTACCTTTCAGCAAAAAAAATTTGTTTATTTCACAGTTTTATGAGATAAAACTTTGCCAAAAATTGACAGGAGCATTTTTAAACACAGAAAAATATATTTCAGGTTCAATTGTCCATTCATTGAATTTAATATCTTTCAAAGCGTTTCACAAATGTAAAAAGACTTTGTACCTTTCGGCAAAAAAAATTTGTTTATTTCACAGTTTTATGAGATAAAACTTTGCCAAAAATTAAGCAGGAGCATTTTTCAACACAGAATAATATATTTCAGGTTCAATTGTCCATTCATTGAATTTAATATCTTTCAAAGCGTTTCACAAATGTAAAAAGACTTTGTACCTTTCAGCAAAAAAAATTTGTTTATTTCACAGTTTTATGAGATAAAACTTTGCCAAAAATTAAGCAGGAGCATTTTTCAACACAGAATAATATATTTCAGGTTCAATTGTCCATTCATTGAATTTAATATCTTTCAAAGCGTTTCACAAATGTAAAAAGACTTTGTACCTTTCAGCAAAAAAAATTTGTTTATTTCACAGTTTTATGAGATAAAACTTTGCCAAAAATTGACAGGTGCATTTTTATACACAGAAATATATATTTCAGGTTCAATTGCTCGTTCATTGAATTTAATATCTTTCAAAGCGTTTCACAAATGTAAAAAGACTTTGTACCTTTCAGCAAAAAAAATTTGTTTATTTCACAGTTTTACGAGATAAAACCTTGCCAAAAATTGACAGGAGCATTTTTCAACACAGAAAAATATATTTCAGGATTAATTGTCCATTCATTGAATTTAATATCTTTCAAAGCGTTTCACAAATGTAAAAAGACTTTGTACCTTTCAGCAAAAAAAATTTGTTTATTCCACAGTATTACGAGATAAAACCTTGCCAAAAATTGACAGGAGCATTTTTAAACACAGAAAAATATATTTCAGGTTCAATTGTCCATTCATTGAATTTAATATCTTTCAAAGCGTTTCACAAATGTAAAAAGACTTTGTACCTTTCAGCAAAAAAATTTGTTTATTTCACAGTATTACGAGATAAAACCTTGCCAAAAATTGACAGGAGCATTTTTAAACACAGAAAAATATATTTCAGGTTCAATTGTCCATTCATTGAATTTAATATCTTTCAAAGCGTTTCACAAATGTAAAAAGACTTTGTACCTTTCAGCAAAAAAAATTTGTTTATTTCACAGTTTTATGAGATAAAACTTTGCCAAAAATTGACAGGTGCATTTTTATACACAGAAATATATATTTCAGGTTCAATTGCTCGTTCATTGAATTTAATATCTTTCAAAGCGTTTCACAAATGTAAAAAGACTTTGTACCTTTCAGCAAAAAAAATTTGTTTATTTCACAGTATTACGAGATAAAACCTTGCCAAAAATTGACAGGAGCATTTTTAAACACAGAAAAATATATTTCAGGTTCAATTGTCCATTCATTGAATTTAATATCTTTCAAAGCGTTTCACAAATGTAAAAAGACTTTGTACCTTTCAGCAAAAAAAATTTGTTTATTTCACAGTTTTATGAGATAAAACTTTGCCAAAAATTGACAGGTGCATTTTTATACACAGAAATATATATTTCAGGTTCAATTGCTCGTTTATTGAATTTAATATCTTTCAAAGCGTTTCACAAATGTAAAAAGACTTTGTACCTTTCAGCAAAAAAAATTTGTTTATTTCACAGTTTTATAAGATAAAACTTTGCCAAAAATTAAGCAGGAGCATTTTTCAACACAGAAAAATATATTTCAGGTTCAATTGTCCATTCATTGAATTTGTTAGATAAGACAAAGTCATATCTATAAAAATAGTCTTAGCGCGAAAGTCTGGCATTGTCTAGAACTTTCTAGTACGGTATTAGATGAGTATAAAAGCGAGCACCTCTCGTTCATTTTAGTCAGTCTTGTCTTAGAATTTAGTCTTGGTTTTGTTTTGTATTTATTCACTTGTATTATTTATTCTTAATAAATATTATCAAGTCAAATATTTATCAGTGGCGTACTCGAATATTAGTCAAAAAATGGCTGAACTCGCGGATATTTTGAAAATAATGGTGGAACAGCAGAAAATGATGGCTGAAGAAATGAAGAAACGTGATGAAGAAATGAAGGAAGAAAAGAAGAAACGTGATGAAGAAATGCGGATCCTGATACAAGAAGTGAAAGAACTTAGAACATGTAAACTTTCTTCTACTGAAACTGTTTCTGCTCCTTTTATTTCTAGCGATCTTCTAAAGAAAGCCGTGGATTCAAAGTTCGTTTATGATCCTGACTCAGTCAACACTTTCGACTTCTGGTATGAAAGATATAAGAAATCTTTTGAAGTGGATTATGCGGATGTTGCTGACGCAAAGAAGGCTGAAATTCTTCTTGGGGCTATGGATTCAGAAGTGTTCCGTCGCTGCTTAAATCAACTCAGTGATGAAGAAAGAAGCAAATTTGCTACCGTGAAAGGATTTTTGGAGAAGACCTTCGGTGATGCTTCAGTGTCTGAATTCCTCAGAATGGAAGATGTACGAAAAGCAGTGTTCACCTACGACTGAAAGCTGATGCGAAACCTGTATGTATGAAAGCTCGTCCTGTTCCATTTCCATGTATGAATGCAGTAGTGGATGAACTCGATCGTATGGCACGCGCTGGTATTCTGGAGAAAATTGAATCAAGTGAATGGGCTGCACCTATTGTTCCTGTAAAGAAATCAAATGGAAAAATTCGGATTTGTGCTGATTTTTCAACTGGACTCAATGATGCATTGATGGAGAACAATTACAAATTGCCAACTCCTGATGAAATCTTCAGTAAACTTGCTGGCTGCAAAATCTTCTCAAGATTGGATTTATCTGAAGCTTATCATCAAGTTCCGGTAGATGAAGAATCTCAGAAGCTGTTGACAATCAACACCATTGTTGGTCTCTTCAAGTACAAATGTTTGACTATGGGTGTGAAGCCAGCTCCAGAAGAATTTCAAAGAATTATGGATGAAATGACGGCTGGATGTCAAAGAACGTGTCCTTTCTTTGATGATATTATTGTTGGTGGAACCGATGAGGAAGATCATTGGAAAAATTTGGAAGCCGTAATGCAACGTATTGTTGAATGGGGATTTCATCTCAGTGCGGAAAAATGCCATATTAACCAAAGATCAACAAAATTTCTTGGATTTATCCTTGATGAAAATGGTCGTCATCCGGATCCTGAAAAGATTGCTGCAATCAAGAATATGCCACCACCGAAGAATATTACTCAACTTCGAGCATTTATGGGTATGATAAACTTTTATGGAAAGTTTATTCATCGTCTTCATTCATATTCTGGACCTCTATACGAACTTATGAAGAAGAATGTTCGTTACGAATGGAAAGACAAACATCAACGTGCTTTTGAAGAACTTCGTGGAATGCTTACATCTGACATGGTATTAACTCATTACGATCCGTCAAAGCCAATTATTGTTGCTGCAGATGCTTCGGAATATGGAATCGGTGGAGTTATTATGCATGAATTTCCAGATGGATCTCAAAAGCCAATTGCTTTTACTTCTCGTGCGTTCAATGATGCCGAAAAGAATTATGGTCAAATTGAAAAAGAAGCTCTGGGACTTATTACTGCTGTCAAGAAGTTTCATCAGTATATCTATGGTCGCTCATTCTTATTATTAACCGATCATAAACCGCTGACATTCATCTTCAAACCTCATGGTGGTATTCCTAAGACGACAGCTAATCGACTTAAAAGATGGGCTCGGACATTACTAGATTACACATTTACCATCAAATATGTAAATACCAAAGAATTTGGTGAAGCAGATGCACTTTCAAGACTTATTGCTGAAAGTTCTATGAAAAATGAAGATGAAATGGTTATCGCTGCTATTACTTGCGACAAAGAAATAGATTCTGAACTTCAACTATTATGTTCGAAACTTCCAGTCAAAAATGATGATATTGTAGCTGCAACAATGAACGATGATAAACTTCAACGAGTCATCAAATGTCACAGAAGTGGAAAATGGATTAAAGACATGGGCTCCTACTATGAAGCATTTTACCGTCGAAGAGACTCTCTTTCATTCGTAAATGGTTCACTTATGATGGAAGATCGTGTCGTTATTCCAAGCAGTTTGCAACATCGAGTCCTCAAAATGTTGCATCAAGGTCATCCTGGAATTGTTCGAATGAAATCACTGGCACGCTCAATCGTCTACTGGCCGAATATTGACAAGGAAATCGAAAATTTGGTGAAATCATGCCAAAACTGTCAAGTTGCTGCCAAGATGCCACCAAAAGAAAAACCAATTCCATGGTCAAAACCTTCGAAACCTTGGTCAAGAATTCATATTGACTACGCTGGTCCGGTACAAAATCGATATTTCTTAGTCGTCGTGGATGCTTATTCGAAATGGCCTGAAATTGTACCAACAAGAACCATATCGGCTAAAGCAACCGTGGATATTCTTCGTCAAATATTCGGAAGATATGGAATGCCTGAAGAAGTTATTTCTGACAATGGAACGCAGTTTACTTCCAGATTATTCAAAGAATTCTGCGAAATGAATGGCATTACACATCACTTCTCTCCGGCATATCATCCACAAAGCAATGGTCAAGCTGAAAGATTTGTTGATAGTTTCAAACGTGCTCTTTTGAAACTAGAAGGGGAAGGAGATATAGAAGAAAGACTTCAAATATTCTTGTTAACATATCGAGCTACTCCGAATCGACAAGTAGAAAACGATAAGAGTCCAGCAGAAGCAATGTTTGGTCGCAAACTTAGATGGAATTTAGAATTACTTCGTCCAAAATCTAAGAACGCTTCATCCAACTTGCAACCGAAAAGAGAATTCAAAACTGGTGCTGCTGTGTATTATCGAAAACATGACTACAATTCGGAAACATGGATAGCCGCAACTGTAGTAGAACGAATAGGCAATTGTTTATATCAACTAAAACTGCCAAATGGAACTATTCGTGCTCATATCAATCAACTTCGTGAAAGGATTTCAAATGTTTCAGATGAATATGATGAAATGATGGAATGTTTTGATTTCATTCATGTGCCAATAATTCATCATGCAGAAACATCAAATGCAAAAGAAGCCGAAGAAAGAAATTCTGTCGGAATTGAAATCTCAACTGAAGCTCGTGAAGAAGTCTCAACTGGAACTCATGAAGAAGTTAAATTTGTCACACCAATGACATCTCCTGTGCCTCCAGAACAAGAATCTCTTCAAAAAGTCGAACCTGCAGAAAATGTTCCTGACCAAGTACCTGAACGTAGATATCCAGGTAGAAATCGACATCAAACTAACCGCTTGAATGTGAACAGAAATTCAAAGAAATCTTATCAAAATTAGTTATATTGTTGAGTTGCCCCTTTAGGCTAGTTTAATTGTTGAGATTTTCCTTTTCTATTGTATATAAGTATATCCCAACTTAGTTTTATTGTTAAGTGTTAGACACTTGAAGGGGAGGTGTTAGATAAGACAAAGTCATATCTATAAAAATAGTCTTAGCGCGAAAGTCTGGCATTGTCTAGAACTTTCTAGTACGGTATTAGATGAGTATAAAAGCGAGCACCTCTCGTTCATTTTAGTCAGTCTTGTCTTAGAATTTAGTCTTGGTTTTGTTTTGTATTTATTCACTTGTATTATTTATTCTTAATAAATATTATCAAGTCAAATATTTATCAGAATTTAATATCTTTCAAAGCGTTTCACAAATGTAAAAAGACTTTGTACCTTTCAGCAAAAAAAATTTGTTTATTTCAGAGTTTTACGAGATAAAACCTTGCCAAAAATTGACAGGAGCATTTTTAAACACAGAAAAATATATTTCAGGTTCAATTGTCCATTCATTGAATTTAATATCTTTCAAAGCGTTTCACAAATGTAAAAAGACTTTGTACCTTTCAGCAAAAAAAATTTGTTTATTTCACAGTTTTACGAGATAAAACCTTGCCAAAAATTGACAGGAGCATTTTTAAACACAGAAAAATATATTTCAGGTTCAATTGTCCATTCATTGAATTTAATATCTTTCAAAGCGTTTCACAAATGTAAAAAGACTTTGTACCTTTCAGCAAAAAAAATTTGTTTATTTCACAGTTTTATGAGATAAAACTTTGCCAAAAATTGACAGGAGCATTTTTAAACACAGAAAAATATATTTCAAGTTCAATTGTCCATTCATTGAATTTAATATCTTTCAAAGCGTTTCACAAATGTAAAAAGACTTTGTACCTTTCAGCAAAAAAAATTTGTTTATTTCACAGTTTTATGAGATAAAACTTTGCCAAAAATTGACAGGAGCATTTTTAAACACAGAAAAATATATTTCAGGTTCAATTGTCCATTCATTGAATTTAATATTTTTCAAAGCGTTTCACAAATGTAAAAAGACTTTGTACCTTTCAGCAAAAAAAATTTGTTTATTTCACAGTTTTACGAGATAAAACCTTGCCAAAAATTGACAGGAGCATTTTTAAACACAGAAAAATATATTTCAGGAATTATTGTCCATTCATTGAATTTAATATCTTTCAAAGCGTTTCACAAATGTAAAAAGACTTTGTACCTTTCAGCAAAAAAAATTTGTTTATTTCACAGTTTTACGAGATAAAACCTTGCCAAAAATTGACAGGAGCATTTTTAAACACAGAAAAATATATTTCAGGTTCAATTGTCCATTCATTGAATTTAATATCTTTCAAAGCGTTTCACAAATGTAAAAAGACTTTGTACCTTTCAGCAAAAAAAATTTGTTTATTTCACAGTTTTACGAGATAAAACCTTGCCAAAAATTGACAGGAGCATTTTTAAACACAGAAAAATATATTTCAGGTTCAATTGTCCATTCATTGAATTTAATATCTTTCAAAGCGTTTCACAAATGTAAAAAGACTTTGTACCTTTCAGCAAAAAAAATTTGTTTATTTCACAGTTTTACGAGATAAAACCTTTCCAAAAATTGACAGGAGCATTTTTAAACACAGAAAAATATATTTCAGGTTCAATTGTCCATTCATTGAATTTAATATCTTTCAAAGCGTTTCACAAATGTAAAAAGACTTTGTACCTTTCAGCAAAAAAAATTTGTTTATTCCACAGTTTTATGAGACAAAACCTTGCCAAAAATTGACAGGAGCATTTTTCAACACAGAAAAATATATTTCAGGTTCAATTGTCCATTCATTGAATTTAATATCTTTCAAAGCGTTTCACAAATGTAAAAAGACTTTGTACCTTTCAGCAAAAAAAATTTGTTTATTTCACAGTTTTATGAGATAAAACTTTGCCAAAAATTGACAGGAGTATTTTTAAACACAGAAAAATATATTTCAGGATTAATTGTCCATTCATTGAATTTAATATCTTTCAAAGCGTTTCACAGATGTAAAAAGACTTTGTACCTTTCGGCAAAAAGAAATTTGTTTATTTCACAGTTTTACGAGATAAAACCTTGCCAAAAATTGACAGGAGCATTTTTAAACACAGAAAAATATATTTCAGGTTCAATTGTCCATTCATTGAATTTAATATCTTTCAAAGCGTTTCACAAATGTAAAAAGACTTTGTACCTTTCGGCAAAAAAAATTTGTTTATTTCACAGTTTTATGAGATAAAACTTTGCCAAAAATTGACAGGAGCATTTTTAAACACAGAAATATATATTTCAGGTTCAATTGCTCGTTCATTGATTTTAATATCTTTCAAAGCGTTTCACAAATGTAAAAAGACTTTGTACCTTTCAGCAAAAAAAATTTGTTTATTTCACAGTTTTATGAGATAAAACTTTGCCAAAAATTAAGCAGGAGCATTTTTCAACACAGAAAAATATATTTCAGGTTCAATTGTCCATTCATTGAATTTAATATCTTTCAATGCGTTTCACAAATGTAAAAAGACTTTGTACCTTTCAGCAAAAAAAATTTGTTTATTTCACAGTTTTATGAGATAAAACTTTGCCAAAAATTGACAGGAGCATTTTTAAACACAGAAAAATATATCTCAGGTTCAATTGCTCGTTCAATGAATTTAATATCTTTCAAAGCGTTTCACAAATGTAAAAAGACTTTGTACCTTTCGGCAAAAAAAATTTGTTTATTTCACAGTTTTATGAGATAAAACTTTGCCAAAAATTGGCAGGAGCATTTTTAAACACAGAAATATATATTTCAGGTTCAATTGTCCATTCATTGAATATAATATCTTTCAATGCGTTTCACAAATGTAAAAAGACTTTGTACCTTTCAGCAAAAAAAATTTGTTTATTTCACAGTTTTATGAGATAAAACTTTGCCAAAAATTGACAGGAGCATTTTTAAACACAGAAAAATATATCTCAGGTTCAATTGCTCGTTCAATGAATTTAATATCTTTCAAAGCGTTTCACAAATGTAAAAAGACTTTGTACCTTTCAGCAAAAAAAATTTGTTTATTTCACAGTTTTACGAGATAAAACCTTGCCAAAAATTGACAGGAGCATTTTTAAACACAGAAAAATATATTTCAGGATTAATTGTCCATTCATTGAATTTAATATCTTTCAAAGCGTTTCACAAATGTAAAAAGACTTTGTACCTTTCAGCAAAAAAAATTTGTTTATTCCACAGTTTTATGAGATAAAACTTTGCCAAAAATTGACAGGAGCATTTTTAAACACAGAAAAATATATTTCAGGTTCAATTGTCCATTCATTGAATTTAATATCTTTCAAAGCGTTTCACAAATGTAAAAAGACTTTGTACCTTTCAGCAAAAAAAATTTGTTTATTCCACAGTTTTATGAGACAAAACCTTGCCAAAAATTGACAGGAGCATTTTTCAACACAGAAAAATATATTTCAGGTTCAATTGTCCATTCATTGAATTTAATATCTTTCAAAGCGTTTCATAAATGTAAAAAGACTTTGTACCTTTCAGCAAAAAAAATTTGTTTATTTCACAGTTTTATGAGATAAAACTTTGCCAAAAATTGACAGGAGTATTTTTAAACACAGAAAAATATATTTCAGGATTAATTGTCCATTCATTGAATTTAATATCTTTCAAAGCGTTTCACAAATGTAAAAAGACTTTGTACCTTTCAGCAAAAAAAATTTGTTTATTTCACAGTTTTATGAGATAAAACTTTGCCAAAAATTGACAGGAGTATTTTTAAACACAGAAAAATATATTTCAGGATTAATTGTCCATTCATTGAATTTAATATCTTTCAAAGCGTTTCACAAATGTAAAAAGACTTTGTACCTTTCAGCAAAAAAAATTTGTTTATTCCACAGTTTTATGAGACAAAACCTTGCCAAAAATTGACAGGAGCATTTTTCAACACAGAAAAATATATTTCAGGTTCAATTGTCCATTCATTGAATTTAATATCTTTCAAAGCGTTTCACAAATGTAAAAAGACTTTGTACCTTTCAGCAAAAAAAATTTGTTTATTTCACAGTTTTACGAGACAAAACCTTGCCAAAAATTGACAGGAGCATTTTTAAACACAGAAAAATATATTTCAGGTTCAATTGTCCATTCATTGAATTTAATATCTTTCAAAGCGTTTCACAAATGTAAAAAGACTTTGTACCTTTCAGCAAAAAAAATTTGTTTATTCCACAGTTTTATGAGACAAAACCTTGCCAAAAATTGACAGGAGCATTTTTCAACACAGAAAAATATATTTCAGGTTCAATTGTCCATTCATTGAATTTAATATCTTTCAAAGCGTTTCACAAATGTAAAAAGACTTTGTACCTTTCAGCAAAAAAAATTTGTTTATTTCACAGTTTTATGAGATAAAACTTTGCCAAAAATTGACAGGAGTATTTTTAAACACAGAAAAATATATTTCAGGTTCAATTGTCCATTCATTGAATTTAATATCTTTCAAAGCGTTTCACAAATGTAAAAAGACTTTGTACCTTTCAGCAAAAAAAATTTGTTTATTTCACAGTTTTATGAGATAAAACTTTGCCAAAAATTGACAGGAGTATTTTTAAACACAGAAAAATATATTTCAGGATTAATTGTCCATTCATTGAATTTAATATCTTTCAAAGCGTTTCACAAATGTAAAAAGACTTTGTACCTTTCAGCAAAAAAAATTTGTTTATTCCACAGTTGTATGAGACAAAACCTTGCCAAAAATTGACAGGAGCATTTTTCAACACAGAAAAATATATTTCAGGTTCAATTGTCCATTCATTGAATTTAATATCTTTCAAAGCGTTTCACAAATGTAAAAAGACTTTGTACCTTTCAGCAAAAAAAATTTGTTTATTTCACAGTTTTACGAGACAAAACCTTGCCAAAAATTGACAGGAGCATTTTTAAACACAGAAAAATATATTTCAGGTTCAATTGTCCATTCATTGAATTTAATATCTTTCAAAGCGTTTCACAAATGTAAAAAGACTTTGTACCTTTCAGCAAAAAAAATTTGTTTATTCCACAGTTTTATGAGACAAAACCTTGCCAAAAATTGACAGGAGCATTTTTCAACACAGAAAAATATATTTCAGGTTCAATTGTCCATTCATTGAATTTAATATCTTTCAAAGCGTTTCACAAATGTAAAAAGACTTTGTACCTTTCAGCAAAAAAAATTTGTTTATTTCACAGTTTTATGAGATAAAACTTTGCCAAAAATTGACAGGAGTATTTTTAAACACAGAAAAATATATTTCAGGTTCAATTGTCCATTCATTGAATTTAATATCTTTCAAAGCGTTTCACAAATGTAAAAAGACTTTGTACCTTTCAGCAAAAAAAATTTGTTTATTTCACAGTTTTATGAGATAAAACTTTGCCAAAAATTGACAGGAGTATTTTTAAACACAGAAAAATATATTTCAGGATTAATTGTCCATTCATTGAATTTAATATCTTTCAAAGCGTTTCACAAATGTAAAAAGACTTTGTACCTTTCAGCAAAAAAAATTTGTTTATTCCACAGTTGTATGAGACAAAACCTTGCCAAAAATTGACAGGAGCATTTTTCAACACAGAAAAATATATTTCAGGTTCAATTGTCCATTCATTGAATTTAATATCTTTCAAAGCGTTTCACAAATGTAAAAAGACTTTGTACCTTTCAGCAAAAAAAATTTGTTTATTTCACAGTTTTATGAGATAAAACTTTGCCAAAAATTGACAGGAGCATTTTTAAACACAGAAAAATATATTTCAGGTTCAATTGTCCATTCATTGAATTTAATATCTTTCAAAGCATTTCACATATGTAAAAAGACTTTGTACCTTTCGGCAAAAAAAATTTGTTTATTTCACAGTTTTATGAGATAAAACTTTGCCAAAAATTGACAGGAGCATTTTTAAACACAGAAAAATATATTTCAGGTTCAATTGTCCATTCATTGAATTTAATATCTTTCAAAGCGTTTCACAAATGTAAAAAGACTTTGTACCTTTCAGCAAAAAAAATTTGTTTATTTCACAGTTTTATGAGATAAAACTTTGCCAAAAATTGACAGGAGTATTTTTAAACACAGAAAAATATATTTCAGGATTAATTGTCCATTCATTGAATTTAATATCTTTCAAAGCGTTTCACAAATGTAAAAAGACTTTGTACCTTTCAGCAAAAAAAATTTGTTTATTCCACAGTTTTATGAGACAAAACCTTGCCAAAAATTGACAGGAGCATTTTTCAACACAGAAAAATATATTTCAGGTTCAATTGTCCATTCATTGAATTTAATATCTTTCAAAGCGTTTCACAAATGTAAAAAGACTTTGTACCTTTCAGCAAAAAAAATTTGTTTATTTCACAGTTTTATGAGACAAAACCTTGCCAAAAATTGACAGGAGCATTTTTCAACACAGAAAAATATATTTCAGGTTCAATTGTCCATTCATTGAATTTAATATCTTTCAAAGCGTTTCACAAATGTAAAAAGACTTTGTACCTTTCAGCAAAAAAAATTTGTTTATTTCACAGTTTTATGAGATAAAACTTTGCCAAAAATTGACAGGAGCATTTTTAAACACAGAAAAATATATTTCAGGTTCAATTGTCCGTTCATTGAATTTAATATCTTTCAAAGCGTTTCACAAATGTAAAAAGACTTTGTACCTTTCAGCAAAAAAAATTTGTTTATTCCACAGTTTTATGAGACAAAACCTTGCCAAAAATTGACAGGAGCATTTTTCAACACAGAAAAATATATTTCAGGTTCAATTGTCCATTCATTGAATTTAATATCTTTCAAAGCGTTTCACAAATGTAAAAAGACTTTGTACCTTTCAGCAAAAAAAATTTGTTTATTTCACAGTTTTATGAGATAAAACTTTGCCAAAAATTGACAGGAGCATTTTTAAACACAGAAAAATATATTTCAGGTTCAATTGTCCATTCATTGAATTTAATATCTTTCAAAGCGTTTCACAAATGTAAAAAGACTTTGTACCTTTCGGCAAAAAAAATTTGTTTATTTCACAGTTTTATGAGATAAAACTTTGCCAAAAATTGACAGGAGCATTTTTAAACACAGAAAAATATATTTCAGGTTCAATTGTCCATTCATTGAATTTAATATCTTTCAAAGCGTTTCACAAATGTAAAAAGACTTTGTACCTTTCAGCAAAAAAAATTTGTTTATTCCACAGTTTTATGAGACAAAACCTTGCCAAAAATTGACAGGAGCATTTTTCAACACAGAAAAATATATTTCAGGTTCAATTGTCCATTCATTGAATTTAATATCTTTCAAAGCGTTTCACAAATGTAAAAAGACTTTGTACCTTTCAGCAAAAAAAATTTGTTTATTTCACAGTTTTACGAGACAAAACCTTGCCAAAAATTGACAGGAGCATTTTTCAACACAGAAAAATATATTTCAGGTTCAATTGTCCATTCATTGAATTTAATATCTTTCAAAGCGTTTCACAAATGTAAAAAGACTTTGTACCTTTCAGCAAAAAAAATTTGTTTATTTCACAGTTTTATGAGATAAAACTTTGCCAAAAATTGACAGGAGTATTTTTAAACACAGAAAAATATATTTCAGGTTCAATTGTCCATTCATTGAATTTAATATCTTTCAAAGCGTTTCACAAATGTAAAAAGACTTTGTACCTTTCAGCAAAAAAAATTTGTTTATTTCACAGTTTTATGAGATAAAACTTTGCCAAAAATTGACAGGAGTATTTTTAAACACAGAAAAATATATTTCAGGATTAATTGTCCATTCATTGAATTTAATATCTTTCAAAGCGTTTCACAAATGTAAAAAGACTTTGTACCTTTCAGCAAAAAAAATTTGTTTATTCCACAGTTGTATGAGACAAAACCTTGCCAAAAATTGACAGGAGCATTTTTCAACACAGAAAAATATATTTCAGGTTCAATTGTCCATTCATTGAATTTAATATCTTTCAAAGCGTTTCACAAATGTAAAAAGACTTTGTACCTTTCAGCAAAAAAAATTTGTTTATTTCACAGTTTTATGAGATAAAACTTTGCCAAAAATTGACAGGAGCATTTTTAAACACAGAAAAATATATTTCAGGTTCAATTGTCCATTCATTGAATTTAATATCTTTCAAAGCATTTCACAAATGTAAAAAGACTTTGTACCTTTCGGCAAAAAAAATTTGTTTATTTCACAGTTTTATGAGATAAAACTTTGCCAAAAATTGACAGGAGCATTTTTAAACACAGAAAAATATATTTCAGGTTCAATTGTCCATTCATTGAATTTAATATCTTTCAAAGCGTTTCACAAATGTAAAAAGACTTTGTACCTTTCAGCAAAAAAAATTTGTTTATTTCACAGTTTTATGAGATAAAACTTTGCCAAAAATTGACAGGAGTATTTTTAAACACAGAAAAATATATTTCAGGATTAATTGTCCATTCATTGAATTTAATATCTTTCAAAGCGTTTCACAAATGTAAAAAGACTTTGTACCTTTCAGCAAAAAAAATTTGTTTATTCCACAGTTTTATGAGACAAAACCTTGCCAAAAATTGACAGGAGCATTTTTCAACACAGAAAAATATATTTCAGGTTCAATTGTCCATTCATTGAATTTAATATCTTTCAAAGCGTTTCACAAATGTAAAAAGACTTTGTACCTTTCAGCAAAAAAAATTTGTTTATTTCACAGTTTTATGAGACAAAACCTTGCCAAAAATTGACAGGAGCATTTTTCAACACAGAAAAATATATTTCAGGTTCAATTGTCCATTCATTGAATTTAATATCTTTCAAAGCGTTTCACAAATGTAAAAAGACTTTGTACCTTTCAGCAAAAAAAATTTGTTTATTTCACAGTTTTATGAGATAAAACTTTGCCAAAAATTGACAGGAGCATTTTTAAACACAGAAAAATATATTTCAGGTTCAATTGTCCGTTCATTGAATTTAATATCTTTCAAAGCGTTTCACAAATGTAAAAAGACTTTGTACCTTTCAGCAAAAAAAATTTGTTTATTCCACAGTTTTATGAGACAAAACCTTGCCAAAAATTGACAGGAGCATTTTTCAACACAGAAAAATATATTTCAGGTTCAATTGTCCATTCATTGAATTTAATATCTTTCAAAGCGTTTCACAAATGTAAAAAGACTTTGTACCTTTCAGCAAAAAAAATTTGTTTATTTCACAGTTTTATGAGATAAAACTTTGCCAAAAATTGACAGGAGCATTTTTAAACACAGAAAAATATATTTCAGGTTCAATTGTCCATTCATTGAATTTAATATCTTTCAAAGCGTTTCACAAATGTAAAAAGACTTTGTACCTTTCGGCAAAAAAAATTTGTTTATTTCACAGTTTTATGAGATAAAACTTTGCCAAAAATTGACAGGAGCATTTTTAAACACAGAAAAATATATTTCAGGTTCAATTGTCCATTCATTGAATTTAATATCTTTCAAAGCGTTTCACAAATGTAAAAAGACTTTGTACCTTTCAGCAAAAAAAATTTGTTTATTCCACAGTTTTATGAGACAAAACCTTGCCAAAAATTGACAGGAGCATTTTTCAACACAGAAAAATATATTTCAGGTTCAATTGTCCATTCATTGAATTTAATATCTTTCAAAGCGTTTCACAAATGTAAAAAGACTTTGTACCTTTCAGCAAAAAAAATTTGTTTATTTCACAGTTTTATGAGATAAAACTTTGCCAAAAATTGACAGGAGTATTTTTAAACACAGAAAAATATATTTCAGGTTCAATTGTCCATTCATTGAATTTAATATCTTTCAAAGCGTTTCACAAATGTAAAAAGACTTTGTACCTTTCAGCAAAAAAAATTTGTTTATTTCACAGTTTTATGAGATAAAACTTTGCCAAAAATTGACAGGAGCATTTTTAAACACAGAAAAATATATTTCAGGTTCAATTGTCCATTCATTGAATTTAATATCTTTCAAAGCGTTTCACAAATGTAAAAAGACTTTGTACCTTTCAGCAAAAAAAATTTGTTTATTTCACAGTTTTATGAGATAAAACTTTGCCAAAAATTGACAGGAGTATTTTTAAACACAGAAAAATATATTTCCGGTTCAATTGTCCATTCATTGAATTTAATATCTTTCAAAGCGTTTCACAAATGTAAAAAGACTTTGTACCTTTCAGCAAAAAAAATTTGTTTATTCCACAGTTTTATGAGACAAAACCTTGCCAAAAATTGACAGGAGCATTTTTCAACACAGAAAAATATATTTCAGGTTCAATTGTCCATTCATTGAATTTAATATCTTTCAAAGCGTTTCACAAATGTAAAAAGACTTTGTACCTTTCAGCAAAAAAAATTTGTTTATTTCACAGTTTTATGAGATAAAACTTTGCCAAAAATTGACAGGAGTATTTTTAAACACAGAAAAATATATTTCAGGTTCAATTGTCCATTCATTGAATTTAATATCTTTCAAAGCGTTTCACAAATGTAAAAAGACTTTGTACCTTTCAGCAAAAAAAATTTGTTTATTCCACAGTTTTATGAGACAAAACCTTGCCAAAAATTGACAGGAGCATTTTTCAACACAGAAAAATATATTTCAGGTTCAATTGTCCATTCATTGAATTTAATATCTTTCAAAGCGTTTCACAAATGTAAAAAGACTTTGTACCTTTCAGCAAAAAAAATTTGTTTATTTCACAGTTTTATGAGATAAAACTTTGCCAAAAATTGACAGGAGCATTTTTAAACACAGAAAAATATATTTCAGGTTCAATTGTCCATTCATTGAATTTAATATCTTTCAAAGCGTTTCACAAATGTAAAAAGACTTTGTACCTTTCGGCAAAAAAAATTTGTTTATTTCACAGTTTTATGAGATAAAACTTTGCCAAAAATTGACAGGAGCATTTTTAAACACAGAAAAATATATTTCAGGTTCAATTGTCCATTCATTGAATTTAATATCTTTCAAAGCGTTTCACAAATGTAAAAAGACTTTGTACCTTTCAGCAAAAAAAATTTGTTTATTCCACAGTTTTATGAGACAAAACCTTGCCAAAAATTGACAGGAGCATTTTTCAACACAGAAAAATATATTTCAGGTTCAATTGTCCATTCATTGAATTTAATATCTTTCAAAGCGTTTCACAAATGTAAAAAGACTTTGTACCTTTCAGCAAAAAAAATTTGTTTATTTCACAGTTTTATGAGATAAAACTTTGCCAAAAATTGACAGGAGCATTTTTAAACACAGAAAAATATATTTCAGGTTCAATTGTCCATTCATTGAATTTAATATTTTTCAAAGCGTTTCACAAATGTAAAAAGACTTTGTACCTTTCAGCAAAAAAAATTTGTTTATTTCACAGTTTTACGAGATAAAACCTTGCCAAAAATTGACAGGAGCATTTTTAAACACAGAAAAATATATTTCAGGTTCAATTGTCCATTCATTGAATTTAATATCTTTCAAAGCGTTTCACAAATGTAAAAAGACTTTGTACCTTTCAGCAAAAAAAATTTGTTTATTTCACAGTTTTACGAGATAAAACCTTGCCAAAAATTGACAGGAGCATTTTTAAACACAGAAAAATATATTTCAGGAATTATTGTCCATTCATTGAATTTAATATCTTTCAAAGCGTTTCACAAATGTAAAAAGACTTTGTACCTTTCAGCAAAAAAAATTTGTTTATTTCACAGTTTTACGAGATAAAACCTTGCCAAAAATTGACAGGAGCATTTTTCAACACAGAAAAATATATTTCAGGTTCAATTGTCCATTCATTGAATTTAATATCTTTCAAAGCGTTTCACAAATGTAAAAAGACTTTGTACCTTTCAGCAAAAAAAATTTGTTTATTTCACAGTTTTATGAGATAAAACTTTGCCAAAAATTGACAGGAGCATTTTTAAACACAGAAAAATATATTTCAGGTTCAATTGTCCATTCATTGAATTTAATATCTTTCAAAGCGTTTCACAAATGTAAAAAGACTTTGTACCTTTCAGCAAAAAAAATTTGTTTATTTCACAGTTTTACGAGATAAAACCTTGCCAAAAATTGACAGGAGCATTTTTAAACACAGAAAAATATATTTCAGGATTAATTGTCCATTCATTGAATTTAATATCTTTCAAAGCGTTTCACAAATGTAAAAAGACTTTGTACCTTTCAGCAAAAAAAATTTGTTTATTCCACAGTTTTATGAGATAAAACTTTGCCAAAAATTGACAGGAGCATTTTTAAACACAGAAAAATATATTTCAGGTTCAATTGTCCATTCATTGAATTTAATATCTTTCAAAGCGTTTCACAAATGTAAAAAGACTTTGTACCTTTCAGCAAAAAAAATTTGTTTATTCCACAGTTTTATGAGACAAAACCTTGCCAAAAATAGACAGGAGCATTTTTCAACACAGAAAAATATATTTCAGGTTCAATTGTCCATTCATTGAATTTAATATCTTTCAAAGCGTTTCACAAATGTAAAAAGACTTTGTACCTTTCAGCAAAAAAAATTTGTTTATTTCACAGTTTTATGAGATAAAACTTTGCCAAAAATTGACAGGAGTATTTTTAAACACAGAAAAATATATTTCAGGATTAATTGTCCATTCATTGAATTTAATATCTTTCAAAGCGTTTCACAAATGTAAAAAGACTTTGTACCTTTCAGCAAAAAAAATTTGTTTATTTCACAGTTTTATGAGATAAAACTTTGCCAAAAATTGACAGGAGTATTTTTAAACACAGAAAAATATATTTCAGGATTAATTGTCCATTCATTGAATTTAATATCTTTCAAAGCGTTTCACAAATGTAAAAAGACTTTGTACCTTTCAGCAAAAAAAATTTGTTTATTCCACAGTTTTATGAGACAAAACCTTGCCAAAAATTGACAGGAGCATTTTTCAACACAGAAAAATATATTTCAGGTTCAATTGTCCATTCATTGAATTTAATATCTTTCAAAGCGTTTCACAAATGTAAAAAGACTTTGTACCTTTCAGCAAAAAAAATTTGTTTATTTCACAGTTTTACGAGACAAAACCTTGCCAAAAATTGACAGGAGCATTTTTAAACACAGAAAAATATATTTCAGGTTCAATTGTCCATTCATTGAATTTAATATCTTTCAAAGCGTTTCACAAATGTAAAAAGACTTTGTACCTTTCAGCAAAAAAAATTTGTTTATTCCACAGTTTTATGAGACAAAACCTTGCCAAAAATTGACAGGAGCATTTTTCAACACAGAAAAATATATTTCAGGTTCAATTGTCCATTCATTGAATTTAATATCTTTCAAAGCGTTTCACAAATGTAAAAAGACTTTGTACCTTTCAGCAAAAAAAATTTGTTTATTTCACAGTTTTATGAGATAAAACTTTGCCAAAAATTGACAGGAGTATTTTTAAACACAGAAAAATATATTTCAGGATTAATTGTCCATTCATTGAATTTAATATCTTTCAAAGCGTTTCACAAATGTAAAAAGACTTTGTACCTTTCAGCAAAAAAAATTTGTTTATTCCACAGTTTTATGAGACAAAACCTTGCCAAAAATTGACAGGAGCATTTTTCAACACAGAAAAATATATTTCAGGTTCAATTGTCCATTCATTGAATTTAATATCTTTCAAAGCGTTTCACAAATGTAAAAAGACTTTGTACCTTTCAGCAAAAAAAATTTGTTTATTTCACAGTTTTATGAGATAAAACTTTGCCAAAAATTGACAGGAGTATTTTTAAACACAGAAAAATATATTTCAGGTTCAATTGTCCATTCATTGAATTTAATATCTTTCAAAGCGTTTCACAAATGTAAAAAGACTTTGTACCTTTCAGCAAAAAAAATTTGTTTATTTCACAGTTTTATGAGATAAAACTTTGCCAAAAATTGACAGGAGCATTTTTAAACACAGAAAAATATATTTCAGGTTCAATTGTCCATTCATTGAATTTAATATCTTTCAAAGCGTTTCACAAATGTAAAAAGACTTTGTACCTTTCAGCAAAAAAAATTTGTTTATTCCACAGTTTTATGAGACAAAACCTTGCCAAAAATTGACAGGAGCATTTTTCAACACAGAAAAATATATTTCAGGTTCAATTGTCCATTCATTGAATTTAATATCTTTCAAAGCGTTTCACAAATGTAAAAAGACTTTGTACCTTTCGGCAAAAAGAAATTTGTTTATTTCACAGTTTTACGAGATAAAACCTTGCCAAAAATTGACAGGAGCATTTTTAAACACAGAAAAATATATTTCAGGTTCAATTGTCCATTCATTGAATTTAATATCTTTCAAAGCGTTTCACAAATGTAAAAAGACTTTGTACCTTTCAGCAAAAAAAATTTGTTTATTCCACAGTTTTATGAGACAAAACCTTGCCAAAAATTGACAGGAGCATTTTTCAACACAGAAAAATATATTTCAGGTTCAATTGTCCATTCATTGAATTTAATATCTTTCAAAGCGTTTCACAAATGTAAAAAGACTTTGTACCTTTCAGCAAAAAAAATTTGTTTATTTCACAGTTTTATGAGATAAAACTTTGCCAAAAATTGACAGGAGTATTTTTAAACACAGAAAAATATATTTCAGGTTCAATTGTCCATTCATTGAATTTAATATCTTTCAAAGCGTTTCACAAATGTAAAAAGACTTTGTACCTTTCAGCAAAAAAAATTTGTTTATTTCACAGTTTTATGAGATAAAACTTTGCCAAAAATTGACAGGAGCATTTTTAAACACAGAAAAATATATTTCAGGTTCAATTGTCCATTCATTGAATTTAATATCTTTCAAAGCGTTTCACAAATGTAAAAAGACTTTGTACCTTTCAGCAAAAAAAATTTGTTTATTTCACAGTTTTGTGAGATAAAACTTTGCCCAAAATTGACAGGAGCATTTTTAAACACAGAAAAATATATTTCAGGTTCAATTGTCCATTCATTGAATTTAATATCTTTCAAAGCGTTTCACAAATGTAAAAAGACTTTGTACCTTTCAGCAAAAAAAATTTGTTTATTTCACAGTTTTATGAGATAAAACTTTGCCAAAAATTGACAGGAGCATTTTTAAACACAGAAAAATATATTTCAGGTTTAATTGTCCATTCATTGAATTTAATATCTTTCAAAGCGTTTCACAAATGTAAAAAGACTTTGTACCTTTCAGCAAAAAAAATTTGTTTATTTCACAGTTTTATGAGATAAAACTTTGCCAAAAATTGACAGGAGCATTTTTAAACACAGAAAAATATATTTCAGGTTCAATTGTCCATTCATTGAATTTAATATCTTTCAAAGCGTTTCACAAATGTAAAAAGACTTTGTACCTTTCAGCAAAAAAAATTTGTTTATTTCACAGTTTTATGAGATAAAACTTTGCCAAAAATTGACAGGAGCATTTTTAAACACAGAAAAATATATTTCAGGTTCAATTGTCCATTCATTGAATTTAATATCTTTCAAAGCGTTTCACAAATGTAAAAAGACTTTGTACCTTTCAGCAAAAAAAATTTGTTTATTTCACAGTTTTATGAGATAAAACTTTGCCAAAAATTGACAGGAGCATTTTTAAACACAGAAAAATATATTTCAGGTTCAATTGTCCATTCATTGAATTTAATATCTTTCAAAGCGTTTCACAAATGTAAAAAGACTTTGTACCTTTCAGCAAAAAAAATTTGTTTATTTCACAGTTTTATGAGATAAAACTTTGCCAAAAATTGACAGGAGCATTTTTAAACACAGAAAAATATATTTCAGGTTCAATTGTCCATTCATTGAATTTAATATCTTTCAAAGCGTTTCACAAATGTAAAAAGACTTTGTACCTTTCAGCAAAAAAAATTTGTTTATTTCACAGTTTTATGAGATAAAACTTTGCCAAAAATTGACAGGAGCATTTTTAAACACAGAAAAATATATTTCAGGTTCAATTGTCCATTCATTGAATTTAATATCTTTCAAAGCGTTTCACAAATGTAAAAAGACTTTGTACCTTTCAGCAAAAAAAATTTGTTTATTTCACAGTTTTATGAGATAAAACTTTGCCAAAAATTGACAGGAGCATTTTTAAACACAGAAAAATATATTTCAGGTTCAATTGTCCATTCATTGAATTTAATATCTTTCAAAGCGTTTCACAAATGTAAAAAGACTTTGTACCTTTCAGCAAAAAAAATTTGTTTATTTCACAGTTTTATGAGATAAAACTTTGCCAAAAATTGACAGGAGCATTTTTCAACACAGAAAAATATATTTCAGGTTCAATTGTCCATTCATTGAATTTAATATCTTTCAAAGCGTTTCACAAATGTAAAAAGACTTTGTACCTTTCAGCAAAAAAAATTTGTTTATTTCACAGTTTTATGAGATAAAACTTTGCCAAAAATTGACAGGAGTATTTTTAAACACAGAAAAATATATTTCAGGATTAATTGTCCATTCATTGAATTTAATATCTTTCAAAGCGTTTCACAAATGTAAAAAGACTTTGTACCTTTCGGCAAAAAGAAATTTGTTTATTTCACAGTTTTACGAGATAAAACCTTGCCAAAAATTGACAGGAGCATTTTTAAACACAGAAAAATATATTTCAGGTTCAATTGTCCATTCATTGAATTTAATATCTTTCAAAGCGTTTCACAAATGTAAAAAGACTTTGTACCTTTCAGCAAAAAAAATTTGTTTATTCCACAGTTTTATGAGACAAAACCTTGCCAAAAATTGACAGGAGCATTTTTCAACACAGAAAAATATATTTCAGGTTCAATTGTCCATTCATTGAATTTAATATCTTTCAAAGCGTTTCACAAATGTAAAAAGACTTTGTACCTTTCAGCAAAAAAAATTTGTTTATTTCACAGTTTTATGAGATAAAACTTTGCCAAAAATTGACAGGAGTATTTTTAAACACAGAAAAATATATTTCAGGTTCAATTGTCCATTCATTGAATTTAATATCTTTCAAAGCGTTTCACAAATGTAAAAAGACTTTGTACCTTTCAGCAAAAAAAATTTGTTTATTTCACAGTTTTATGAGATAAAACTTTGCCAAAAATTGACAGGAGCATTTTTAAACACAGAAAAATATATTTCAGGTTCAATTGTCCATTCATTGAATTTAATATCTTTCAAAGCGTTTCACAAATGTAAAAAGACTTTGTACCTTTCAGCAAAAAAAATTTGTTTATTTCACAGTTTTGTGAGATAAAACTTTGCCCAAAATTGACAGGAGCATTTTTAAACACAGAAAAATATATTTCAGGTTCAATTGTCCATTCATTGAATTTAATATCTTTCAAAGCGTTTCACAAATGTAAAAAGACTTTGTACCTTTCAGCAAAAAAAATTTGTTTATTTCACAGTTTTATGAGATAAAACTTTGCCAAAAATTGACAGGAGCATTTTTAAACACAGAAAAATATATTTCAGGTTTAATTGTCCATTCATTGAATTTAATATCTTTCAAAGCGTTTCACAAATGTAAAAAGACTTTGTACCTTTCAGCAAAAAAAATTTGTTTATTTCACAGTTTTATGAGATAAAACTTTGCCAAAAATTGACAGGAGCATTTTTAAACACAGAAAAATATATTTCAGGTTCAATTGTCCATTCATTGAATTTAATATCTTTCAAAGCGTTTCACAAATGTAAAAAGACTTTGTACCTTTCAGCAAAAAAAATTTGTTTATTTCACAGTTTTATGAGATAAAACTTTGCCAAAAATTGACAGGAGCATTTTTAAACACAGAAAAATATATTTCAGGTTCAATTGTCCATTCATTGAATTTAATATCTTTCAAAGCGTTTCACAAATGTAAAAAGACTTTGTACCTTTCAGCAAAAAAAATTTGTTTATTTCACAGTTTTATGAGATAAAACTTTGCCAAAAATTGACAGGAGCATTTTTAAACACAGAAAAATATATTTCAGGTTCAATTGTCCATTCATTGAATTTAATATCTTTCAAAGCGTTTCACAAATGTAAAAAGACTTTGTACCTTTCAGCAAAAAAAATTTGTTTATTTCACAGTTTTATGAGATAAAACTTTGCCAAAAATTGACAGGAGCATTTTTAAACACAGAAAAATATATTTCAGGTTCAATTGTCCATTCATTGAATTTAATATCTTTCAAAGCGTTTCACAAATGTAAAAAGACTTTGTACCTTTCAGCAAAAAAAATTTGTTTATTTCACAGTTTTATGAGATAAAACTTTGCCAAAAATTGACAGGAGCATTTTTAAACACAGAAAAATATATTTCAGGTTCAATTGTCCATTCATTGAATTTAATATCTTTCAAAGCGTTTCACAAATGTAAAAAGACTTTGTACCTTTCAGCAAAAAAAATTTGTTTATTTCACAGTTTTATGAGATAAAACTTTGCCAAAAATTGACAGGAGCATTTTTAAACACAGAAAAATATATTTCAGGTTCAATTGTCCATTCATTGAATTTAATATCTTTCAAAGCGTTTCACAAATGTAAAAAGACTTTGTACCTTTCAGCAAAAAAAATTTGTTTATTTCACAGTTTTATGAGATAAAACCTTGCCAAAAATTGACAGGAGCATTTTTAAACACAGAAAAATATATTTCAGGTTCAATTGTCCATTCATTGAATTTAATATCTTTCAAAGCGTTTCACAAATGTAAAAAGACTTTGTACCTTTCAGCAAAAAAAATTTGTTTATTTCACAGTTTTATGAGATAAAACTTTGCCAAAAATTGACAGGAGCATTTTTAAACACAGAAATATATATTTCAGGTTCAATTGCTCGTTCATTGATTTTAATATCTTTCAAAGCGTTTCACAAATGTAAAAAGACTTTGTACCTTTCAGCAAAAAAAATTTGTTTATTTCACAGTTTTATGAGATAAAACCTTGCCAAAAATTGACAGGAGCATTTTTAAACACAGAAAAATATATTTCAGGTTCAATTGTCCATTCATTGAATTTAATATCTTTCAAAGCGTTTCACAAATGTAAAAAGACTTTGTACCTTTCAGCAAAAAAAATTTGTTTATTTCACAGTTTTATGAGATAAAACTTTGCCAAAAATTGACAGGAGCATTTTTAAACACAGAAAAATATATTTCAGGTTCAATTGTCCATTCATTGAATTTAATATCTTTCAAAGCGTTTCACAAATGTAAAAAGACTTTGTACCTTTCAGCAAAAAAAATTTGTTTATTTCACAGTTTTACGAGATAAAACCTTGCCAAAAATTGACAGGAGCATTTTTAAACACAGAAAAATATATTTCAGGATTAATTGTCCATTCATTGAATTTAATATCTTTCAAAGCGTTTCACAAATGTAAAAAGACTTTGTACCTTTCAGCAAAAAAAATTTGTTTATTCCACAGTTTTATGAGATAAAACTTTGCCAAAAATTGACATGAGCATTTTTAAACACAGAAAAATATATTTTAGGTTCAATTGTCCATTCATTGAATTTAATATCTTTCAAAGCGTTTCACAAATGTAAAAAGACTTTGTACCTTTCAGCAAAAAAAATTTGTTTATTTCACAGTTTTACGAGATAAAACCTTGCCAAAAATTGACAGGAGCATTTTTAAACACAGAAAAATATATTTCAGGTTCAATTGTCCATTCATTGAATTTAATATCTTTCAAAGCGTTTCACAAATGTAAAAAGACTTTGTACCTTTCAGCAAAAAAAATTTGTTTAATTCACAGTTTTACGAGATAAAACCTTGCCAAAAATTGACAGGAGCATTTTTAAACACAGAAAAATATATTTCAGGTTCAATTGTCCATTCATTGAATTTAATATCTTTCAAAGCGTTTCACAAATGTAAAAAGACTTTGTACGTTTCAGCAAAAAAAATTTGTTTATTCCACAGTTTTATGAGATAAAACCTTGCCAAAAATTGACAGGAGCATTTTTCAACACAGAAAAATATATTTCAGGTTCAATTGTCCATTCATTGAATTTAATATCTTTCAAAGCGTTTCACAAATGTAAAAAGACTTTGTACCTTTCAGCAAAAAAAATTTGTTTATTTCACAGTTTTATGAGATAAAACTTTGCCAAAAATTGACAGGAGTATTTTTAAACACAGAAAAATATATTTCAGGATTAATTGTCCATTCATTGAATTTAATATCTTTCAAAGCGTTTCACAAATGTAAAAAGACTTTGTACCTTTCGGCAAAAAGAAATTTTTTTATTTCACAGTTTTATGAGATAAAACTTTGCCAAAAATTAACAGGAGCATTTTTAAACACATCAAAATATATTTCAGGTTCAATTGTCCATTCATTGAATTTAATATCTTTCAAAGCGTTTCACAAATGTAAAAAGACTTTGTACCTTTCAGCAAAAAAAATTAATTTATTTCACAGTTTTATGAGATAAAACTTTGCCAAAAATTGACAGGAGCATTTTTAAACACAGAAAAACATATCTCAGGTTCAATTGCTCGTTCAATGAATTTAATATCTTTCAAAGCGTTTCACAAATGTAAAAAGACTTTGTACCTTTCGGCAAAAAGAAATTTGTTTATTTCACAGTTTTATGAGATAAAACTTTGCCAAAAATTAAGCAGGAGCATTTTTCAACACAGAAAAATATATTTCAGGTTCAATTGTCCATTCATTGAATTTAATATCTTTCAAAGCGTTTCACAAATGTAAAAAGACTTTGTACCTTTCAGCAAAAAAAATTAATTTATTTCACAGTTTTATGAGATAAAACTTTGCCAAAAATTGACAGGAGCATTTTTAAACACAGAAAAACATATCTCAGGTTCAATTGCTCGTTCAATGATTTTAATATCTTTCAAAGCGTTTCACAAATGTAAAAAGACTTTGTACCTTTTAGCAAAAAAAATTTGTTTATTTCACAGTTTTATGAGATAAAACTTTGCCAAAAATTAAGCAGGAGCATTTTTCAACACAGAAAAATATATCTCAGGTTCAATTGTCCATTCATTGAATTTAATATCTTTCAAAGCGTTTCACAAATGTAAAAAGACTTTGTACCTTTCAGCAAAAAAAATTTGTTTATTTCACAGTTTTATGAGATAAAACTTTGCCAAAAATTAAGCAGGAGCATTTTTCAACACAGAAAAATATATTTCAGGTTCAATTGTCCATTCATTGAATTTAATATCTTTCAAAGCGTTTCACAAATGTAAAAAGACTTTGTACCTTTCAGCAAAAAAAATTAATTTATTTCACAGTTTTATGAGATAAAACTTTGCCAAAAATTAAGCAGGAGCATTTTTCAACACAGAAAAATATATCTCAGGTTCAATTGCTCGTTCATTGAATTTAATATCTTTCAAAGCGTTTCACAAATGTAAAAAGACTTTGTACCTTTCAGCAAAAAAAATTAATTTATTTCACAGTTTTATGAGATAAAACTTTGCCAAAAATTAAGCAGGAGCATTTTTCAACACAGAAAAATATATTTCAGGTTCAATTGTCCATTCATTGAATTTAATATCTTTCAAAGCGTTTCACAAATGTAAAAAGACTTTGTACCTTTCAGCAAAAAAAATTAATTTATTTCACAGTTTTATGAGATAAAACTTTGCCAAAAATTAAGCAGGAGCATTTTTCAACACAGAAAAATGTATTTCAGGTTCAATTGTCCATTCATTGAATTTAATATCTTTCAAAGCGTTTCACAAATGTTAAAAGACTTTGTACCTTTCAGCAAAAAAAATTAATTTATTTCACAGTTTTATGAGATAAAACTTTGCCAAAAATTAAGCAGGAGCATTTTTCAACACAGAAAAATAAATTTCAGGTTCAATTGTCCATTCATTGAATTTAATATCTTTCAAAGCGTTTCACAAATGTAAAAAGACTTTGTACCTTTCGGCAAAAAAAATTTGTTTATTTCACAGTTTTATGAGATAAAACTTTGCCAAAAATTAAGCAGGAGCATTTTTCAACACAGAAAAATGTATTTCAGGTTCAATTGTCCATTCATTGAATTTAATATCTTTCAAAGCGTTTCACAAATGTAAAAAGACTTTGTACTTTCAGCAAAAAAAATTAATTTATTTCACAGTTTTATGAGATAAAACTTTGCCAAAAATTAAGCAGGAGCATTTTTCAACACAGAAAAATATATTTCAGGTTCAATTGTCCATTCATTGAATTTAATATCTTTCAAAGCGTTTCACAAATGTAAAAAGACTTTGTACCTTTCAGCAAAAAAAATTAATTTATTTCACAGTTTTATGAGATAAAACTTTGCCAAAAATTAAGCAGGAGCATTTTTCAACACAGAAAAATATATCTCAGGTTCAATTGCTCGTTCATTGAATTTAATATCTTTCAAAGCGTTTCACAAATGTAAAAAGACTTTGTACCTTTCAGCAAAAAAAATTAATTTATTTCACAGTTTTATGAGATAAAACTTTGCCAAAAATTAAGCAGGAGCATTTTTCAACACAGAAAAATATATCTCAGGTTCAATTGCTCGTTCATTGAATTTAATATCTTTCAAAGCGTTTCACAAATGTAAAAAGACTTTGTACCTTTCAGCAAAAAAAATTAATTTATTTCACAGTTTTATGAGATAAAACTTTGCCAAAAATTAAGCAGGAGCATTTTTCAACACAGAAAAATATATTTCAGGTTCAATTGTCCATTCATTGAATTTAATATCTTTCAAAGCGTTTCACAAATGTAAAAAGACTTTGTACCTTTCAGCAAAAAAAATTAATTTATTTCACAGTTTTATGAGATAAAACTTTGCCAAAAATTAAGCAGGAGCATTTTTCAACACAGAAAAATGTATTTCAGGTTCAATTGTCCATTCATTGAATTTAATATCTTTCAAAGCGTTTCACAAATGTAAAAAGACTTTGTACCTTTCAGCAAAAAAAATTAATTTATTTCACAGTTTTATGAGATAAAACTTTGCCAAAAATTAAGCAGGAGCATTTTTCAACACAGAAAAATAAATTTCAGGTTCAATTGTCCATTCATTGAATTTAATATCTTTCAAAGCGTTTCACAAATGTAAAAAGACTTTGTACCTTTCGGCAAAAAAAATTTGTTTATTTCACAGTTTTATGAGATAAAACTTTGCCAAAAATTAAGCAGGAGCATTTTTCAACACAGAAAAATGTATTTCAGGTTCAATTGTCCATTCATTGAATTTAATATCTTTCAAAGCGTTTCACAAATGTAAAAAGACTTTGTACTTTCAGCAAAAAAAATTAATTTATTTCACAGTTTTATGAGATAAAACTTTGCCAAAAATTAAGCAGGAGCATTTTTCAACACAGAAAAATAAATTTCAGGTTCAATTGTCCATTCATTGAATTTAATATCTTTCAAAGCGTTTCACAAATGTAAAAAGACTTTGTACCTTTCGGCAAAAAAAATTTGTTTATTTCACAGTTTTATGAGATAAAACTTTGCCAAAAATTAAGCAGGAGCATTTTTCAACACAGAAAAATATATTTCAGGTTCAATTGTCCATTCATTGAATTTAATATCTTTCAAAGCGTTTCACAAATGTAAAAAGACTTTGTACCTTTCAGCAAAAAAAATTTGTTTATTTCACAGTTTTATGAGATAAAACTTTGCCAAAAATTGACAGGAGCATTTTTAAACACAGAAAAATATATCTCAGGTTCAATTGCTCGTTCAATGAATTTAATATCTTTCAAAGCGTTTCACAAATGTAAAAAGACTTTGTACCTTTCAGCAAAAAAAATTTGTTTATTTCACGGTTTTATGAGATAAAACTTTGCCAAATATTGACAGGAGCATTTTTAAACACAGAAAAATATATTTCAGGTTCAATTGTCCATTCATTGAATTTAATATCTTTCAAAGCGTTTCACAAACGTAAAAAGACTTTGTACCTTTCAGCAAAAAAATTTGTTGATTTCACAGTTTTATGAGATAAAACTTTGCCAAAAATTGACAGGAGCATTTTTAAACACAGAAAAATATATTTCAGGTTCAATTGTCCATTCATTGAATTTAATATCTTTCAAAGCTTTTCACAAATGTAAAAAGACTTTGTACCTTTCGGCAAAAAAAATTTGTTTTTTTCACAGTTTAATGAGATAAAACTTTGCCAAAAATTGGCAGGAGCATTTTTAAACACAGAAATATATATTTCAGGTTCAGTTGCTCGTTCATTGAATTTAATATCTTTCAAAGCGTTTCACAAATGTAAAAAGATTTTGTACCTTTCAGCATAAAAAATTTGTTTATTTCACAGTTTTATGAGATAAAACTTTGCCAAAAATTAAGCAGGAGCATTTTTCAACACAGAAAAATATATTTCAGGTTCAATTGTCCATTCATTGAATTTAATATCTTTCAAAGCGTTTCACAAATGTAAAAAGACTTTGTACCTTTCAGCAAAAAAAATTTGTTTATTTCACAGTTTTATGAGATAAAACCTTGCTAAAAATTAAGCAGGAGCATTTTTCAACACAGAAAAATATATTTCCGGTTCAATTGTCCATTCATTGAATTTAATATCTTTCAAAGCGTTTCACAAATGTAAAAAGACTTTATACCTTTCAGCAAAAAAAATTTGTTTATTTCACAGTTTTATGAGATAAAACTTTGCCAAAAATTAAGCAGGAGCATTTTTCAACACAGAAAAATATATTTCAGGTTCAATTGTCCATTCATTGAATTTAATATCTTTCAAAGCGTTTCACAAATGTAAAAAGACTTTGTACCTTTCAGCAAAAAAAATTTGTTTATTTCACAGTTTAATGAGATAAAACTTTGCCAAAAATTAAGCAGGAGCATTTTTCAACACAGAAAAATATATTTCAGGTTCAATTGTCCATTCATTGAATTTAATATCTTTCAAAGCGTTTCACAAATGTCAGGAGCATTAATAAACACAGAAAAATATATTTCAGGTTCAATTGTCCAGCAAAATAAGAAAATCAATAAAAAATATTATTGTTTTCCAACAATATTATTATTGCTTTTTCACAATGCATTTGAATGATAATGTGATATCTTTTTTAAGATAAAACTTTTCCAAAAATTTAACAGGAGCATTAATAAACACAGAAAAATATATTTCAGGTTTAATTGTCCAGCAAAATAAGAAAATCAATAAAAAATATTATTGTTTTCCAATAATATTATTATTGCTTTTTCACAATGCATTTGAATGATAATGTGATATCTTTTTTAAGATAAAACTTTTCCAAAAATTTAACAGGAGCATTAATAAACACAGAAAAATATATTTCAGGTTCAATTGTCCAGCAAAATAAGAAAATCAATAAAAAATATTATTGTTTTCCAATAATATTATTATTGCTTTTTCACAATGCATTTGAATGATAATGTGATATCTTTTTTAAGATAAAACTTTTCCAAAAATTTAACAGGAGCATTAATAAACACAGAAAAATATATTTCAGGTTCAATTGTCCAGCAAAATAAGAAAATCAATAAAAAATATTATTGTTTTCCAATAATATTATTATTGCTTTTTCACAATGCATTTGAATGATAATGTGATATCTTTTTTAAGATAAAACTTTTCCAAAAATTTAACAGGAGCATTAATAAACACAGAAAAATATATTTCAGGTTTAATTGTCCAGCAAAATAAGAAAATCAATAAAGAATATTATTGTTTTCCAATAATATTATTATTGCTTTTTCACAATGCATTTGAATGAGGATGTGATATCTTTTTTAAGATAAAACTTTTCCAAAAATTTAACAGGAGCATTAATAAACACAGAAAAATATATTTCAGGTTCAATTGTCCAGCAAAATAAGAAAATCAATAAAAAATATTATTGTTTTCCAATAATATTATTATTGCTTTTTCACAATGCATTTGAATGATAATGTGATATCTTTTTTAAGATAAAACTTTTCCAAAAATTTAACAGGAGCATTAATAAACACAGAAAAATATATTTCAGGTTTAATTGTCCAGCAAAATAAGAAAATCAATAAAAAATATTATTGTTTTCCAATAATATTATTATTGCTTTTTCACAATGCATTTGAATGATAATGTGATATCTTTTTTAAGATAAAACTTTTCCAAAAATTTAACAGGAGCATTAATAAACACAGAAAAATATATTTCAGGTTTAATTGTCCAGCAAAATAAGAAAATCCATAAAAAATATTATTGTTTTCCAATAATATTATTATTGCTTTTTCACAATGCATTTGAATGATAATGTGATATCTTTTTTAAGATAAAACTTTTCCAAAAATTTAACAGGAGCATTAATAAACACAGAAAAATATATTTCAGGTTTAATTGTCCAGCAAAATAAGAAAATCAATAAAAAATATTATTGTTTTCCAATAATATTATTATTGCTTTTTCACAATGCATTTGAATGATAATGTGATATCTTTTTTAAGATAAAACTTTTCCAAAAATTTAACAGGAGCATTAATAAACACAGAAAAATATATTTCAGGTTCAATTGTCCAGCAAAATAAGAAAATCAATAAAAAATATTATTGTTTTCCAATAATATTATTATTGCTTTTTCACAATGCATTTGAATGATAATGTGATATCTTTTTTAAGATAAAACTTTTCCAAAAATTTAACAGGAGCATTAATAAACACAGAAAAATATATTTCAGGTTTAATTGTCCAGCAAAATAAGAAAATCAATAAAAAATATTATTGTTTTCCAATAATATTATTATTGCTTTTTCACAATGCATTTGAATGATAATGTGATATCTTTTTTAAGATAAAACTTTTCCAAAAATTTAACAGGAGCATTAATAAACACAGAAAAATATATTTCAGGTTTAATTGTCCAGCAAAATAAGAAAATCAATAAAAAATATTATTGTTTTCCAATAATATTATTATTGCTTTTTCACAATGCATTTGAATGATAATGTGATATCTTTTTTAAGATAAAACTTTTCCAAAAATTTAACAGGAGCATTAATAAACACAGAAAAATATATTTCAGGTTCAATTGTCCAGCAAAATAAGAAAATCAATAAAAAATATTATTGTTTTCCAATAATATTATTATTGCTTTTTCACAATGCATTTGAATGATAATGTGATATCTTTTTTAAGATAAAACTTTTCCAAAAATTTAACAGGAGCATTAATAAACACAGAAAAATATATTTCAGGTTCAATTGTCCAGCAAAATAAGAAAATCAATAAAAAATATTATTGTTTTCCAATAATATTATTATTGCTTTTTCACAATGCATTTGAATGATAATGTGATATCTTTTTTAAGATAAAACTTTTCCAAAAATTTAACAGGAGCATTAATAAACACAGAAAAATATATTTCAGGTTTAATTGTCCAGCAAAATAAGAAAATCAATAAAGAATATTATTGTTTTCCAATAATATTATTATTGCTTTTTCACAATGCATTTGAATGAGGATGTGATATCTTTTTTAAGATAAAACTTTTCCAAAAATTTAACAGGAGCATTAATAAACACAGAAAAATATATTTCAGGTTCAATTGTCCAGCAAAATAAGAAAATCAATAAAAAATATTATTGTTTTCCAATAATATTATTATTGCTTTTTCACAATGCATTTGAATGATAATGTGATATCTTTTTTAAGATAAAACTTTTCCAAAAATTTAACAGGAGCATTAATAAACACAGAAAAATATATTTCAGGTTTAATTGTCCAGCAAAATAAGAAAATCAATAAAAAATATTATTGTTTTCCAATAATATTATTATTGCTTTTTCACAATGCATTTGAATGATAATGTGATATCTTTTTTAAGATAAAACTTTTCCAAAAATTTAACAGGAGCATTAATAAACACAGAAAAATATATTTCAGGTTCAATTGTCCAGCAAAATAAGAAAATCAATAAAAAATATTATTGTTTTCCAATAATATTATTATTGCTTTTTCACAATGCATTTGAATGATAATGTGATATCTTTTTTAAGATAAAACTTTTCCAAAAATTTAACAGGAGCATTAATAAACACAGAAAAATATATTTCAGGTTTAATTGTCCAGCAAAATAAGAAAATCAATAAAAAATATTATTGTTTTCCAATAATATTATTATTGCTTTTTCACAATGCATTTGAATGATAATGTGATATCTTTTTTAAGATAAAACTTTTCCAAAAATTTAACAGGAGCATTAATAAACACAGAAAAATATATTTCAGGTTTAATTGTCCAGCAAAATAAGAAAATCAATAAAAAATATTATTGTTTTCCAATAATATTATTATTGCTTTTTCACAATGCATTTGAATGATAATGTGATATCTTTTTTAAGATAAAACTTTTCCAAAAATTTAACAGGAGCATTAATAAACACAGAAAAATATATTTCAGGTTTAATTGTCCAGCAAAATAAGAAAATCAATAAAAAATATTATTGTTTTCCAATAATATTATTATTGCTTTTTCACAATGCATTTGAATGATAATGTGATATCTTTTTTAAGATAAAACTTTTCCAAAAATTTAACAGGAGCATTAATAAACACAGAAAAATATATTTCAGGTTCAATTGTCCAGCACAATAAGAAAATCAATAAAAACTATTATTGTTTTCCAATAATATTATTATTGCTTTTTCACAATGCATTTGAATGATAATGTGATATCTTTTTTAAGATAAAACTTTTCCAAAAATTTAACAGGAGCATTAATAAACACAGAAAAATATATTTCAGGTTTAATTGTCCAGCAAAATAAGAAAATCAATAAAAAATATTATTGTTTTCCAATAATATTATTATTGCTTTTTCACAATGCATTTGAATGATAATGTGATATCTTTTTTAAGATAAAACTTTTCCGAAAATTTAACAGGAGCATTAATAAACACAGAAAAATATATTTCAGGTTCAATTGTCCAGCAAAATAAGAAAATCAAAAAAAAATATTATTGTTTTCCAATAATATTATTATTGCTTTTTCACAATGCATTTAAATGATAATGTGATATCTTTTTTAAGATAAAACTTTTCCGAAAATTTAACAGGAGCATTAATAAACACAGAAAAATATATTTCAGGTTTAATTGTCCAGCAAAATAAGAAAATCAATAAAAAATATTATTGTTTTCCAATAATATTATTATTGCTTTTTCACAATGAATTTGAATGATAATGTGATATCTTTTTTAAGATAAAACTTTTCCAAAAATTTAACAGGAGCATTAATAAACACAGAAAAATATATTTCAGGTTTAATTGTCCAGCAAAATAAGAAAATCAATAAAAAATATTATTGTTTTCCAATAATATTATTATTGCTTTTTCACAATGCATTTGAATGATAATGTGATATCTTTTTTAAGATAAAACTTTTCCAAAAATTTAACAGGAGCATTAATAAACACAGAAAAATATAATTCAGGTTTAATTGTCCAGCAAAATAAGAAAATCAATAAAAAATATTATTGTTTTCCAATAATATTATTATTGCTTTTTCACAATGCATTTGAATGATAATGTGATATCTTTTTTAAGATAAAACTTTTCCGAAAATTTAACAGGAGCATTAATAAACACAGAAAAATATATTTCAGGTTCAATTGTCCAGCAAAATAAGAAAATCAAAAAAAAATATTATTGTTTTCCAATAATATTATTATTGCTTTTTCACAATGCATTTAAATGATAATGTGATATCTTTTTTAAGATAAAACTTTTCCGAAAATTTAACAGGAGCATTAATAAACACAGAAAAAAATATTTCAGGTTTAATTGTCCAGCAAAATAAGAAAATCAATAAAAAATATTATTGTTTTCCAATAATATTATTATTGCTTTTTCACAATGCATTTGAATGATAATGTAATATCTTTTTTAAGATAAAACTTTTCCAAAAATTTAACAGGAGCATTAATAAACACAGAAAAATATATTTCAGGTTTAATTGTCCAGCAAAATAAGAAAATCAATAAAAAATATTATTGTTTTCCAATAATATTATTATTGCTTTTTCACAATGCATTTGAATGATAATGTGATATCTTTTTTAAGATAAAACTTTTCCAAAAATTTAACAGGAGCATTAATAAACACAGAAAAATATATTTCAGGTTTAATTGTCCAGCAAAATAAGAAAATCAATAAAAAATATTATTGTTTTCCAATAATATTATTATTGCTTTTTCACAATGCATTTGAATGATAATGTGATATCTTTTTTAAGATAAAACTTTTCCAACAATTGTACAGGAGCATTAATAAACACAGAAAAATATATTTCAGGTTTAATTGTCCGGCACAATAAGAAAATCAATAAAAAATATTATTGTTTTCCAATAATATTATTATTGCTTTTTCACAATGCATTTGAATGATAATGTGATATCTTTTTTAAGATAAAACTTTTCCAAAAATTTAACAGGAGCATTAATAAACACAGAAAAATATATTTCAGGTTTAATTGTCCAGCACAATAAGAAAATCAAAAAAAAATATTATTGTTTTCCAATAATATTATTATTGCTTTTTCACAATGCATTTGAATGATAATGTGATATCTTTTTTAAGATAAAACTTTTCCAAAAATTTAACAGGAGCATTAATAAACACAGAAAAATATATTTCAGGTTTAACTGTCCAGCAAAATAAGAAAATCAATAAAAAATATTATTGTTTTCCAATAATATTATTATTGCTTTTTCACAATGCATTTGAATGATAATGTGATATCTTTTTTAAGATAAAACTTTTCCAAAAATTTAACAGGAGCATTAAAAAACACAGAAAAATATATTTCAGGTTTAATTGTCCAGCACAATAAGAAAATCAAAAAAAAATATTATTGTTTTCCAATAATATTATTATTGCTTTTTCACAATGCATTTGAATGATAATGTGATATCTTTTTTAAGATAAAACTTTTCCAAAAATTTAACAGGAGCATTAATAAACACAGAAAAATATATTTCAGGTTTAATTGTCCAGCAAAATAAGAAAATCAATAAAAAATATTATTGTTTTCCAATAATATTATTATTGCTTTTTCACAATGCATTTGAATGATAATGTGATATCTTTTTTAAGATAAAACTTTTCCAAAAATTTAACAGGAGCATTAATAAACACAGAAAAATATATTTCAGGTTTAACTGTCCAGCAAAATAAGAAAATCAATAAAAAATATTATTGTTTTCCAATAATATTATTATTGCTTTTTCACAATGCATTTGAATGATAATGTGATATCTTTTTTAAGATAAAACTTTTCCAAAAATTTAACAGGAGCATTAATAAACACAGAAAAATATATTTCAGGTTTAATTGTCCAGCACAATAAGAAAATCAAAAAAAAATATTATTGTTTTCCAATAATATTATTATTGCTTTTTCACAATGCATTTGAATGATAATGTGATATCTTTTTTAAGATAAAACTTTTCCAAAAATTTAACAGGAGCATTAATAAACACAGAAAAATATATTTCAGGTTCAATTGTCAGCACAATAAGAAAATCAATAAAAAATATTATTGTTTTCCAATAATATTATTATTGCTTTTTCACAATGCATTTGAATGATAATGTGATATCTTTTTTAAGATAAAACTTTTCCAAAAATTTAACAGGAGCATTAATAAACACAGAAAAATATATTTCAGGTTCAATTGTCCAGCACAATAAGAAAATCAATAAAAAATATTATTGTTTTCCAATAATATTATTATTGCTTTTTCACAATGCATTTGAATGATAATGTGATATCTTTTTTAAGATAAAACTTTTCCAAAAATTTAACAGGAGCATTAATAAACACAGAAAAATATATTTCAGGTTTAATTGTCCAGCAAAATAAGAAAATCAATAAAAAATATTATTGTTTTCCAATAATATTATTATTGCTTTTTCACAATGCATTTGAATGATAATGTGATATCTTTTTTAAGATAAAACTTTTCCAAAAATTTAACAGGAGCATTAATAAACACAGAAAAATATATTTCAGGTTTAATTGTCCAGCAAAATAAGAAAATCAATAAAAAATATTATTGTTTTCCAATAATATTATTACTGCTTTTTCACAATGCATTTGAATGATAATGTGATATCTATTTTAAGATAAAACTTTTCCAAAAATTTAACAGGAGCATTAATAAACACAGAAAAATATATTTCAGGTTTAATTGTCCAGCAAAATAAGAAAATCAATAAAAAATATTATTGTTTTCCAATAATATTATTATTGCTTTTTCACAATGCATTTGAATGATAATGTGATATCTTTTTTAAGATAAAACTTTTCCAAAAATTTAACAGGAGCATTAATAAACACAGAAAAATATATTTCAGGTTTAATTGTTCAGCAAAATAAGAAAATCAATAAAAAATATTATTGTTTTCCAATAATATTATTATTGCTTTTTCACAATGCATTTGAATGATAATGTGATATCTTTTTTAAGATAAAACTTTTCCAAAAATTTAACAGGAGCATTAATAAACACAGAAAAATTTATTTCAGGTTCAATTGTCCAGCACAATAAGAAAATCAATAAAAAATATTATTGTTTTCCAATAATATTATTATTGCTTTTTCACAATGCATTTGAATGATAATGTGATATCTTTTTTAAGATAAAACTTTTCCAAAAATTTTACAGGAGCATTAATAAACACAGAAAAATATATTTCAGGTTTAATTGTTCAGCAAAATAAGAAAATCAATAAAAAATATTATTGTTTTCCAATAATATTATTATTGCTTTTTCACAATGCATTTGAATGATAATGTGATATCTTTTTTAAGATAAAACTTTTCCAAAAATTTAACAGGAGCATTAATAAACACAGAAAAATTTATTTCAGGTTCAATTGTCCAGCACAATAAGAAAATCAATAAAAAATATTATTGTTTTCCAATAATATTATTATTGCTTTTTCACAATGCATTTGAATGATAATGTGATATCTTTTTTAAGATAAAACTTTTCCAAAAATTTTACAGGAGCATTAATAAACACAGAAAAATATATTTCAGGTTTAATTGTCCAGCAAAATAAGAAAATCAATAAAAAATATTATTGTTTTCCATTAACATTATTATTGCTTTTTCACAATGCATTTGAATGAGGATGTGATATCTTTTTTAAGATAAAACTTTTCCAAAAATTAAACAGGAGCATTAAAAACACAGAAAAATATATTTCAGGTTCAATTGTCCAGCACAATAAGAAAATCAATAAAAAATAGTATTGTTTTCCAATAATATTATTATTGCTTTTTCACAATGCATTTGAATGATAATGTGATATCTTTTTTAAGATAAAACTTTTCCAAAAATTTAACAAAAGCATTAATAAACACAGAAAAATATATTTCAGGTTCAATTGTCCAGCACAATAAGAAAATCAATAAAAAATAGTATTGTTTTCCAATAATATTATTATTGCTTTTTCACAATGCATTTGAATGATAATGTGATATCTTTTTTAAGATAAAACTTTTCCAAAAATTTTACAGGAGCATTAATAAACACAGAAAAATATATTTCAGGTTTAATTGTCCAGCAAAATAAGAAAATCAATAAAAAATATTATTGTTTTCCAATAATATTATTATTGCTTTTTCACAATGCATTTGAATGATAATGTGATATCTTTTTTAAGATAAAACTTTTCCAAAAATTTAACAGGAGCATTAATAAACACAGAAAAATATATTTCAGGTTTAATTGTCCAGCAAAATAAGAAAATCAATAAAAAATATTATTGTTTTCCAATAACATTATTATTGCTTTTTCACAATGCATTTGAATGAGGATGTGATATCTTTTTTAAGATAAAACTTTTCCAAAAATTAAACAGGAGCATTAAAAACACAGAAAAATATATTTCAGGTTCAATTGTCCAGCACAATAAGAAAATCAATAAAAAATAGTATTGTTTTCCAATAATATTATTATTGCTTTTTCACAATGCATTTGAATGATAATGTGATATCTTTTTTAAGATAAAACTTTTCCAAAAATTTAACAAAAGCATTAATAAACACAGAAAAATATATTTCAGGTTCAATTGTCCAGCACAATAAGAAAATCAATAAAAAATAGTATTGTTTTCCAATAATATTATTATTGCTTTTTCACAGTGCATTTGAATGAGGATTTGATATCTTTTTTAAGATAAAGCTTTTCCAAAAATTTAACAGGAGCATAATTAAACACAGAAAAATATTTTTCACGTTCCATTGTCCAGCACAATAAGAAAATCAATAAAAAATATTATTGTTTTCCAATAACATTATTATTGCTTTTCCACAGTGCATTTGAATGAGGATTTGACATCTTTTTTAAGATAAAACTTTTCAAAAAATTTAACAGGAGCATTAATAAACACAGAAAAATATATTTCATGTTAAATTGTCCAGCAAAATAAGAAAATCAATAAAAAATATTATTGTTTTCCAATAATATTATTATTGCTTTTTCACAATGCATTTGAATGATAATGTGATATCTTTTTTAAGATAAAACTTTTCCAAAAATTTAACAGGAGCATTAATAAACACAGAAAAATATATTTCAGGTTTAAATGTCCAGCAAAATAAGAAAATCAATAAAAAATATTATTGTTTTCCAATAATATTATTATTGCTTTTTCACAATGCATTTGAATGATAATGTGATATCTTTTTTAAGATAAAACTTTTCAAAAAAGTTAACAGGAGCATTAATAAACACAGAAAAATATATTTCAGGTTCAATTGTCCAGCACAATAAGAAAATCAATAAAAAATATTATTGTTTTCCAATAATATTATTATTGCTTTTTCACAGTGCATTTGAATGAGGATTTGATATCTTTTTTAAGATAAAGCTTTTCCAAAAATTTAACAGGAGCATAATTAAACACAGAAAAATATATTTCAGGTTTAATTGTCCAGCACAATAAGAAAATCAATAAAAAATATTATTGTTTTCCAATAATATTATTATTGCTTTTTCACAGTGCATTTGAATGAGGATTTGATATCTTTTTTAAGACAAAGCTTTTCCAAAAATTTTACAGGAGCATAATTAAACACAGAAAAATATATTTCAGGTTCAATTGTCCAGCACAATAAGAAAATCAATAAAAAATATTATTGTTTTCCAATAATATTATTATTGCTTTTTCACAATGCATTTGAATGAGGATTTGATATCTTTTTTAAGATAAAGCTTTTCCAAAAATTTAACAGGAGCATAATTAAACACAGAAAAATATATTTCAGGTTCAATTGTCCAGCACAATAAGAAAATCAATAAAAAATATTATTGTTTTCCAATAATATTATTATTGCTTTTTCACAATGCATTTGAATGAGGATTTGATATCTTTTTTAAGATAAAGCTTTTCCAAAAATTTAACAGGAGCATAATTAAACACAGAAAAATATATTTCAGGTTCAATTGTCCAGCACAATAAGAAAATCAATAAAAAATATTATTGTTTTACAATAATATTATTATTGCTTTTTCACAGTGCATTTGAATGAGGATGTGATATCTTTTTTAAGATAAAGCTTTTCCAAAAATTTAACAGGAGCATAATTAAACACAGAAAAATATATTTCAGGTTCAATTGTCCAGCACAATAAGAAAATCAATAAAAAATATTATTGTTTTCCAATAATATTATTATTGCTTTTTCACAATGCATTTGAATGAGGATTTGATATCTTTTTAAAGATAAAGCTTTTCCAAAAATTTAACAGGAGCATATGTAAACACAGAAACGATATTTCAGGTTTAATTGTCCAGCACAATAAGAAAATCAATAAAAAATATTATTGTTTTCCAATAACATTATTATTGCTTTTTCACAGTGCATTTGAATGAGGATTTGATATCTTTTTTAAGATAAAGCTTTTCCAAAAATTTAACAGGAGCATAATTAAACACAGAAAAATATATTTCAGGTTCAATTGTCCAGCACAATAAGAAAATCAATAAAAAATATTATTGTTTTCCAATAATATTATTATTGCTTTTTCACAATGCATTTGAATGAGGATTTGATATCTTTTTTAAGATAAAGCTTTTCCAAAAATTTAACAGGAGCATAATTAAACACAGAAAAATATATTTCAGGTTCAATTGTCCAGCACAATAAGAAAATCAATAAAAAATATTATTGTTTTCCAATAATATTATTATTGCTTTTTCACAGTGCATTTGAATGAGGATTTGATATCTTTTTTAAGATAAAGCTTTTCCAAAAATTTAACAGGAGCATAATTAAACACAGAAAAATATATTTCAGGTTCAATTGTCCAGCACAATAAGAAAATCAATAAAAAATATTATTGTTTTCCAATAATATTATTATTGCTTTTTCACAATGCATTTGAATGAGGATTTGATATCTTTTTTAAAGTAAAACTTTTCCAAAAATTTAACAGGAGCATAATTAAACACAGAAAAATATATTTCAGGTTCAATTGTCCAGCACAATAAGAAAATCAATAAAAAATATTATTGTTTTCCAATAACATTATTATTGCTTTTTCACAGTGCATTTGAATGAGGATTTGATATCTTTTTTAAGATAAAGCTTTTCCAAAAATTTAACAGGAGCATAATTAAACACAGAAAAATATATTTCAGGTTCAATTGTCCAGCACAATAAGAAAATCAATAAAAAATATTATTGTTTTCCAATAACATTATTATTGCTTTTTCACAGTGCATTTGAATGAGGATTTGATATCTTTTTTAAGATAAAGCTTTTCCAAAAATTTAACAGGAGCATAATTAAACACAGAAAAATATATTTCAGGTTCAATTGTCAAGCACAATAAGAAAATCAATAAAAAATATTATTGTTTTCCAATAATATTATTATTGCTTTTTCACAGTGCATTTGAATGAGGATTTGATATCTTTTTTAAGATAAAGCTTTTCCAAAAATTTAACAGGAGCATAATTAAACACAGAAAAATATATTTCAGGTTCAATTGTCCAGCACAATAAGAAAATCAATAAAAAATATTATTGTTTTCCAATAATATTATTATTGCTTTTTCACAGTGCATTTGAATGAGGATTTGATATCTTTTTTAAGATAAAGCTTTTCCAAAAATTCAACAGGAGCATAATTAAACACAGAAAAATATATTTCAGGTTCAATTGTCCAGCACAATAAGAAAATCAATAAAAAATATTATTGTTTTCCAATAACATTATTATTGCTTTTTCACAGTGCATTTGAATGAGGATTTGATATCTTTTTTAAGATAAAGCTTTTCCAAAAATTTAACAAGAGCATAATTAAACACAGAAAAATATATTTCAGGTTCAATTGTCCAGCACAATAAGAAAATCAATAAAAAATATTATTGTTTTCCAATAACATTATTATTGCTTTTTCACAGTGCATTTGAATGAGGATTTGATATCTTTTTTAAGATAAAGCTTTTCCAAAAATTTAACAAGAGCATAATTAAACACAGAAAAATATATTTCAGGTTCAATTGTCCAGCACAATAAGAAAATCAATAAAAAATATTATTGTTTTCCAATAACATTATTATTGCTTTTTCACAGTGCATTTGAATGAGGATTTGATATCTTTTTTAAGATAAAGCTTTTCCAAAAATTTAACAGGAGCATAATTAAACACAGAAAAATATATTTCAGGTTCAATTGTCCAGCACAATAAGAAAATCAATAAAAAATATTATTGTTTTCCAATAACATTATTATTGCTTTTTCACAGTGCATTTGAATGAGGATTTGATATCTTTTTTAAGATAAAGCCTTTCCAAAAATTTAACAGGAGCATAATTAAACACAGAAAAATATATTTCAGGTTCAATTGTCCAGCACAATAAGAAAATCAATAAAAAATATTATTGTTTTCCAATAATATTATTATTGCTTTTTCACAGTGCATTTGAATGAGGATTTGATATCTTTTTTAAGATAAAGCTTTTCCAAAAATTTAACAGGAGCATAATTAAACACAGAAAAATATATTTCAGGTTCAATTGTCCAGCACAATAAGAAAATCAATAAAAAATATTATTGTTTTCCAATAATATTATTATTGCTTTTTCACAGTGCATTTGAATGAGGATTTGATATCTTTTTTAAGATAAAGCTTTTCCAAAAATTTAACAGGAGCATAATTAAACACAGAAAAATATATTTCAGGTTCAATTGTCCAGCACAATAAGAAAATCAATAAAAAATATTATTGTTTTCCAATAATATTATTATTGCTTTTTCACAATGCATTTGAATGAGGATTTGATATCTTTTTTAAGATAAAGCTTTTCCAAAAATTTAACAGGAGCATAATTAAACACAGAAAAATATATTTCAGGTTCAATTGTCCAGCACAATAAGAAAATCAATAAAAAATATTATTGTTTTACAATAATATTATTATTGCTTTTTCACAGTGCATTTGAATGAGGATTTGATATCTTTTTTAAGATAAAGCTTTTCCAAAAATTTAACAGGAGCATAATTAAACACAGAAAAATATATTTCAGGTTCAATTGTCCAGCACAATAAGAAAATCAATAAAAAATATTATTGTTTTCCAATAATATTATTATTGCTTTTTCACAGTGCATTTGAATGAGGATTTGATATCTTTTTTAAGATAAAGCTTTTCCAAAAATTCAACAGGAGCATAATTAAACACAGAAAAATATATTTCAGGTTCAATTGTCCAGCACAATAAGAAAATCAATAAAAAATATTATTGTTTTCCAATAACATTATTATTGCTTTTTCACAGTGCATTTGAATGAGGATTTGATATCTTTTTTAAGATAAAGCTTTTCCAAAAATTTAACAAGAGCATAATTAAACACAGAAAAATATATTTCAGGTTCAATTGTCCAGCACAATAAGAAAATCAATAAAAAATATTATTGTTTTACAATAATATTATTATTGCTTTTTCACAATGCATTTGAATGAGGATTTGATATCTTTTTTAAGATAAAGCTTTTCCAAAAATTTAACAGGAGCATAATTAAACACAGAAAAATATATTTCAGGTTCAATTGTCCAGCACAATAAGAAAATCAATAAAAAATATTATTGTTTTACAATAATATTATTATTGCTTTTTCACAGTGCATTTGAATGAGGATTTGATATCTTTTTTAAGATAAAGCTTTTCCAAAAATTTAACAGGAGCATAATTAAACACAGAAAAATATATTTCAGGTTCAATTGTCCAGCACAATAAGAAAATCAATAAAAAATATTATTGTTTTCCAATAACATTATTATTGCTTTTTCACACTGCATTTGAATGAGGATTTGATATCTTTTTTAAGATAAAGCTTTTCCAAAAATTTAACAGGAGCATAATTAAACACAGAAAAATATATTTCAGGTTCAATTGTCCAGCACAATAAGAAAATCAATAAAAAATATTATTGTTTTACAATAATATTATTATTGCTTTTTCACAGTGCATTTGAATGAGGATTTGATATCTTTTTTAAGATAAAGCTTTTCCAAAAATTTAACAGGAGCATAATTAAACACAGAAAAATATATTTCAGGTTCAATTGTCCAGCACAATAAGAAAATCAATAAAAAATATTATTGTTTTACAATAATATTATTATTGCTTTTTCACAGTGCATTTGAATGAGGATTTGATATCTTTTTTAAGATAAAGCTTTTCCAAAAATTTAACAGGAGCATAATTAAACACAGAAAAATATATTTCAGGTTCAATTGTCCAGCACAATAAGAAAATCAATAAAAAATATTATTGTTTTCCAATAATATTATTATTGCTTTTTCACAGTGCATTTGAATGAGGATTTGATATCTTTTTTAAGATAAAGCTTTTCCAAAAATTCAACAGGAGCATAATTAAACACAGAAAAATATATTTCAGGTTCAATTGTCCAGCACAATAAGAAAATCAATAAAAAATATTATTGTTTTCCAATAACATTATTATTGCTTTTTCACAGTGCATTTGAATGAGGATTTGATATCTTTTTTAAGATAAAGCTTTTCCAAAAATTTAACAAGAGCATAATTAAACACAGAAAAATATATTTCAGGTTCAATTGTCCAGCACAATAAGAAAATCAATAAAAAATATTATTGTTTTACAATAATATTATTATTGCTTTTTCACAATGCATTTGAATGAGGATTTGATATCTTTTTTAAGATAAAGCTTTTCCAAAAATTTAACAGGAGCATAATTAAACACAGAAAAATATATTCCAGGTTCAATTGTCCAGCACAATAAGAAAATCAATAAAAAATATTATTGTTTTACAATAATATTATTATTGCTTTTTCACAGTGCATTTGAATGAGGATTTGATATCTTTTTTAAGATAAAGCTTTTCCAAAAATTTAACAGGAGCATAATTAAACACAGAAAAATATATTTCAGGTTCAATTGTCCAGCACAATAAGAAAATCAATAAAAAATATTATTGTTTTCCAATAACATTATTATTGCTTTTTCACACTGCATTTGAATGAGGATTTGATATCTTTTTTAAGATAAAGCTTTTCCAAAAATTTAACAGGAGCATAATTAAACACAGAAAAATATATTTCAGGTTCAATTGTCCAGCACAATAAGAAAATCAATAAAAAATATTATTGTTTTACAATAATATTATTATTGCTTTTTCACAGTGCATTTGAATGAGGATTTGATATCTTTTTTAAGATAAAGCTTTTCCAAAAATTTAACAGGAGCATAATTAAACACAGAAAAATATATTTCAGGTTCAATTGTCCAGCACAATAAGAAAATCAATAAAAAATATTATTGTTTTCCAATAATATTATTATTGCTTTTTCACAGTGCATTTGAATGAGGATTTGATATCTTTTTTAAGATAAAGCTTTTCCAAAAATTCAACAGGAGCATAATTAAACACAGAAAAATATATTTCAGGTTCAATTGTCCAGCACAATAAGAAAATCAATAAAAAATATTATTGTTTTCCAATAACATTATTATTGCTTTTTCACAGTGCATTTGAATGAGGATTTGATATCTTTTTTAAGATAAAGCTTTTCCAAAAATTTAACAAGAGCATAATTAAACACAGAAAAATATATTTCAGGTTCAATTGTCCAGCACAATAAGAAAATCAATAAAAAATATTATTGTTTTCCAATAACATTATTATTGCTTTTTCACAGTGCATTTGAATGAGGATTTGATATCTTTTTTAAGATAAAGCTTTTCCAAAAATTTAACAAGAGCATAATTAAACACAGAAAAATATATTTCAGGTTCAATTGTCCAGCACAATAAGAAAATCAATAAAAAATATTATTGTTTTCCAATAACATTATTATTGCTTTTTCACAGTGCATTTGAATGAGGATTTGATATCTTTTTTAAGATAAAGCTTTTCCAAAAATTTAACAGGAGCATAATTAAACACAGAAAAATATATTTCAGGTTCAATTGTCCAGCACAATAAGAAAATCAATAAAAAATATTATTGTTTTCCAATAACATTATTATTGCTTTTTCACAGTGCATTTGAATGAGGATTTGATATCTTTTTTAAGATAAAGCCTTTCCAAAAATTTAACAGGAGCATAATTAAACACAGAAAAATATATTTCAGGTTCAATTGTCCAGCACAATAAGAAAATCAATAAAAAATATTATTGTTTTCCAATAATATTATTATTGCTTTTTCACAGTGCATTTGAATGAGGATTTGATATCTTTTTTAAGATAAAGCTTTTCCAAAAATTTAACAGGAGCATAATTAAACACAGAAAAATATATTTCAGGTTCAATTGTCCAGCACAATAAGAAAATCAATAAAAAATATTATTGTTTTCCAATAATATTATTATTGCTTTTTCACAGTGCATTTGAATGAGGATTTGATATCTTTTTTAAGATAAAGCTTTTCCAAAAATTTAACAGGAGCATAATTAAACACAGAAAAATATATTTCAGGTTCAATTGTCCAGCACAATAAGAAAATCAATAAAAAATATTATTGTTTTCCAATAATATTATTATTGCTTTTTCACAATGCATTTGAATGAGGATTTGATATCTTTTTTAAGATAAAGCTTTTCCAAAAATTTAACAGGAGCATAATTAAACACAGAAAAATATATTTCAGGTTCAATTGTCCAGCACAATAAGAAAATCAATAAAAAATATTATTGTTTTGCAATAATATTATTATTGCTTTTTCACAGTGCATTTGAATGAGGATTTGATATCTTTTTTAAGATAAAGCTTTTCCAAAAATTTAACAGGAGCATAATTAAACACAGAAAAATATATTTCAGGTTCAATTGTCCAGCACAATAAGAAAATCAATAAAAAATATTATTGTTTTCCAATAATATTATTATTGCTTTTTCACAATGCATTTGAATGAGGATTTGATATCTTTTTTAAGATAAAGCTTTTCCAAAAATTTAACAGGAGCATAATTAAACACAGAAAAATATATTTCAGGTTCAATTGTCCAGCACAATAAGAAAATCAATAAAAAATATTATTGTTTTCCAATAATATTATTATTGCTTTTTCACAGTGCATTTGAATGAGGATTTGATATCTTTTTTAAGATAAAGCTTTTCCGAAAATTTAACAGGAGCATAATTAAACACAGAAAAATATTTGTCAGGTTCCATTGTCCAGCACAATAAGAAAATCAATAAAAAATATTATTGTTTTCCAATAATATTATTATTGCTTTTTCACAATGCATTTGAATGAGGATTTGATATCTTTTTTAAGATAAAGCTTTTCCAAAAATTTAACAGGAGCATAATTAAACACAGAAAAGATATTTCAGGTTCAATTGTCCAGCACAATAAGAAAATCAATAAAAAATATTATTGTTTTCCAATAATATTATTATTGCTTTTTCACAGTGCATTTGAATGAGGATTTGATATCTTTTTTAAGATAAAGCTTTTCCAAAAATTTAACAGGAGCATAATTAAACACAGAAAAATATTTTTCAGGTTCCATTGTCCAGCACAATAAGAAAATCAATAAAAAATATTATTGTTTTCCAATAATATTATTATTGCTTTTTCACAATGCATTTGAATGAGGATTTGATATCTTTTTTAAGATAAAGCTTTTCCAAAAATTTAACAGGAGCATAATTAAACACAGAAAAATATATTTCAGGTTCAATTGTCCAGCACAATAAGAAAATCAATAAAAAATATTATTGTTTTCCAATAATATTATTATTGCTTTTTCACAATGCATTTGAATGAGGATTTGATATCTTTTTTAAGATAAAGCTTTTCCAAAAATTTAACAGGAGCATAATTAAACACAGAAAAATATATTTCAGGTTCAATTGTCCAGCACAATAAGAAAATCAATAAAAAATATTATTGTTTTCCAATAATATTATTATTGCTTTTTCACAGTGCATTTGAATGAGGATTTGATATCTTTTTTAAGATAAAGCTTTTCCAAAAATTTAACAGGAGCATAATTAAACACAGAAAAATATATTTCAGGTTCAATTGTCCAGCACAATAAGAAAATCAATAAAAAATATTATTGTTTTCCAATAATATTATTATTGCTTTTTCACAGTGCATTTGAATGAGGATTTGATATCTTTTTTAAGATAAAGCTTTTCCAAAAATTTAACAGGAGCATAATTAAACACAGAAAAATATATTTCAGGTTCAATTGTCCAGCACAATAAGAAAATCAATAAAAAATATTATTGTTTTCCAATAATATTATTATTGCTTTTTCACAATGCATTTGAATGATAATGTGATATCTTTTTTAAGATAAAACTTTTCCAAAAATTTAACAGGAGCATTAATAAACACAGAAAAATATATTTCAGGTTTAATTGTCCAGCACAATAAGAAAATCAATAAAAAATATTATTGTTTTCCAATAATATTATTATTGCTTTTTCACAATGCATTTGAATGAGGATTTGATATCTTTTTTAAGATAAAGCTTTTCCAAAAATTTAACAGGAGCATAATTAAACACAGAAAATTATATTTCAGGTTCAATTGTCCAGCACAATAAGAAAATCAATAAAAAATATTATTGTTTTCCAATAATATTATTATTGCTTTTTCACAATGCATTTGAATGAGGATTTGATATCTTTTTTAAGATAAAGCTTTTCCAAAAATTTAACAGGAGCATAATTAAACACAGAAAAATATATTTCAGGTTCAATTGTCCAGCACAATAAGAAAATCAATAAAAAATATTATTGTTTTCCAATAATATTATTATTGCTTTTTCACAGTGCATTTGAATGAGGATTTGATATCTTTTTTAAGATAAAGCTTTTCCAAAAATTTAACAGGAGCATAATTAAACACAGAAAAATATATTTCAGGTTCAATTGTCCAGCACAATAAGAAAATCAATAAAAAATATTATTGTTTTCCAATAATATTATTATTGCTTTTTCACAATGCATTTGAATGAGGATGTGATATCTTTTTTAAGATAAAGCTTTTCCAAAAATTTAACAGGAGCATAATTAAACACAGAAAAATATATTTCAGGTTCAATTGTCCAGCACAATAAGAAAATCAATAATAAATATTATTGTTTTCCAATAATATTATTTTTGCTTTTTCACAGTGCATTTGAATGAGGATTTGATATCTTTTTAAAGATAAAGCTTTTCCAAAAATTTAACAGGAGCATAATTAAACACAGAAAAATATATTTCAGGTTCAATTGTCCAGCACAATAAGAAAATCAATAAAAAATATTATTGTTTTCCAATAATATTATTATTGCTTTTTCACAATGCATTTGAATGATAATGTGATATCTTTTTTAAGATAAAACTTTTCCAAAAATTTAACAGGAGCATTAATAAACACAGAAAAATATATTTCAGGTTTAATTGTCCAGCACAATAAGAAAATCAATAAAAAATATTATTGTTTTCCAATAATATTATTATTGCTTTTTCACAATGCATATGAATGAGGATTTGATATCTTTTTTAAGATAAAGCTTTTCCAAAAATTTAACAGGAGCATAATTAAACACAGAAAAATATATTTCAGGTTCAATTGTCCAGCACAATAAGAAAATCAATAAAAAATATTATTGTTTTCCAATAATATTATTATTGCTTTTTCACAGTGCATTTGAATGAGGATTTGATATCTTTTTTAAGATAAAGCTTTTCCAAAAATTTAACAGGAGCATAATTAAACACAGAAAAATATATTTCAGGTTCAATTGTCCAGCACAATAAGAAAATCAATAAAAAATATTATTGTTTTCCAATAATATTATTATTGCTTTTTCACAATGCATTTGAATGATAATGTGATATCTTTTTTAAGATAAAACTTTTCTAAAAATTTAACAGGAGCATTAATAAACACAGAAAAATATATTTCAGGTTCAATTGTCCAGCACAATAAGAAAATCAATAAAAAATATTATTGTTTTCCAATAATATTATTATTGCTTTTTCACAATGCATTTGAATGAGGATTTGATATCTTTTTTAAGATAAAGCTTTTCCAAAAATTTAACAGGAGCATAATTAAACACAGAAAAATATATTTCAGGTTTAATTGTCCAGCACAATAAGAAAATCAATAAAAAATATTATTGTTTTCCAATAATATTATTATTGCTTTTTCACAATGCATTTGAATGAGGATTTGATATCTTTTTTAAGATAAAGCTTTTCCAAAAATTTAACAGGAGCATAATTAAACACAGAAAAATATATTTCAGGTTCAATTGTCCAGCACAATAAGAAAATCAATAAAAAATATTATTGTTTTCCAATAATATTATTATTGCTTTTTCACAGTGCATTTGAATGAGGATTTGATATCTTTTTTAAGATAAAGCTTTTCCAAAAATTTAACAGGAGCATAATTAAACACAGAAAAATATATTTCAGGTTCAATTGTCCAGCACAATAAGAAAATCAATAAAAAATATTATTGTTTTCCAATAATATTATTATTGCTTTTTCACAATGCATTTGAATGAGGATTTGATATCTTTTTTAAGATAAAGCTTTTCTAAAAATTTAACAGGAGCATAATTAAACACAGAAAAATATATTTCAGGTTCTATTGTCCAGCACAATAAGAAAATCAATAAAAAATATTATTGTTTTCCAATAATATTATTATTGCTTTTTCACAATGCATTTGAATGAGGATTTGATATCTTTTTTAAGATAAAGCTTTTCCAAAAATTTAACAGGAGCATAATTAAACACAGAAAAATATATTTCAGGTTCAATTGTCCAGCACAATAAGAAAATCAATAAAAAATATTATTGTTTTCCAATAATATTATTATTGCTTTTTCACAGTGCATTTGAATGAGGATTTGATATCTTTTTTAAGATAAAGCTTTTCCAAAAATTTAACAGGAGCATAATTAAACACAGAAAAATATATTTCAGGTTCAATTGTCCAGCACAATAAGAAAATCAATAAAAAATATTATTGTTTTCCAATAATATTATTATTGCTTTTTCACAATGCATTTGAATGAGGATTTGATATCTTTTTTAAGATAAAGCTTTTCTAAAAATTTAACAGGAGCATAATTAAACACAGAAAAATATATTTCAGGTTCTATTGTCCAGCACAATAAGAAAATCAATAAAAAATATTATTGTTTTCCAATAATATTATTATTGCTTTTTCACAATGCATTTGAATGAGGATTTGATATCTTTTTTAAGATAAAGCTTTTCCAAAAATTTAACAGGAGCATAATTAAACACAGAAAAATATATTTCAGGTTCAATTGTCCAGCACAATAAGAAAATCAATAAAAAATATTATTGTTTTCCAATAATATTATTATTGCTTTTTCACAGTGCATTTGAATGAGGATTTGATATCTTTTTTAAGATAAAGCTTTTCCAAAAATTTAACAGGAGCATAATTAAACACAGAAAAATATATTTCAGGTTCAATTGTCCAGCACAATAAGAAAATCAATAAAAAATATTATTGTTTTCCAATAATATTATTATTGCTTTTTCACAATGCATTTGAATGAGGATTTGATATCTTTTTTAAGATAAAGCTTTTCCAAAAATTTAACAGGAGCATAATTAAACACAGAAAAATATATTTCAGGTTTAATTGTCCAGCACAATAAGAAAATCAATAAAAAATATTATTGTTTTCCAATAATATTATTATTGCTTTTCACAATGCATATGAATGAGGATTTGATATCTTTTTTAAGATAAAGCTTTTCCAAAAATTTAACAGGAGCATAATTAAACACAGAAAAATATATTTCAGGTTCAATTGTCCAGCACAATAAGAAAATCAATAAAAAATATTATTGTTTTCCAATAATATTATTATTGCTTTTTCACAGTGCATTTGAATGAGGATTTGATATCTTTTTTAAGATAAAGCTTTTCCAAAAATTTAACAGGAGCATAATTAAACACAGAAAAATATATTTCAGGTTCTATTGTCCAGCACAATAAGAAAATCAATAAAAAATATTATTGTTTTCCAATAATATTATTATTGCTTTTTCACAATGCATTTGAATGAGGATTTGATATCTTTTTTAAGATAAAGCTTTTCCAAAAATTTAACAGGAGCATAATTAAACACAGAAAAATATATTTCAGGTTCAATTGTCCAGCACAATAAGAAAATCAATAAAAAATATTATTGTTTTCCAATAATATTATTATTGCTTTTTCACAGTGCATTTGAATGAGGATTTGATATCTTTTTTAAGATAAAGCTTTTCCAAAAATTTAACAGGAGCATAATTAAACACAGAAAAATATATTTCAGGTTCAATTGTCCAGCACAATAAGAAAATCAATAAAAAATATTATTGTTTTCCAATAATATTATTATTGCTTTTTCACAGTGCATTTGAATGAGGATTTGATATCTTTTTTAAGATAAAGCTTTTCCAAAAATTTAACAGGAGCATAATTAAACACAGAAAAATATATTTCAGGTTCAATTGTCCAGCACAATAAGAAAATCAATAAAAAATATTATTGTTTTCCAATAATATTATTATTGCTTTTTCACAGTGCATTTGAATGAGGATTTGATATCTTTTTTAAGATAAAGCTTTTCCAAAAATTTAACAGGAGCATAATTAAACACAGAAAAATATATTTCAGGTTCAATTGTCCAGCACAATAAGAAAATCAATAAAATATATTATTGTTTTCCAATAATATTATTATTGCTTTTTCACAATGCATTTGAATGAGGATTTGATATCTTTTTTAAGATAAAGCTTTTCTAAAAATTTAACAGGAGCATAATTAAACACAGAAAAATATATTTCAGGTTCTATTGTCCAGCACAATAAGAAAATCAATAAAAAATATTATTGTTTTCCAATAATATTATTATTGCTTTTTCACAATGCATTTGAATGAGGATTTGATATCTTTTTTAAGATAAAGCTTTTCCAAAAATTTAACAGGAGCATAATTAAACACAGAAAAATATATTTCAGGTTCAATTGTCCAGCACAATAAGAAAATCAATAAAAAATATTATTGTTTTCCAATAATATTATTATTGCTTTTTCACAATGCATTTGAATGAGGATTTGATATCTTTTTTAAGATAAAGCTTTTCCAAAAATTTAACAGGAGCATAATTAAACACAGAAAAATATATTTCAGGTTCTATTGTCCAGCACAATAAGAAAATCAATAAAAAATATTATTGTTTTCCAATAACATTATTATTGCTTTTTCACAGTGCATTTGAATGAGGATTTGATATCTTTTTTAAGATAAAGCTTTTCCAAAAATTTAACAGGAGCATAATTAAACACAGAAAAATATATTTCAGGTTCAATTGTCCAGCACAATAAGAAAATCAATAAAAAATATTATTGTTTTCCAATAATATTATTATTGCTTTTTCACAATGCATTTGAATGAGGATTTGATATCTTTTTTAAGATAAAGCTTTTCCAAAAATTTAACAGGAGCATAATTAAACACAGAAAAATATATTTCAGGTTCAATTGTCCAGCACAATAAGAAAATCAATAAAAAATATTATTGTTTTCCAATAATATTATTATTGCTTTTTCACAATGCATTTGAATGAGGATTTGATATCTTTTTTAAGATAAAGCTTTTCCAAAAATTTAACAGGAGCATAATTAAACACAGAAAAATATATTTCAGGTTCTATTGTCCAGCACAATAAGAAAATCAATAAAAAATATTATTGTTTTCCAATAACATTATTATTGCTTTTTCACAGTGCATTTGAATGAGGATTTGATATCTTTTTTAAGATAAAGCTTTTCCAAAAATTTAACAGGAGCATAATTAAACACAGAAAAATATATTTCAGGTTCAATTGTCCAGCACAATAAGAAAATCAATAAAAAATATTATTGTTTTCCAATAATATTATTTTTGCTTTTTCACAGTGCATTTGAATGAGGATTTGATATCTTTTTAAAGATAAAGCTTTTCCAAAAATTTAACAGGAGCATAATTAAACACAGAAAAATATATTTCAGGTTCAATTGTCCAGCACAATAAGAAAATCAATAAAAAATATTATTGTTTTCCAATAATATTATTATTGCTTTTTCACAATGCATTTGAATGAGGATTTGATATCTTTTTTAAGATAAAGCTTTTCCAAAAATTTAACAGGAGCATAATTAAACACAGAAAAATATATTTCAGGTTCTATTGTCCAGCACAATAAGAAAATCAATAAAAAATATTATTGTTTTCCAATAACATTATTATTGCTTTTTCACAGTGCATTTGAATGAGGATTTGATATCTTTTTTAAGATAAAGCTTTTCCAAAAATTTAACAGGAGCATAATTAAACACAGAAAAATATATTTCAGGTTCAATTGTCCAGCACAATAAGAAAATCAATAAAAAATATTATTGTTTTCCAATAATATTATTATTGCTTTTTCACAGTGCATTTGAATGAGGATTTGATATCTGCTTTAAGATAAAGCTTTTCCAAAAATTTAACAGGAGCATAATTAAACACAGAAAAATATATTTCAGGTTCAATTGTCCAGCACAATAAGAAAATCAATAAAAAATATTATTGTTTTCCAATAATATTATTATTGCTTTTTCACATTGCATTTGAATGAGGATTTGATATCTTTTTTAAAATAAAGCTTTTCCAAAAATTTAACAGGAGCATAATTAAACACAGAAAAATATATTTCAGGTTTAATTGTCCAGCACAATAAGAAAATCAATAAAAAATATTATTGTTTTCCAATAATATTATTATTGCTTTTTCACAATGCATTTGAATGATAATGTGATATCTTTTTTAAGATAAAACTTTTCCAAAAATTTAACAGGAGCATTAATAAACACAGAAAAATATATTTCAGGTTCAATTGTCCAGCACAATAAGAAAATCAATAAAAAATATTATTGTTTTCCAATAATCTTATTATTGCTTTTTCACAATGCATTTGAATGAGGATGTAATATCTTTTTTAAGATAAAACTTTTCCAAAAATTTAACAGGAGCATAATTAAACACAGAAAAATATATCTCAGGTTCAATTGTCCAGCACAATAAGAAAATCAATAAAAAATATTATTGTTTTCCAAAAATATTATCATTGCTTTTTCACAATGCATTTGAATGAGGATGTGATATCTTTTTTAAGATAAAACTTTTCCAAAAATTTAACAGGAGCATTAATAAACACAGAAAAATATATTTCAGGTTCAATTGTCCAGCACAATAAGAAAATCAATAAAAAATATTATTGTTTACCAATAATATTATTATTGCTTTTTCACAATGCATTTGAATGGTAATGTCATATCTTTTTTAAGATAAAACTTTTCCAAAAATTTAACAGGAGCATAATTAAACACAGAAAAATATATCTCAGGTTCAATTGTCCAGCACAATAAGAAAATCAATAAAAAATATTATTGTTTTCCAATAATATTATTATTGCTTTTTCACAATGCATTTGAATGAGGATGTGATATCTTTTTTAAGATAAAACTTTTCCAAAAATTTAACAGGAGCATTAATAAACACAGAAAAATATATTTCAGGTTCAATTGTCCAGCACAATAAGAAAATCAATAAAAAATATTATTGTTTTCCAATAATATTATCATTGCTTTTTCACAATGCATTTGAATGAGGATGTGATATCTTTTTTAAGATAAAACTTTTCCAAAAATTTAACAGGAGCATTAATAAACACAGAAAAATATATCTCAGGTTCAATTGTCCAGCACAATAAGAAAATCAATAAAAAATATTATTGTTTTCCAATAATATTATTATTGCTTTTTCACAATGCATATGAATGAGGATTTGATATCTTTTTTAAGATAAAGCTTTTCCAAAAATTTAACAGGAGCATAATTAAACACGGAAAAATATATTTCAGGTTCAATTGTCCAGCACAATAAGAAAATCAATAAAAAATATTATTGTTTTCCAATAATATTATTATTGCTTTTTCACAGTGCATTTGAATGAGGATTTGATATCTTTTTTAAGATAAAGCTTTTCCAAAAATTTAACAGGAGCATAATTAAACACAGAAAAATATATTTCAGGTTCAATTGTCCAGCACAATAAGAAAATCAATAAAAAATATTATTGTTTTCCAATAATATTATTATTGCTTTTTCACATTGCATTTGAATGAGGATTTGATATCTTTTTTAAGATAAAACTTTTCCAAAAATTTAACAGGAGCATAATTAAACACAGAAAAATATATTTCAGGTTCAATTGTCCAGCACAATAAGAAAATCAATAAAAAATATTATTGTTTTCCAATAATATTATTATTGCTTTTTCACAGTGCATTTGAATGAGGATTTGATATCTTTTTTAAGATAAAGCTTTTCCAAAAATTTAACAGGAGCATAATTAAACACAGAAAAATATATTTCAGGTTCAATTGTCCAGCACAATAAGAAAATCAATAAAAAATATTATTGTTTTCCAATAATATTATTATTGCTTTTTCACAGTGCATTTGAATGAGGATTTGATATCTTTTTTAAGATAAAGCTTTTCCAAAAATTTAACAGGAGCATTAATAAACACAGAAAAATATATTTCAGGTTCAATTGTCCAGCACAATAAGAAAATCAATAAAAAATATTATTGTTTTCCAATAATATTATTATTGCTTTTTCACAATGCATTTGAATGATAATGTGATATCTTTTTTAAGATAAAACTTTTCCAAAAATTTAACAGGAGCATTAATAAACACAGAAAAATATATTTCAGGTTCAATTGTCCAGCACAATAAGAAAATCAATAAAAAATATTATTGTTTTCCAATAATATTATTATTGCTTTTTCACAATGCATTTGAATGAGGATGTAATATCTTTTTTAAGATAAAACTTTTCCAAAAATTTAACAGGAGCATAATTAAACACAGAAAAATATATCTCAGGTTCAATTGTCCAGCACAATAAGAAAATCAATAAAAAATATTATTGTTTTCCAATAATATTATCATTGCTTTTTCACAATGCATTTGAATGAGGATGTGATATCTTTTTTAAGATAAAACTTTTCCAAAAATTTAACAGGAGCATAATTAAACACAGAAAAATATATCTCAGGTTCTATTGTCCAGCACAATAAGAAAATCAATAAAAAATATTATTGTTTTCCAATAATATTATTATTGCTTTTTCACAATGCATTTGAATGAGGATTTGATATCTTTTTTAAGATAAAGCTTTTCCAAAAATTTAACAGGAGCATAATTAAACACAGAAAAATATATTTCAGGTTCAATTGTCCAGCACAATAAGAAAATCAATAAAAAATATTATTGTTTTCCAATAATATTATTATTGCTTTTTCACAGTGCATTTGAATGAGGATTTGATATCTTTTTTAAGATAGAGCTTTTCCAAAAATTTAACAGGAGCATAATTAAACACAGAAAAATATATTTCAGGTTCAATTGTCCAGCACAATAAGAAAATCAATAAAAAATATAATTGTTTTCCAATAATATTATTATTGCTTTTTCACAATGCATTTGAATGAGGATTTGATATCTTTTTTAAGATAAAGCTTTTCCAAAAATTTAACAGGAGCATAATTAAACACAGAAAAATATATTTCAGGTTCAATTGTCCAGCACAATAAGAAAATCAATAAAAAATATAATTGTTTTCCAATAATATTATTATTGCTTTTTCACAATGCATTTGAATGAGGATGTGATATCTTTTTTAAGATAAAACTTTTCCAAAAATTTAACAGGAGCATAATTAAACACAGAAAAATATATCTCAGGTTCTATTGTCCAGCACAATAAGAAAATCAATAAAAAATATTATTGTTTTCCAATAATATTATTATTGCTTTTTCACAATGCATTTGAATGAGGATTTGATATCTTTTTTAAGATAAAGCTTTTCCAAAAATTTAACAGGAGCATAATTAAACACAGAAAAATATATTTCAGGTTCAATTGTCCAGCACAATAAGAAAATCAATAAAAAATATTATTGTTTTCCAATAATATTATTATTGCTTTTTCACAGTGCATTTGAATGAGGATTTGATATCTTTTTTAAGATAAAGCTTTTCCAAAAATTTAACAGGAGCATAATTAAACACAGAAAAATATATTTCAGGTTCAATTGTCCAGCACAATAAGAAAATCAATAAAAAATATAATTGTTTTCCAATAATATTATTATTGCTTTTTCACAATGCATTTGAATGAGGATTTGATATCTTTTTTAAGATAAAGCTTTTCCAAAAATTTAACAGGAGCATAATTAAACACAGAAAAATATATTTCAGGTTCAATTGTCCAGCACAATAAGAAAATCAATAAAAAATATAATTGTTTTCCAATAATATTATTATTGCTTTTTCACAATGCATTTGAATGAGGATTTGATATCTTTTTTAAGATAAAGCTTTTCCAAAAATTTAACAGGAGCATAATTAAACACAGAAAAATATATTTCAGGTTCAATTGTCCAGCACAATAAGAAAATCAATAAAAAATATTATTGTTTTCCAATAATATTATTATTGCTTTTTCACAGTGCATTTGAATGAGGATTTGATATCTTTTTTAAGATAAAGCTTTTCCAAAAATTTAACAGGAGCATAATTAAACACAGAAAAATATATTTCAGGTTCAATTGTCCAGCACAATAAGAAAATCAATAAAAAATATAATTGTTTTCCAATAATATTATTATTGCTTTTTCACAATGCATTTGAATGAGGATTTGATATCTTTTTTAAGATAAAACTTTTCCAAAAATTTAACAGGAGCATAATTAAACACAGAAAAATATATTTCAGGTTCAATTGTCCAGCACAATAAGAAAATCAATAAAAAATATTATTGTTTTCCAATAATATTATTATTGCTTTTTCACAGTGCATTTGAATGAGGATTTGATATCTTTTTTAAGATAAAGCTTTTCCAAAAATTTAACAGGAGCATAATTAAACACAGAAAAATATATTTCAGGTTCAATTGTCCAGCACAATAAGAAAATCAATAAAAAATATAATTGTTTTCCAATAATATTATTATTGCTTTTTCACAATGCATTTGAATGAGGATTTGATATCTTTTTTAAGATAAAGCTTTTCCAAAAATTTAACAGGAGCATAATTAAACACAGAAAAATATATTTCAGGTTCAATTGTCCAGCACAATAAGAAAATCAATAAAAAATATTATTGTTTTCCAATAATATTATTATTGCTTTTTCACAGTGCATTTGAATGAGGATTTGATATCTTTTTTAAGATAAAGCTTTTCCAAAAATTTAACAGGAGCATAATTAAACACAGAAAAATATATTTCAGGTTCAATTGTCCAGCACAATAAGAAAATCAATAAAAAATATAATTGTTTTCCAATAATATTATTATTGCTTTTTCACAGTGCATTTGAATGAGGATTTGATATCTTTTTTAAGATAAAACTTTTCCAAAAATTTAACAGGAGCATTAATAAACACAGAAAAATATATTTCAGGTTCAATTGTCCAGCACAATAAGAAAATCAATAAAAAATATTATTGTTTACCAATAATATTATTATTGCTTTTTCACAATGCATTTGAATGGTAATGTCATATCTTTTTTAAGATAAAACTTTTCCAAAAATTTAACAGGAGCATAATTAAACACAGAAAAATATATCTCAGGTTCAATTGTCCAGCACAATAAGAAAATCAATAAAAAATATTATTGTTTTCCAATAATATTATCATTGCTTTTTCACAATGCATTTGAATGAGGATGTGATATCTTTTTTAAGATAAAACTTTTCCAAAAATTTAACAGGAGCATAATTAAACACAGAAAAATATATCTCAGGTTCTATTGTCCAGCACAATAAGAAAATCAATAAAAAATATTATTGTTTTCCAATAATATTATTATTGCTTTTTCACAATGCATTTGAATGAGGATTTGATATCTTTTTTAAGATAAAGCTTTTCCAAAAATTTAACAGGAGCATAATTAAACACAGAAAAATATATTTCAGGTTCAATTGTCCAGCACAATAAGAAAATCAATAAAAAATATTATTGTTTTCCAATAATATTATTATTGCTTTTTCACAGTGCATTTGAATGAGGATTTGATATCTTTTTTAAGATAAAGCTTTTCCAAAAATTTAACAGGAGCATAATTAAACACAGAAAAATATATTTCAGGTTCAATTGTCCAGCACAATAAGAAAATCAATAAAAAATATAATTGTTTTCCAATAATATTATTATTGCTTTTTCACAATGCATTTGAATGAGGATTTGATATCTTTTTTAAGATAAAGCTTTTCCAAAAATTTAACAGGAGCATAATTAAACACAGAAAAATATATTTCAGGTTCAATTGTCCAGCACAATAAGAAAATCAATAAAAAATATTATTGTTTTCCAATAATATTATTATTGCTTTTTCACAGTGCATTTGAATGAGGATTTGATATCTTTTTTAAGATAAAGCTTTTCCAAAAATTTAACAGGAGCATAATTAAACACAGAAAAATATATTTCAGGTTCAATTGTCCAGCACAATAAGAAAATCAATAAAAAATATTATTGTTTTCCAATAATATTATTATTGCTTTTTCACAATGCATTTGAATGAGGATTTGATATCTTTTTTAAGATAAAGCTTTTCTAAAAATTTAACAGGAGCATAATTAAACACAGAAAAATATATTTCAGGTTCTATTGTCCAGCACAATAAGAAAATCAATAAAAAATATTATTGTTTTCCAATAATATTATTATTGCTTTTTCACAATGCATTTGAATGAGGATTTGATATCTTTTTTAAGATAAAGCTTTTCCAAAAATTTAACAGGAGCATAATTAAACACAGAAAAATATATTTCAGGTTCAATTGTCCAGCACAATAAGAAAATCAATAAAAAATATTATTGTTTTCCAATAATATTATTATTGCTTTTTCACAATGCATTTGAATGAGGATTTGATATCTTTTTTAAGATAAAGCTTTTCCAAAAATTTAACAGGAGCATAATTAAACACAGAAAAATATATTTCAGGTTCTATTGTCCAGCACAATAAGAAAATCAATAAAAAATATTATTGTTTTCCAATAACATTATTATTGCTTTTTCACAGTGCATTTGAATGAGGATTTGATATCTTTTTTAAGATAAAGCTTTTCCAAAAATTTAACAGGAGCATAATTAAACACAGAAAAATATATTTCAGGTTCAATTGTCCAGCACAATAAGAAAATCAATAAAAAATATTATTGTTTTCCAATAATATTATTTTTGCTTTTTCACAGTGCATTTGAATGAGGATTTGATATCTTTTTTAAGATAAAGCTTTTCCAAAAATTTAACAGGAGCATAATTAAACACAGAAAAATATATTTCAGGTTCAATTGTCCAGCACAATAAGAAAATCAATAAAAAATATTATTGTTTTCCAATAATATTATTATTGCTTTTTCACAATGCATTTGAATGAGGATTTGATATCTTTTTTAAGATAAAGCTTTTCCAAAAATTTAACAGGAGCATAATTAAACACAGAAAAATATATTTCAGGTTCTATTGTCCAGCACAATAAGAAAATCAATAAAAAATATTATTGTTTTCCAATAACATTATTATTGCTTTTTCACAGTGCATTTGAATGAGGATTTGATATCTTTTTTAAGATAAAGCTTTTCCAAAAATTTAACAGGAGCATAATTAAACACAGAAAAATATATTTCAGGTTCAATTGTCCAGCACAATAAGAAAATCAATAAAAAATACTATTGTTTTCCAATAATATTATTATTGCTTTTTCACAGTGCATTTGAATGAGGATTTGATATCTTTTTTAAGATAAAGCTTTTCCAAAAATTTAACAGGAGCATAATTAAACACAGAAAAATATATTTCAGGTTCAATTGTCCAGCACAATAAGAAAATCAATAAAAAATATTATTGTTTTCCAATAATATTATTATTGCTTTTTCACATTGCATTTGAATGAGGATTTGATATCTTTTTTAAAATAAAGCTTTTCCAAAAATTTAACAGGAGCATAATTAAACACAGAAAAATATATTTCAGGTTCAATTGTCCAGCACAATAAGAAAATCAATAAAAAATATTATTGTTTTCCAATAATATTATTATTGCTTTTTCACAATGCATTTGAATGATAATGTGATATCTTTTTTAAGATAAAACTTTTCCAAAAATTTAACAGGAGCATTAATAAACACAGAAAAATATATTTCAGGTTCAATTGTCCAGCACAATAAGAAAATCAATAAAAAATATTATTGTTTTCCAATAATATTATTATTGCTTTTTCACAATGCATTTGAATGAGGATGTAATATCTTTTTTAAGATAAAACTTTTCCAAAAATTTAACAGGAGCATAATTAAACACAGAAAAATATATCTCAGGTTCAATTGTCCAGCACAATAAGAAAATCAATAAAAAATATTATTGTTTTCCAATAATATTATCATTGCTTTTTCACAATGCATTTGAATGAGGATGTGATATCTTTTTTAAGATAAAACTTTTCCAAAAATTTAACAGGAGCATTTATAAACACAGAAAAATATATTTCAGGTTCAATTGTCCAGCACAATAAGAAAATCAATAAAAAATATTATTGTTTACCAATAATATTATTATTGCTTTTTCACAATGCATTTGAATGGTAATGTCATATCTTTTTTAAGATAAAACTTTTCCAAAAATTTAACAGGAGCATAATTAAACACAGAAAAATATATCTCAGGTTCAATTGTCCAGCACAATAAGAAAATCAATAAAAAATATTATTGTTTTCCAATAATATTATCATTGCTTTTTCACAATGCATTTGAATGAGGATGTGATATCTTTTTTAAGATAAAACTTTTCCAAAAATTTAACAGGAGCATAATTAAACACAGAAAAATATATCTCAGGTTCAATTGTCCAGCACAATAAGAAAATCAATAAAAAATATTATTGTTTTCCAATAATATTATCATTGCTTTTTCACAATGCATTTGAATGTGGATGTGATATCTTTTTTAAGATAAAACTTTTCCAAAAATTTAACAGGAGCATTAATAAACACAGAAAAATATATTTCAGGTTCAATTGTCCAGCACAATAAGAAAATCAATAAAAAATATTATTGTTTTCCAATAATATTATTATTGCTTTTTCACAATGCATTTGAATGAGGATGTAATATCTTTTTTAAGATAAAACTTTTCCAAAAATTTAACAGGAGCATAATTAAACACAGAAAAATATATCTCAGGTTCAATTGTCCAGCACAATAAGAAAATCAATAAAAAATATTATTGTTTTCCAATAATATTATCATTGCTTTTTCACAATGCATTTGAATGAGGATGTGATATCTTTTTTAAGATAAAACTTTTCCAAAAATTTAACAGGAGCATAATTAAACACAGAAAAATATATCTCAGGTTCAATTGTCCAGCACAATAAGAAAATCAATAAAAAATATTATTGTTTTCCAATAATATTATCATTGCTTTTTCACAATGCATTTGAATGAGGATGTGATATCTTTTTTAAGATAAAACTTTTCCAAAAATTTAACAGGAGCATAATTAAACTCAGAAAAATATATCTCAGGTTCAAATATATCTCAGGTTCAATTGTCCAGCACAATAAGAAAATCAATAAAAAATATTATTGTTTTCCAATAATATTATCATTGCTTTTTCACAATGCATTTGAATGAGGATGTGATATCTTTTTTAAGATAAAACTTTTCCAAAAATTTAACAGGAGCATTAATAAACACAGAAAAATATATTTCAGGTTCAATTGTCCAGCACAATAAGAAAATCAATAAAAAATATTATTGTTTTCCAATAATATTATTATTGCTTTTTCACAATGCATTTGAATGAGGATGTGATATCTTTTTTAAGATAAAACTTTTCCAAAAATTTAACAGGAGCATAATTAAACACAGAAAAATATATCTCAGGTTCAATTGTCCAGCACAATAAGAAAATCAATAAAAAATATTATTGTTTTCCAATAATATTATCATTGCTTTTTCACAATGCATTTGAATGAGGATGTGATATCTTTTTTAAGATAAAACTTTTCCAAAAATTTAACAGGAGCATAATTAAACACAGAAAAATATATCACAGGTTCAATTGTCCAGCACAATAAGAAAATCAATAAAAAATATTATTGTTTTCCAATAATATTATCATTGCTTTTTCACAATGCATTTGAATGAGGATGTGATATCTTTTTTAAGATAAAACTTTTCCAAAAATTTAACAGGAGCATAATTAAACACAGAAAAATATATCTCAGGTTCAATTGTCCAGCACAATAAGAAAATCAATAAAAAATATTATTGTTTTCCAATAATATTATCATTGCTTTTTCACAATGCATTTGAATGAGGATGTGATATCTTTTTTAAGATAAAACTTTTCCAAAAATTTAACAGGAGCATAATTAAACACAGAAAAATATATCTCAGGTTCAATTGTCCAGCACAATAAGAAAATCAATAAAAAATATTATTGTTTTCCAATAATATTATCATTGCTTTTTCACAATGCATTTGAATGAGGATGTGATATCTTTTTTAAGATAAAACTTTTCCAAAAATTTAACAGGAGCATAATTAAACACAGAAAAATATATCTCAGGTTCAATTGTCCAGCACAATAAGAAAATCAATAAAAAATATTATTGTTTTCCAATAATATTATCATTGCTTTTTCACAATGCATTTGAATGAGGATGTGATATCTTTTTTAAGATAAAACTTTTCCAAAAATTTAACAGGAGCATTAATAAACACAGAAAAATATATTTCAGGTTCAATTGTCCAGCACAATTAGAAAATCAATAAAAAATATTATTGTTTTCCAATAATATTATTATTGCTTTTTCACAATGCATTTGAATGAGGATGTGATATCTTTTTTACATAAAACTTTTCCAAAAATTTAACAGGAGCATTTTTAACACAGAAAAATATATTTCAGGATTAATTGTCCATTCATTGAATTTAATATCTTTCAAAGCGTTTCACAAATGTAAAAAGACTTTGTACCTTTCAGCAAAAAAAATTTGTTTATTTCACAGTTTTATGAGATAAAACTTTGCCAAAAATTGACAGGAGCATTTTTAAACACAGAAAAATATATTTCAGGATTAATTGTCCATTCATTGAATTTAATATCTTTCAAAGCGTTTCACAAATGTAAAAAGACTTTGTACCTTTCAGCAAAAAAAATTTGTTTATTTCACAGTTTTATGAGATAAAACTTTGCCAAAAATTGACAGGAGTATTTTTAAACACATAAAAATATTTTTCAGGTTCAATTGTCCATTTATTGAATTTAATATCTTTCAAAGCGTTTCACAAATGTAAAAAGACTTTGTACCTTTCAGCAAAAAAAATTTGTTTATTTCACAGTTTTATGAGATAAAACTTTGCCAAAAATTGACAGGAGCATTTTTAAACACAGAAAAATATATTTCAGGATTAATTGTCCATTCATTGAATTTAATATCTTTCAAAGCGTTTCACAAATGTAAAAAGACTTTGTACCTTTCAGCAAAAAAAATTTGTTTATTTCACAGTTTTATGAGATAAAACTTTGCCAAAAATTGACAGGAGCATTTTTAAACACAGAAAAATATATTTCAGGATTAATTGTCCATTCATTGAATTTAATATCTTTCAAAGCGTTTCACAAATGTTAAAAGACTTTGTACCTTTCAGCAAAAAAAATTTGTTTATTTCACAGTTTTATGAGATAAAACTTTGCCAAAAATTGACAGGAGCATTTTTAAACACAGAAAAATATATTTCAGGATTAATTGTCCATTCATTGAATTTAATATCTTTCAAAGCGTTTCACAAATGTAAAAAGACTTTGTACCTTTCAGCAAAATAAATTTGTTTATTTCACAGTTTTATGAGATAAAACTTTGCCAAAAATTGACAGGAGTATTTTTAAACACATAAAAATATTTTTCAGGTTCAATTGTCCATTTATTGAATTTAATATCTTTCAAAGCGTTTCACAAATGTAAAAAGACTTTGTACCTTTCAGCAAAAAAAATTTGTTTATTTCACAGTTTTATGAGATAAAACTTTGCCAAAAATTGACAGGAGCATTTTTAAACACAGAAAAATATATTTCAGGATTAATTGTCCATTCATTGAATTTAATATCTTTCAAAGCGTTTCACAAATGTAAAAAGACTTTGTACCTTTCAGCAAAAAAAATTTGTTTATTTCAAAGTTTTATGAGATAAAACTTTGCCAAAAATTGATAGGAGTATTTTTAAACACAGAAAAATATATTTCAGGATTAATTGTCCATTCATTGAATTTAATATCTTTCAAAGCGTTTCACAAATGTTAAAAGACTTTGTACCTTTCAGCAAAAAAAATTTGTTTATTTCACAGTTTTATGAGATAAAACTTTGCCAAAAATTGACAGGAGCATTTTTAAACACAGAAAAATATATTTCAGGATTAATTGTCCATTCATTGAATTTAATATCTTTCAAAGCGTTTCACAAATGTAAAAAGACTTTGTACCTTTCAGCAAAAAAAATTTGTTTATTTCACAGTTTTATGAGATAAAACTTTGCCAAAAATTGACAGGAGTATTTTTAAACACATAAAAATATTTTTCAGGTTCAATTGTCCATTTATTGAATTTAATATCTTTCAAAGCGTTTCACAAATGTAAAAAGACTTTGTACCTTTCAGCAATAAAAATTTGTTTATTTCACAGTTTTATGAGATAAAACTTTGCCAAAAATTGACAGGAGCATTTTTAAACACAGAAAAATATATTTCAGGATTAATTGTCCATTCATTGAATTTAATATCTTTCAAAGCGTTTCAAAAATGTAAAAAGACTTTGTACCTTTCAGCAAAAAAAATTTGTTTATTTCACAGTTTTATGAGATAAAACTTTGCCAAAAATTGACAGGAGTATTTTTAAACACATAAAAATATTTTTCAGGTTCAATTGTCCATTTATTGAATTTAATATCTTTCAAAGCGTTTCACAAATGTAAAAAGACTTTGTACCTTTCAGCAAAAAAAATTTGTTTATTTCAAAGTTTTATGAGATAAAACTTTGCCAAAAATTGACAGGAGTTTTTTTAAACACAGAAAAATATATTTCAGGATTAATTGTCCATTCATTGAATTTAATATCTTTCAAAGCGTTTCACAAATGTAAAAAGACTTTGTACCTTTCAGCAATAAAAATTTGTTTATTTCACAGTTTTATGAGATAAAACTTTGCCAAAAATTGACAGGAGCATTTTTAAACACAGAAAAATATATTTCAGGATTAATTGTCCATTCATTGAATTTAATATCTTTCAAAGCGTTTCACAAATGTAAAAAGACTTTGTACCTTTCAGCAAAAGAAATTTGTTTATTTCACAGTTTTATGAGATAAAACTTTGCCAAAAATTGACAGGAGTATTTTTAAACACATAAAAATATATTTCAGGTTCAATTGTCCATTTATTGAATTTAATATCTTTCAAAGCGTTTCACAAATGTAAAAAGACTTTGTACCGCTCAGCAAAAAAAATTTGTTTATTTCACAGTTTTATGAGATAAAACTTTGCCAAAAATTGACAGGAGCATTTTTAAACACAGAAAAATATATTTCAGGTTCAATTGTCCATTCATTGAATTTACTATCTTTCAAAGCGTTTCACAAATGTAAAAAGACTTTGTACCTTTCAGCAAAAAAAATTTGTTTATTTCACAGTTTTATGAGATAAAACTTTGCCAAAAATTGACAGGAGCATTTTTAAACACAGAAAAATATATTTCAGGATTAATTTTCCATTCATTGAATTTAATATCTTTCAAAGCGTTTCACAAATGTAAAAAGACTTTGTACCTTTCAGCAAAAGAAATTTGTTTATTTCACAGTTTTATGAGATAAAACTTTGCCAAAAATTGACAGGAGTATTTTTAAACACATAAAAATATATTTCAGGTTCAATTGTCCATTTATTGAATTAAATATCTTTCAAAGCGTTTCACAAATGTAAAAAGACTTTGTACCTTTCAGCAAAAAAAATTTGTTTATTTCACAGTTTTATGAGATAAAACTTTGCCAAAAATTGACAGGAGCATTTTTAAACACAGAAAAATATATTTCAGGATTAATTGTCCATTCATTGAATTTAATATCTTTCAAAGCGTTTCACAAATGTAAAAAGACTTTGTACCTTTCAGCAAAAGAAATTTGTTTATTTCACAGTTTTATGAGATAAAACTTTGCCAAAAATTGACAGGAGTATTTTTAAACACATAAAAATATATTTCAGGTTCAATTGTCCATTTATTGAATTTAATATCTTTCAAAGCGTTTCACAAATGTAAAAAGACTTTGTACCGCTCAGCAAAAAAAATTTGTTTATTTCACAGTTTTATGAGATAAAACTTTGCCAAAAATTGACAGGAGCATTTTTAAACACAGAAAAATATATTTCAGGTTCAATTGTCCATTCATTGAATTTACTATCTTTCAAAGCGTTTCACAAATGTAAAAAGACTTTGTACCTTTCAGCAAAAAAAATTTGTTTATTTCACAGTTTTATGAGATAAAACTTTGCCAAAAATTGACAGGAGCATTTTTAAACACAGAAAAATATATTTCAGGATTAATTTTCCATTCATTGAATTTAATATCTTTCAAAGCGTTTCACAAATGTAAAAAGACTTTGTACCTTTCAGCAAAAGAAATTTGTTTATTTCACAGTTTTATGAGATAAAACTTTGCCAAAAATTGACAGGAGTATTTTTAAACACATAAAAATATATTTCAGGTTCAATTGTCCATTTATTGAATTTAATATCTTTCAAAGCGTTTCACAAATGTAAAAAGACTTTGTACCTTTCAGCAAAAAAAATTTGTTTATTTCACAGTTTTATGAGATAAAACTTTGCCAAAAATTGACAGGAGCATTTTTAAACACAGAAAAATATATTTCAGGATTAATTGTCCATTCATTGAATTTAATATCTTTCAAAGCGTTTCACAAATGTAAAAAGACTTTGTACCTTTCAGCAAAAGAAATTTGTTTATTTCACAGTTTTATGAGATAAAACTTTGCCAAAAATTGACAGGAGTATTTTTAAACACATAAAAATATATTTCAGGTTCAATTGTCCATTTATTGAATTTAATATCTTTCAAAGCGTTTCACAAATGTAAAAAGACTTTGTACCGCTCAGCAAAAAAAATTTGTTTATTTCACAGTTTTATGAGATAAAACTTTGCCAAAAATTGACAGGAGCATTTTTAAACACAGAAAAATATATTTCAGGTTCAATTGTCCATTCATTGAATTTACTATCTTTCAAAGCGTTTCACAAATGTAAAAAGACTTTGTACCTTTCAGCAAAAAAAATTTGTTTATTTCACAGTTTTATGAGATAAAACTTTGCCAAAAATTGACAGGAGCATTTTTAAACACAGAAAAATATATTTCAGGATTAATTTTCCATTCATTGAATTTAATATCTTTCAAAGCGTTTCACAAATGTAAAAAGACTTTGTACCTTTCAGCAAAAGAAATTTGTTTATTTCACAGTTTTATGAGATAAAACTTTGCCAAAAATTGACAGGAGCATTTTTAAACACAGAAAAATATATTTCAGGTTCAATTGTCCATTCATTGAATTTACTATCTTTCAAAGCGTTTCACAAATGTAAAAAGACTTTGTACCTTTCAGCAAAAAAAATTTGTTTATTTCACAGTTTTATGAGATAAAACTTTGCCAAAAATTGACAGGAGCATTTTTAAACACAGAAAAATATATTTCAGGATTAATTTTCCATTCATTGAATTTAATATCTTTCAAAGCGTTTCACAAATGTAAAAAGACTTTGTACCTTTCAGCAAAAGAAATTTGTTTATTTCACAGTTTTATGAGATAAAACTTTGCCAAAAATTGACAGGAGTATTTTTAAACACATAAAAATATATTTCAGGTTCAATTGTCCATTTATTGAATTTAATATCTTTCAAAGCGTTTCACAAATGTAAAAAGACTTTGTACCTTTCAGCAAAAAAAATTTGTTTATTTCACAGTTTTATGAGATAAAACTTTGCCAAAAATTGACAGGAGCATTTTTAAACACAGAAAAATATATTTCAGGATTAATTGTCCATTCATTGAATTTAATATCTTTCAAAGCGTTTCACAAATGTAAAAAGACTTTGTACCTTTCAGCAAAAGAAATTTGTTTATTTCACAGTTTTATGAGATAAAACTTTGCCAAAAATTGACAGGAGTATTTTTAAACACATAAAAATATATTTCAGGTTCAATTGTCCATTTATTGAATTTAATATCTTTCAAAGCGTTTCACAAATGTAAAAAGACTTTGTACCGCTCAGCAAAAAAAATTTGTTTATTTCACAGTTTTATGAGATAAAACTTTGCCAAAAATTGACAGGAGCATTTTTAAACACAGAAAAATATATTTCAGGTTCAATTGTCCATTCATTGAATTTACTATCTTTCAAAGCGTTTCACAAATGTAAAAAGACTTTGTACCTTTCAGCAAAAAAAATTTGTTTATTTCACAGTTTTATGAGATAAAACTTTGCCAAAAATTGACAGGAGCATTTTTAAACACAGAAAAATATATTTCAGGATTAATTTTCCATTCATTGAATTTAATATCTTTCAAAGCGTTTCACAAATGTAAAAAGACTTTGTACCTTTCAGCAAAAGAAATTTGTTTATTTCACAGTTTTATGAGATAAAACTTTGCCAAAAATTGACAGGAGTATTTTTAAACACATAAAAATATATTTCAGGTTCAATTGTCCATTTATTGAATTTAATATCTTTCAAAGCGTTTCACAAATGTAAAAAGACTTTGTACCTTTCAGCAAAAAAAATTTGTTTATTTCACAGTTTTATGAGATAAAACTTTGCCAAAAATTGACAGGAGCATTTTTAAACACAGAAAAATATATTTCAGGATTAATTGTCCATTCATTGAATTTAATATCTTTCAAAGCGTTTCACAAATGTAAAAAGACTTTGTACCTTTCAGCAAAAAAAATTTGTTTATTTCACAGTTTTATGAGATAAAACTTTGCCAAAAATTGACAGGAGTATTTTTAAACACATAAAAATATATTTCAGGTTCAATTGTCCATTTATTGAATTTAATATCTTTCAAAGCGTTTCACAAATGTAAAAAGACTTTGTACCTTTCAGCAAAAAAAATTTGTTTATTTCACAGTTTTATGAGATAAAACTTTGCCAAAAATTGACAGGAGCATTTTTAAACACAGAAAAATATATTTCAGGTTCAATTGTCCATTCATTGAATTTACTATCTTTCAAAGCGTTTCACAAATGTAAAAAGACTTTGTACCTTTTAGCAAAAAAAATTTGTTTATTTCACAGTTTTATGAGATAAAACTTTGCCAAAAATTGACAGGAGCATTTTTAAACACAGAAAAATATATTTCAGGATTAATTGTCCATTCATTGAATTTAATATCTTTCAAAGCGTTTCACAAATGTAAAAAGACTTTGTACCTTTCAGCAAAAGAAATTTGTTTATTTCACAGTTTTATGAGATAAAACTTTGCCAAAAATTGACAGGAGTATTTTTAAACACATAAAAATATATTTCAGGTTCAATTGTCCATTTATTGAATTTAATATCTTTCAAAGCGTTTCACAAATGTAAAAAGACTTTGTACCTTTCAGCAAAAAAAATTTGTTTATTTCACAGTTTTATGAGATAAAACTTTGCCAAAAATTGACAGGAGCATTTTTAAACACAGAAAAATATATTTCAGGATTAATTGTCCATTCATTGAATTTAATATCTTTCAAAGCGTTTCACAAATGTAAAAAGACTTTGTACCTTTCAGCTAAAAAAATTTGTTTATTTCACAGTTTTATGAGATAAAACTTTGCCAAAAATTGACAGGAGTATTTTTAAACACATAAAAATATATTTCAGGTTCAATTGTCCATTTATTGAATTTAATATCTTTCAAAGCGTTTCACAAATGTAAAAAGACTTTGTACCTTTCAGCAAAAATAAATTTGTTTATTTCACAGTTTTATGAGATAGAACTTTGCCAAAAATTGACAGGAGCATTTTTAAACACAGAAAAATATATTTCAGGATTAACTGTCCATTCATTGAATTAAATATCTTTCAAAGCGTTTCACAAATGTAAAAAGACTTTGTACCTTTCAGCAAAAAAAATTTGTTTATTTCACAGTTTTATGAGATAGAACTTTGCCGAAAATTGACAGGAGCATTTTTAAACACAGAAAAATATATTTCAGGATTAATTGTCCATTCATTGAATTTAATATCTTTCAAAGCGTTTCACAAATGTAAAAAGACTTTGTACCTTTCAGCAAAAAAAATTTGTTTATTTCACAGTTTTATGAGATAAAACTTTGCCAAAAATTGACAAAAGCATTTTTACACACAGAAAAATATATTTCAGGATTAATTGTCCATTCATTGAATTTAATATCTTTCAAAGCGTTTCACAAATGTAAAAAGACTTTGTACCTTTCAGCAAAAAAAATTTGTTTATTTCACAGTTTTATGAGATAAAACTTTGCCAAAAATTGACAGGAGCATTTTTAAACACAGAAAAATATATTTCAGGATTAATTGTCCATTCATTGAATTTAATATCTTTCAAAGCGTTTCACAAATGTAAAAAGACTTTGTACCTTTCAGCAAAAAAAATTTGTTTATTTCACAGTTTTATGAGATAAAACTTTGCCAAAAGTTGACAGGAGCATTTTTAAACACAGAAAAATATATTTCAGGATTAATTGTCCATTCATTGAATTTAATATCTTTCAAAGCGTTTCACAAATGTAAAAAGACTTTGTACCTTTCAGCAAAAAAAATTTGTTTATTTCACAGTTTTATGAGATAAAACTTTGCCAAAAATTGACAGGAGTATTTTTAAACACAAAAAAATATATTTCAGGTTCAATTGTCCATTTATTGAATTTAATATCTTTTAAAGCGTTTCACAAATGTAAAAAGACTTTGTACCTTTCAGCAAAAAAAACTTGTTTATTTCACAGTTTTATGAGATAAAACTTTGCCAAAAATTGACAGGAGCATTTTTAAACACAGAAAAATATATTTCAGGTTCAATTGTCCATGTATTGAATTTAATATCTTTCAAAGCGTTTCACAAATGTAAAAAGACTTTGTACCTTTCAGCAAAAAAAACTTGTTTATTTCACAGTTTTATGAGATAAAACTTTGCCAAAAATTGACAGGAGTATTTTTAAACACAAAAAAATATATTTCAGGTTCAATTGTCCATTTATTGAATTTAATATCTTTCAAAGCGTTTCACAAATGTAAAAAGACTTTGTACCTTTCAGCAAAAAAAATTTGTTTATTTCACAGTTTTATGAGATAAAACTTTGCCAAAAATTGACAGGAGTATTTTTAAACACAGTAAAATATATTTCAGGATTAATTGTCCATTCATTGAATTTAATATCTTTCAAAGCGTTTCACAAATGTAAAAAGACTTTGTACCTTTCAGCAAAAAAAATTTGTTTATTTCACAGTTTTATGAGATAAAACTTTGCCAAAAATTGACAGGAGTATTTTTAAACACAAAAAAATATATTTCAGGTTCAATTGTCCATTTATTGAATTTAATATCTTTCAAAGCGTTTCACAAATGTAAAAAGACTTTGTACCTTTCAGCAAAAAAAATTTGTTTATTTCACAGTTTTATGAGATAAAACTTTGCCAAAAATTGACAGGAGTATTTTTAAACACATAAAAATATATTTCAGGTTCAATTGTCCTTTTATTGAATTTAATATCTTTCAAAGCGTTTCACAAATGTAAAAAGACTTTGTACCTATCAGCAAAAAAAATTTGTTTATTTCACAGTTTTATGAGATAAAACTTTGCCAAAAATTGACAGGAGCATTGTTAAAAACAGAAAAATATATTTCAGGTTCAATTGTCCATTCATTGAATTAATTATCTTTCAAAGCGTTTCACAAATGTAAAAAGACTTTGTACCTTTCAGCAAAAAAAATTTGTTTATTTCACAGTTTTATGAGATAAAACTTTGCCAAAAATTGACAGAAGCATTTTTAAACACAGAAAAATATATTTCAGGTTCAATTGTCCATTCATTGAATTTAATATCTTTCAAAGCGTTTCACAAATGTAAAAAGACTTTGTACCTTTCAGCAAAAAAAATTTGTTTGTTTCACAGTTTTATGAGATAAAACTTTGCAAAAAATTGACAGGAGCATTTTTAAACACAGGAAAATATATTTCAGGATTAATTGTCCATTCATTGAATTTAATATTATTCAAAGCGTTTCACAAATGTAAAAAGACTTTGTACCTTTCAGCAAAAAAAAATTTGTTTATTTCACAGTTTTATGAGAAAAAACTTTGCCAAAAATTGACAGGAGCATTTTTAAACACAGAAAAATATATTTCAGGATTAATTGTCCATTCATTGAATTTAATATCTTTCAAAGCGTTTCACAAATGTAAAAAGACTTTGTACCTTTCAGCAAAAAAAACTTGTTTATTTCACAGTTTTATGAGATAAAACTTTGCCAAAAGTTGACAGGAGCATTTTTAAACACAGAAAAATATATTTCAGGATTAATTGTCCATTTATTGAATTTAATATCTTTCAAAGCGTTTCACAAATGTAAAAAGACTTTGTACCTTTCAGCAAAAAAAATTTGTTTATTTCACAGTTTTATGAGATAAAACTTTCCCAAAAATTGACAGGAGTATTTTTAAACACATAAAAATATATTTCAGGTTCAATTGTCCATTTATTGAATTTAATATCTTTCAAAGCGTTTCACAAATGTAAAAAGACTTTGTACCTTTCAGCAAAAAAAACTTGTTTATTTCACAGTTTTATGAGATAAAACTTTGCCAAAAATTGACAGGAGTATTTTTAAACACATAAAAATATATTTCAGGTTCAATTGTCCATTTATTGAATTTAATATCTTTCAAAGCGTTTCACAAATGTAAAAAGACTTTGTACCTTTCAGCAAAAAAAATTTGTTTATTTCACAGTTTTATGAGAAAAAACTTTGCCAAAAATTGACAGGAGCATTTTTAAACACATAAAAATATATTTCAGGTTCAATTGTCCATTTATTGAATTTAATATCTTTCAAAGCGTTTCACAAATGTAAAAAGACTTTGTACCTTTCAGCAAAAAAATACTTGTTTATTTCACAGTTTTATGAGATAAAACTTTGCCAAAAATTGACAGGAGTATTTTTAAACACACAAAAATATATTTCAGGTTCAATTGTCCATTTATTGAATTTAATATCTTTCAAAGCGTTTCACAAATGTAAAAAGACTTTGTACCTTTCGGCAAAAAAAACTTGTTTATTTCACAGTTTTATGAGATAGAACTTTGCCAAAAATTGACAGGAGCATTTTTAAACACAGAAAAATATATTTCAGGATTAACTGTCCATTCATTGAATTTAATATCTTTCAAAGCGTTTCACAAATGTAAAAAGACTTTGTACCTTTCAGCAAAAAAAATTTGTTTATTTCACAGTTTTATGAGATAAAACTTTGCCAAAAATTGACAGGAGCATTTTTAAACACAGAAAAATATATTTCAGGATTAATTGTCCATTTATTGAATTTAATATCTTTCAAAGCGTTTCACAAATGTAAAAAGACTTTGTACCTTTCAGCAAAAAAAACTTGTTTATTTCACAGTTTTATGAGATAGAACTTTGCCAAAAATTGACAGGAGCATTTTTAAACACAGAAAAATATATTTCAGGTTCAATTGTCCATTCATTGAATTTAATATCTTTCAAAGCGTTTCACAAATGTAAAAAGATTTTGTACCTTTCAGCAAAAAAAACTTGTTTATTTCACAGTTTTATGAGATAGAACTTTGCCAAAAATTGACAGGAGCATTTTTAAACACAGAAAAATATATTTCAGGATTAACTGTCCATTCATTGAATTTAATATCTTTCAAAGCGTTTCACAAATGTAAAAAGACTTTGTACCTTTCAGCAAAAAAATTTGTTTATTTCACAGTTTTATGAGATAAAACTTTGCCAAAAATTGACAGGAGTATTTTTAAACACATAAAAATATATTTCAGGTTCAATTGTCCATTTATTGAATTTAATATCTTTCAAAGCGTTTCACAAATGTAAAAAGACTTTGTACCTTTCAGCAAAAAAAACTTGTTTATTTCACAGTTTTATGAGATAGAACTTTGCCAAAAATTGACAGGAGCATTTTTAAACACAGAAAAATATATTTCAGGATTAATTGTCCATTCATTGAATTTAATATCTTTCAAAGCGTTTCACAAATGTAAAAAGACTTTGTACCTTTCAGCAAAAAAAATTTGTTTTTTTCACAGTTTTATGAGATAAAACTTTGCCAAAAATTGACAGGAGTATTTTTAAACACATAAAAATATATTTCAGGTTCAATTGTCCATTTATTGAATTTAATATCTTTCAAAGCGTTTCACAAATGTAAAAAGACTTTGTACCTTTCAGCAAAAAAAACTTGTTTATTTCACAGTTTTATGAGATAGAACTTTGCCAAAAATTGACAGGAGCATTTTTAAACACAGAAAAATATATTTCAGGATTAATTGTCCATTCATTGAATTTAATATCTTTCAAAGCGTTTCACAAATGTAAAAAGACTTTGTACCTTTCAGCAAAAAAAATTTGTTTATTTCACAGTTTTATGAGATAAAACTTTGCCAAAAATTGACAGGAGTATTTTTAAACACATAAAAATATATTTCAGGTTCAATTGTCCATTTATTGAATTTAATATCTTTCAAAGCGTTTCACAAATGTAAAAAGACTTTGTACCTTTCAGCGAAAAAAACTTGTTTAGTTCACAGTTTTATGAGATAAAAGTTTGCCAAAAATTGACAATAGCATTTTTACACACAGAAAAATATATTTCAGGATTAATTGTCCATTCATTGAATTTAATATCTTTCAAAGCGTTTCACAAATGTAAAAAGACTTTGTACCTTTCAGCAAAAAAAACTTGTTTATTTCACAGTTTTATGAGATAAAAGTTTGCCAAAAATTGATAGGAGTATTTTTACACACAGAAAAATATATTTCAGGATTAATTGTCCATTCATTGAATTTAATATCTTTTAAAGCGTTTCACAAATGTAAAAAGACTTTGTACCTTTCTGCAAAAAAAATTTGTTTATTTCACAGTTTTATGAGATAAAACTTTGCCAAAAATTGACAGGAGCATTTTTAAACACAGAAAAATATATTTCAGGATTAATTGTCCATTTATTGAATTTAATATCTTTCAAAGCGTTTCACAAATGTAAAAAGACTTTGTACCTTTCAGCAAAAAAAACTTGTTTATTTCACAGTTTTATGAGATAGAACTTTGCCAAAAATTGACAGGAGCATTTTTAAACACAGAAAAATATATTTCAGGTTCAATTGTCCATTCATTGAATTTAATATCTTTCAAAGCGTTTCACAAATGTAAAAAGATTTTGTACCTTTCAGCAAAAAAAATTTGTTTATTTCACAGTTTTATGAGATAAAACTTTGCCAAAAATTGACAGGAGCATTTTTAAACACAGAAAAATATATTTCAGGTTCAATTGTCCATGTATTGAATTTAATATCTTTCAAAGCGTTTCACAAATGTAAAAAGACTTTGTACCTTTCAGCAAAAAAAACTTGTTTACTTCACAGTTTTATGAGATAAAAGTTTGCCAAAAATTGACAGGAGTATTTTTAAACACATAAAAACATATTTCAGGTTTAATTGTCCATTTATTGAATTTAATATCTTTCAAAGCGTTTCACAAATGTAAAAAGACTTTGTACCTTTCAGCAAAAAAAATTTGTTTATTTCACAGTTTTATGAGATAAAACTTTGCCAAAAATTGACAGGAGCATTTTTAAACACAGAAAAATATATTTCAGGTTCAATTGTCCATGTATTGAATTTAATATCTTTCAAAGCGTTTCACAAATGTAAAAAGACTTTGTACCTTTCAGCAAAAAAAACTTGTTTACTTCACAGTTTTATGAGATAAAAGTTTGCCAAAAATTGACAGGAGTATTTTTAAACACATAAAAATATATTTCAGGTTCAATTGTCCATTTATTGAATTTAATATCTTTCAAAGCGTTTCACAAATGTAAAAAGACTTTGTACCTTTCAGCAAAAAAAATTTGTTTACTTCAAAATTTTATGAGATAAAACTTTGCCAAAAATTGATAGGAGCATTTTTAAACACAGAAAAATATATTTCAGGTTCAATTGTCCATTCATTGAATTTAATATCTTTCAAAGCGTTTCACAAATGTAAAAAGACTTTGTACCTTTCAGCAAAAAAAATTTGTTTACTTCAAAGTTTTATGAGATAAAACTTTGCCAAAAATTGACAGGAGCATTTTTAACACAGAAAAATATATTTCAGGTTCAATTGTCCATTCATTGAATTTAATATCTTTCAAAGCGTTTCACAAATGTAAAAAGACTTTGTACCTTTCAGCAAAAAAAATTTGTTTACTTCAAAGTTTTATGAGATAAAACTTTGCCAAAAATTGACAGGAGCATTTTTAAACACAGAAAAATATATTTCAGGATTAATTGTCCATTTATTGAATTTAATATCTTTCAAAGCGTTTCACAAATGTAAAAAGACTTTGTACCTTTCAGCAAAAAAAACTTGTTTATTTCACAGTTTTATGAGATAAAACTTTGCCAAAAATTGACAGGAGCATTTTTAAACACAGAAAAATATATTTCAGGTTCAATTGTCCATTCATTGAATTTAATATCTTTCAAAGCGTTTCACAAATGTAAAAAGACTTTGTACCTTTCAGCAAAAAAAACTTGTTTATTTCACAGTTTTATGAGATAGAACTTTGCCAAAAATTGACAGGAGCATTTTTAAACACAGAAAAATATATTTCAGGTTCAATTGTCCATTCATTGAATTTAATATCTTTCAAAGCGTTTCACAAATGTAAAAAGATTTTGTACCTTTCAGCAAAAAAAATTTGTTTATTTCACAGTTTTATGAGATAAAACTTTGCCAAAAATTGACAGGAGCATTTTTAAACACAGAAAAATATATTTCAGGTTCAATTGTCCATGTATTGAATTTAATATCTTTCAAAGCGTTTCACAAATGCAAAAAGACTTTGTACCTTTCAGCAAAAAAAACTTGTTTACTTCACAGTTTTATGAGATAAAAGTTTGCCAAAAATTGACAGGAGTATTTTTAAACACATAAAAACATATTTCAGGTTTAATTGTCCATTTATTGAATTTAATATCTTTCAAAGCGTTTCACAAATGTAAAAAGACTTTGTACCTTTCAGCAAAAAAAATTTGTTTATTTCACAGTTTTATGAGATAAAACTTTGCCAAAAATTGACAGGAGCATTTTTAAACACAGAAAAATATATTTCAGGTTCAATTGTCCATGTATTGAATTTAATATCTTTCAAAGCGTTTCACAAATGTAAAAAGACTTTGTACCTTTCAGCAAAAAAAACTTGTTTACTTCACAGTTTTATGAGATAAAAGTTTGCCAAAAATTGACAGGAGTATTTTTAAACACATAAAAATATATTTCAGGTTCAATTGTCCATTTATTGAATTTAATATCTTTCAAAGCGTTTCACAAATGTAAAAAGACTTTGTACCTTTCAGCAAAAAAAATTTGTTTACTTCAAAATTTTATGAGATAAAACTTTGCCAAAAATTGATAGGAGCATTTTTAAACACAGAAAAATATATTTCAGGTTCAATTGTCCATTCATTGAATTTAATATCTTTCAAAGCGTTTCACAAATGTAAAAAGACTTTGTACCTTTCAGCAAAAAAAATTTGTTTACTTCAAAGTTTTATGAGATAAAACTTTGCCAAAAATTGACAGGAGCATTTTTAACACAGAAAAATATATTTCAGGTTCAATTGTCCATTCATTGAATTTAATATCTTTCAAAGCGTTTCACAAATGTAAAAAGACTTTGTACCTTTCAGCAAAAAAAATTTGTTTACTTCAAAGTTTTATGAGATAAAACTTTGCCAAAAATTGACAGGAGCATTTTTAACACAGAAAAATATATTTCAGGTTCAATTGTCCATTCATTGAATTTAATATTTTTCAAAGCGTTTCACAAATGTAAAAAGACTTTGTACCTTTCAGCAAAAAAAATTTGTTTACTTCAAAATTTTATGAGATAAAACTTTGCCAAAAATTGACAGGAGCATTTTTAACACAGAAAAATATATTTCAGGTTCAATTGTCCATTCATTGAATTTAATATCTTTCAAAGCGTTTCACAAATGTAAAAAGACTTTGTACCTTTCAGCAAAAAAAATTTGTTTACTTCAAAATTTTATGAGATAAAACTTTGCCAAAAATTGATAGGAGCATTTTTAAACACAAAAAAATATATTTCAGGTTCAATTGTCCATTCATTGAATTTAATATCTTTCAAAGCGTTTCACAAATGTAAAAAGACTTTGTACCTTTCAGCAAAAAAAATTTGTTTACTTCAAAGTTTTATGAGATAAAACTTTGCCAAAAATTGATAGGAGCATTTTTAAACACAAAAAAATATATTTCAGGTTCAATTGTCCATTCATTGAATTTAATATCTTTCAAAGCGTTTCACAAATGTAAAAAGACTTTGTACCTTTCAGCAAAAAAAATTTGTTTACTTCAAAATTTTATGAGATAAAACTTTGCCAAAAATTGATAGGAGCATTTTTAAACACAGAAAAATATATTTCAGGTTCAATTGTCCATTCATTGAATTTAATATCTTTCAAAGCGTTTCACAAATGTAAAAAGACTTTGTACCTTTCAGCAAAAAAAATTTGTTTACTTCAAAGTTTTATGAGATAAAACTTTGCCAAAAATTGATAGGAGCATTTTTAAACACAAAAAAATATATTTCAGGTTCAATTGTCCATTCATTGAATTTAATATCTTTCAAAGCGTTTCACAAATGTAAAAAGACTTTGTACCTTTCAGCAAAAAAAATTTGTTTACTTCAAAGTTTTATGAGATAAAACTTTGCCAAAAATTGACAGGAGCATTTTTAACACAGAAAAATATATTTCAGGTTCAATTGTCCATTCATTGAATTTAATATTTTTCAAAGCGTTTCACAAATGTAAAAAGACTTTGTACCTTTCAGCAAAAAAAATTTGTTTACTTCAAAATTTTATGAGATAAAACTTTGCCAAAAATTGACAGGAGCATTTTTAACACAGAAAAATATATTTCAGGTTCAATTGTCCATTCATTGAATTTAATATCTTTCAAAGCGTTTCACAAATCTAAAAAGACTTTGTACCTTTCAGCAAAAAAAATTTGTTTACTTCAAAGTTTTATGAGATAAAACTTTGCCAAAAATTGACAGGAGCATTTTTAACACAGAAAAATATATTTCAGGTTCAATTGTCCATTCATTGAATTTAATATCTTTCAAAGCGTTTCACAAATGTAAAAAGACTTTGTACCTTTCAGCAAAAAAAATTTGTTTACTTCAAAATTTTATGAGATAAAACTTTGCCAAAAATTGATAGGAGCATTTTTAAACACAGAAAAATATATTTCAGGTTCAATTGTCCATTCATTGAATTTAATATCTTTCAAAGCGTTTCACAAATGTAAAAAGACTTTGTACCTTTCAGCAAAAAAAATTTGTTTATTTCACAGTTTTATGAGATAAAACTTTGCCAAAAATTGACAGGAGCATTTTTAACACAGAAAAATATATTTCAGGTTCAATTGTCCATTCATTGAATTTAATATCTTTCAAAGCGTTTCACAAATGTAAAAAGACTTTGTACCTTTCAGCAAAAAAAATTTGTTTACTTCAAAGTTTTATGAGATAAAACTTTGCCAAAAATTGATAGGAGCATTTTTAAACACAAAAAAATATATTTCAGGATTAATTGTCCATTCATTGAATTTAATATCTTTCAAAGCGTTTCACAAATGTAAAAAGACTTTGTACCTTTCAGCAAAAAAAATTTGTTTACTTCAAAGTTTTATGAGATAAAACTTTGCCAAAAATTGACAGGAGCATTTTTAACACAGAAAAATATATTTCAGGTTCAATTGTCCATTCATTGAATTTAATATCTTTCAAAGCGTTTCACAAATGTAAAAAGACTTTGTACCTTTCAGCAAAAAAAATTTGTTTACTTCAAAGTTTTATGAGATAAAACTTTGCCAAAAATTGACAGGAGCATTTTTAACACAGAAAAATATATTTCAGGTTCAATTGTCCATTCATTGAATTTAATATCTTTCAAAGCGTTTCACAAATGTAAAAAGACTTTGTACCTTTCAGCAAAAAAAATTTGTTTACTTCAAAGTTTTATGAGATAAAACTTTGCCAAAAATTGACAGGAGCATTTTTAACACAGAAAAATATATTTCAGGTTCAATTGTCCATTCATTGAATTTAATATCTTTCAAAGCGTTTCACAAATGTAAAAAGACTTTGTACCTTTCAGCAAAAAAAATTTGTTTACTTCAAAGTTTTATGAGATAAAACTTTGCCAAAAACTGACAGGAGCATTTTTAACACAGAAAAATATATTTCAGGTTCAATTGTCCATTCATTGAATTTAATATCTTTCAAAGCGTTTCACAAATGTAAAAAGACTTTGTACCTTTCAGCAAAAAAAATTTGTTTACTTCAAAATTTTATGAGATAAAACTTTGCCAAAAATTGACAGGAGCATTTTTAACACAGAAAAATATTTTTCAGGTTCAATTGTCCATTCATTGAATTTAATATCTTTCAAAGCGTTTCACAAATCTAAAAAGACTTTGTACCTTTCAGCAAAAAAAATTTGTTTACTTCAAAGTTTTATGAGATAAAACTTTGCCAAAAATTGACAGGAGCATTTTTAACACAGAAAAATATATTTTAGGTTCAATTGTCCGTTCATTGAATTTAATATCTTTCAAAGCGTTTCACAAATGTAAAAAGACTTTGTACCTTTCAGCAAAAAAAATTTGTTTACTTCAAAGTTTTATGAGATAAAACTTTGCCAAAAATTGACAGGAGCATTTTTAACACAGAAAAATATATTTCAGGTTTAATAATCCATTCATTGAATTTAATATCTTTCAAAGCGTTTCACAAATCTAAAAAGACTTTGTACCTTTCAGCAAAAAAAATTTGTTTACTTCAAAATTTTATGAGATAAAACTTTGCCAAAAATTGACAGGAGCATTTTTAACACAGAAAAATATATTTCAGGTTCAATTGTCCATTCATTGAATTTAATATCTTTCAAAGCGTTTCACAAATGTAAAAAGACTTTGTACCTTTCAGCAAAAAAAATTTGTTTACTTCAAAGTTTTATGAGATAAAACTTTGCCAAAAATTGACAGGAGCATTTTTAACACAGAAAAATATATTTCAGGTTCAATTGTCCATTCATTGAATTTAATATTTTTCAAAGCGTTTCACAAATGTAAAAAGACTTTGTACCTTTCAGCAAAAAAAATTTGTTTACTTCAAAATTTTATGAGATAAAACTTTGCCAAAAATTGACAGGAGCATTTTTAACACAGAAAAATATATTTCAGGTTCAATTGTCCATTCATTGAATTTAATATCTTTCAAAGCGTTTCACAAATGTAAAAAGACTTTGTACCTTTCAGCAAAAAAAATTTGTTTACTTCAAAGTTTTATGAGATAAAACTTTGCCAAAATTTGACAGGAGCATTTTTAACACAGAAAAATATATTTCAGGTTCAATTGTCCGTTCATTGAATTTAATATCTTTCAAAGCGTTTCACAAATGTAAAAAGACTTTGTACCTTTCAGCAAAAAAAATTTGTTTACTTCAAAGTTTTATGAGATAAAACTTTGCCAAAAATTGACAGGAGCATTTTTAACACAGAAAAATATATTTCAGGTTCAATTGTCCATTCATTGAATTTAATATCTTTCAAAGCGTTTCACAAATCTAAAAAGACTTTGTACCTTTCAGCAAAAAAAATTTGTTTACTTCAAAGTTTTATGAGATAAAACTTTGCCAAAAATTGACAGGAGCATTTTTAACACAGAAAAATATATTTCAGGTTCAACTGTCCATTCATTGAATTTAATATCTTTCAAAGCTTTTCACAAATGTAAAAAGACTTTGTACCTTTCAGCAAAAAAAATTTGTTTACTTCAAAATTTTATGAGATAAAACTTTGCCAAAAATTGATAGGAGCATTTTTAAACACAGAAAAATATATTTCAGGTTCAATTGTCCATTCATTGAATTTAATATCTTTCAAAGCGTTTCACAAATGTAAAAAGACTTTGTACCTTTCAGCAAAAAAAATTTGTTTACTTCAAAGTTTTATGAGATAAAACTTTGCCAAAAATTGACAGGAGCATTTTTAACACAGAAAAATATATTTCAGGTTCAATTGTCCATTCATTGAATTTAATATCTTTCAAAGCGTTTCACAAATGTAAAAAGACTTTGTACCTTTCAGCAAAAAAAATTTGTTTACTTCAAAGTTTTATGAGATAAAACTTTGCCAAAAATTGACAGGAGCATTTTTAACACAGAAAAATATATTTCAGGTTCAATTGTCCATTTATTGAATTTAATATCTTTCAAAGCGTTTCACAAATGTAAAAAGACTTTGTACCTTTCAGCAAAAAAAATTTGTTTACTTCAAAATTTTATGAGATAAAACTTTGCCAAAAATTGATAGGAGCATTTTTAAACACAGAAAAATATATTTCAGGTTCAATTGTCCATTCATTGAATTTAATATCTTTCAAAGCGTTTCACAAATGTAAAAAGACTTTGTACCTTTCAGCAAAAAAAATTTGTTTACTTCAAAGTTATATGAGAAAAAAATTTGCCAAAAATTGATAGGAGCATTTTTAAACACAGAAAAATATATTTCAGGTTCAATTGTCCATTCATTGAATTTAATATCTTTCAAAGCGTTTCACAAATGTAAAAAGACTTTGTACCTTTCAGCAAAAAAAATTTGATTATTTCACAGTTTTATGAGATGAAACTTTGCCAAAAATTGACAGGAGCACTTTTAAACACAGAAAAATATATTTCAGGTTCAATTGTCCATTCATTGAATTTAATATCTTTCAAAGCGTTTCACAAATGTAAAAAGACTTTGTACCTTTCAGCAAAAAAACTTTGTTTATTTCAAAGTTTTATGAGATAAAACTTTGCCAAAAATTGATAGGAGTATTTTTAAACACAGAAAAATATATTTCAGGTTCAATTGTCCATTCATTGAATTTAATATCTTTCAAAGCGTTTCACAAATGTAAAAAGACTTTGTACCTTTCAGCAAAAAAAATTTGTTTATTTCACAGTTTTATGAGATAAAACTTTGCCAAAAATTGACAGAATATTTTTTAACACAGAAAAATATATTTCAGGTTCAATTGTAAATTTATTGAATTTAATATCTTTCAAAGCGTTTCACAAATGTAAAAAGACTTTGTACCTTTCAGCAAAAAAAATTTGATTAGTTCACAGTTTTATGAGATAAAACTTTGCCAAAAATTGACAGGAGCATTTTTAAACACATCAAAATATATTTCAGGTTCAATTGTCCATTCATTGAATTTAATATCTTTCAAAGCGTTTCACAAATGTAAAAAGACTTTGTACCTTTCAGCAAAAAAAATTTGATTATTTCACAGTTTTATGAGATAAAACTTTGCCAAAAATTGACAGGAGCATTTTTAAACACAGAAAAATATATTTCAGGTTCAATTGTCCATTCATTGAATTTAATATCTTTCAAAGCGTTTCACAAATGTAAAAAGACTTTGTACCTTTCAGCAAAAAAAATTTGTTTACTTCAAAATTTTATGAGATAAAACTTTGCCAAAAATTGATAGGAGCATTTTTAAACACAGAAAAATATATTTCAGGTTCAATTGTCCATTCATTGAATTTAATATCTTTCAAAGCGTTTCACAAATGTAAAAAGACTTTGTACCTTTCAGCAAAAAAAATTTGTTTACTTCAAAGTTTTATGAGATAAAACTTTGCCAAAAATTGATAGGAGCATTTTTAAACACAGAAAAATATATTTCAGGTTCAATTGTCCATTCATTGGATTTAATATCTTTCAAAGCGTTTCACAAATGTAAAAAGACTTTGTACCTTTCAGCAAAAAAAATTTGATTATTTCACAGTTTTATGAGATAAAACTTTGCCAAAAATTGACAGGAGCATTTTTAAACACAGAAAAATATATTTCAGGTTCAATTGTCCATTCATTGAATTTAATATCTTTCAAAGCGTTTCACAAATGTAAAAAGACTTTGTACCTTTCAGCAAAAAAACTTTGTTTATTTCAAAGTTTTATGAGATAAAATTTTGCCAAAAATTGATAGGAGTATTTTTAAACACAGAAAAATATATTTCAGGTTCAATTGTCCATTCATTGAATTTAATATCTTTCAAAGCGTTTCACAAATGTAAAAAGACTTTGTACCTTTCAGCAAAAAAAATTTGTTTACTTCAAAGTTTTATGAGATAAAACTTTGCCAAAAATTGATAGGAGCATTTTTAAACACAGAAAAATATATTTCAGGTTCAATTGTCCATTCATTGAATTTAATATCTTTCAAAGCGTTTCACAAATGTAAAAAGACTTTGTACCTTTCAGCAAAAAAAATTTGATTATTTCACAGTTTTATGAGATAAAACTTTGCCAAAAATTGACAGGAGCACTTTTAAACACAGAAAAATATATTTCAGGTTCAATTGTCCATTCATTGAATTTAATATCTTTCAAAGCGTTTCACAAATGTAAAAAGACTTTGTACCTTTCAGCAAAAAAACTTTGTTTATTTCAAAGTTTTATGAGATAAAACTTTGCCAAAAATTGACAGGAGCATTTTTAACACAGAAAAATATATTTCAGGTTCAATTGTCCATTCATTGAATTTAATATCTTTCAAAGCGTTTCACAAATGTAAAAAGACTTTGTACCTTTCAGCAAAAAAAATTTGTTTACTTCAAAGTTTTATGAGATAAAACTTTGCCAAAAATTGATAGGAGCATTTTTAAACACAGAAAAATATATTTCAGGTTCAATTGTCCATTCATTGAATTTAATATCTTTCAAAGCGTTTCACAAATGTAAAAAGACTTTGTACCTTTCAGCAAAAAAAATTTGTTTACTTCAAAGTTTTATGAGATAAAACTTTGCCAAAAATTGATAGGAGCATTTTTAAACACAGAAAAATATATTTCAGGTTCAATTGTCCATTCATTGAATTTAATATCTTTCAAAGCGTTTCACAAATGTAAAAAGACTTTGTACCTTTCAGCAAAAAAAATTTGATTATTTCACAGTTTTATGAGATGAAACTTTGCCAAAAATTGACAGGAGCACTTTTAAACACAGAAAAATATATTTCAGGTTCAATTGTCCATTCATTGAATTTAATATCTTTCAAAGCGTTTCACAAATGTAAAAAGACTTTGTACCTTTCAGCAAAAAAACTTTGTTTATTTCAAAGTTTTATGAGATAAAACTTTGCCAAAAATTGATAGGAGTATTTTTAAACACAGAAAAATATATTTCAGGTTCAATTGTCCATTCATTGAATTTAATATCTTTCAAAGCGTTTCACAAATGTAAAAAGACTTTGTACCTTTCAGCAAAAAAAATTTGTTTATTTCACAGTTTTATGAGATAAAACTTTGCCAAAAATTGACAGAATATTTTTTAACACAGAAAAATATATTTCAGGTTCAATTGTAAATTTATTGAATTTAATATCTTTCAAAGCGTTTCACAAATGTAAAAAGACTTTGTACCTTTCAGCAAAAAAAATTTGATTAGTTCACAGTTTTATGAGATAAAACTTTGCCAAAAATTGACAGGAGCATTTTTAACACAGAAAAATATATTTCAGGTTCAATTGTCCATTCATTGAATTTAATATCTTTCAAAGCGTTTCACAAATGTAAAAAGACTTTGTACCTTTCAGCAAAAAAAATTTGTTTACTTCAAAATTTTATGAGATAAAACTTTGCCAAAAATTGATAGGAGCATTTTTAAACACAGAAAAATATATTTCAGGTTCAATTGTCCATTCATTGAATTTAATATCTTTCAAAGCGTTTCACAAATGTAAAAAGACTTTGTACCTTTCAGCAAAAAAAATTTGTTTACTTCAAAGTTTTATGAGATAAAACTTTGCCAAAAATTGATAGGAGCATTTTTAAACACAGAAAAATATATTTCAGGTTCAATTGTCCATTCATTGGATTTTATATCTTTCAAAGCGTTTCACAAATGTAAAAAGACTTTGTACCTTTCAGCAAAAAAAATTTGATTATTTCACAGTTTTATGAGATAAAACTTTGCCAAAAATTGACAGGAGCATTTTTAAACACAGAAAAATATATTTCAGGTTCAATTGTCCATTCATTGAATTTAATATCTTTCAAAGCGTTTCACAAATGTAAAAAGACTTTGTACCTTTCAGCAAAAAAACTTTGTTTATTTCAAAGTTTTATGAGATAAAACTTTGCCAAAAATTGATAGGAGTATTTTTAAACACAGAAAAATATATTTCAGGTTCAATTGTCCATTCATTGAATTTAATATCTTTCAAAGCGTTTCACAAATGTAAAAAGACTTTGTACCTTTCAGCAAAAAAACTTTGTTTATTTCAAAGTTTTATGAGATAAAACTTTGCCAAAAATTGATAGGAGTATTTTTAAACACAGAAAAATATATTTCAGGTTCAATTGTCCATTCATTGAATTTAATATCTTTCAAAGCGTTTCACAAATGTAAAAAGACTTTGTACCTTTCAGCAAAAAAAATTTGTTTATTTCACAGTTTTATGAGATAAAACTTTGCCAAAAATTGACAGAATATTTTTTAACACAGAAAAATATATTTCAGGTTCAATTGTAAATTTATTGAATTTAATATCTTTCAAAGCGTTTCACAAATGTAAAAAGACTTTGTACCTTTCAGCAAAAAAAATTTGATTAGTTCACAGTTTTATGAGATAAAACTTTGCCAAAAATTGACAGGAGCATTTTTAACACAGAAAAATATATTTCAGGTTCAATTGTCCATTCATTGAATTTAATATCTTTCAAAGCGTTTCACAAATGTAAAAAGACTTTGTACCTTTCAGCAAAAAAAATTTGTTTACTTCAAAATTTTATGAGATAAAACTTTGCCAAAAATTGATAGGAGCATTTTTAAACACAGAAAAATATATTTCAGGTTCAATTGTCCATTCATTGAATTTAATATCTTTCAAAGCGTTTCACAAATGTAAAAAGACTTTGTACCTTTCAGCAAAAAAAATTTGTTTACTTCAAAGTTTTATGAGATAAAACTTTGCCAAAAATTGATAGGAGCATTTTTAAACACAGAAAAATATATTTCAGGTTCAATTGTCCATTCATTGGATTTTATATCTTTCAAAGCGTTTCACAAATGTAAAAAGACTTTGTACCTTTCAGCAAAAAAAATTTGATTATTTCACAGTTTTATGAGATAAAACTTTGCCAAAAATTGACAGGAGCATTTTTAAACACAGAAAAATATATTTCAGGTTCAATTGTCCATTCATTGAATTTAATATCTTTCAAAGCGTTTCACAAATGTAAAAAGACTTTGTACCTTTCAGCAAAAAAACTTTGTTTATTTCAAAGTTTTATGAGATAAAACTTTGCCAAAAATTGATAGGAGTATTTTTAAACACAGAAAAATATATTTCAGGTTCAATTGTCCATTCATTGAATTTAATATCTTTCAAAGCGTTTCACAAATGTAAAAAGACTTTGTACCTTTCAGCAAAAAAAATTTGTTTATTTCACAGTTTTATGAGATAAAACTTTGCCAAAAATTGACAGAATATTTTTTAACACAGAAAAATATATTTCAGGTTCAATTGTAAATTTATTGAATTTAATATCTTTCAAAGCGTTTCACAAATGTAAAAAGACTTTGTACCTTTCAGCAAAAAAAATTTGATTAGTTCACAGTTTTATGAGATAAAACTTTGCGAAAAATTGACAGGAGCATTTTTAACACAGAAAAATATATTTCAGGTTCAATTGTCCATTCATTGAATATAATATCTTTCAAAGCGTTTCACAAATGTAAAAAGACTTTGTACCTTTCAGCAAAAAAAATTTGTTTACTTCAAAATTTTATGAGATAAAACTTTGCCAAAAATTGATAGGAGCATTTTTAAACACAGAAAAATATATTTCAGGTTCAATAGTCCATTCATTGAATTTAATATCTTTCAAAGCGTTTCACAAATGTAAAAAGACTTTGTACCTTTCAGCAAAAAAAATTTGTTTACTTCAAAGTTTTATGAGATAAAACTTTGCCAAAAATTGATAGGAGCATTTTTAAACACAGAAAAATATATTTCAGGTTCAATTGTCCATTCATTGAATTTAATATCTTTCAAAGCGTTTCACAAATGTAAAAAGACTTTGTACCTTTCAGCAAAAAAAATTTGATTATTTCACAGTTTTATGAGATAAAACTTTGCCAAAAATTGACAGGAGCACTTTTAAACACAGAAAAATATATTTCAGGTTCAATTGTCCATTCATTGAATTTAATATCTTTCAAAGCGTTTCACAAATGTAAAAAGACTTTGTACCTTTCAGCAAAAAAACTTTGTTTATTTCAAAGTTTTATGAGATAAAACTTTGCCAAAAATTGACAGGAGCATTTTTAACACAGAAAAATATATTTCAGGTTCAATTGTCCATTCATTGAATTTAATATCTTTCAAAGCGTTTCACAAATGTAAAAAGACTTTGTACCTTTCAGCAAAAAAAATTTGTTTACTTCAAAATTTTATGAGATAAAACTTTGCCAAAAATTGATAGGAGCATTTTTAAACACAGAAAAATATATTTCAGGTTCAATTGTCCATTCATTGAATTTAATATCTTTCAAAGCGTTTCACAAATGTAAAAAGACTTTGTACCTTTCAGCAAAAAAAATTTGATTATTTCACAGTTTTATGAGATAAAACTTTGCCAAAAATTGACAGGAGCACTTTTAAACACAGAAAAATATATTTCAGGTTCAATTGTCCATTCATTGAATTTAATATCTTTCAAAGCGTTTCACAAATGTAAAAAGACTTTGTACCTTTCAGCAAAAAAACTTTGTTTATTTCAAAGTTTTATGAGATAAAACTTTGCCAAAAATTGATAGGAGTATTTTTAAACACAGAAAAATATATTTCAGGTTCAATTGTCCATTCATTGAATTTAATATCTTTCAAAGCGTTTCACAAATGTAAAAAGACTTTGTACCTTTCAGCAAAAAAAATTTGTTTATTTCACAGTTTTATGAGATAAAACTTTGCCAAAAATTGACAGAATATTTTTTAACACAGAAAAATATATTTCAGGTTCAATTGTAAATTTATTGAATTTAATATCATTCAAAGCGTTTCACAAATGTAAAAAGACTTTGTACCTTTCAGCAAAAAAAATTTGTTTATTTCACAGTTTTATGAGATAAAACTTTGCCAAAAATTGACAGAATATTTTTTAACACAGAAAAATATATTTCAGGTTCAATTGTGCATTTATTGAATTTAATATCTTTCAAAGCGTTTCACAAATGTAAAAAGACTTTGTACCTTTCAGCAAAAAAAATTTGATTATTTCAAAGTTTTATGAGATAAAACTTTGCCAAAAATTGACAGGAGCATTTTTAACACAGAAAAATATATTTCAGGTTCAATTGTCCATTCATTGAATTTAATATCTTTCAAAGCGTTTCACAAATGTAAAAAGACTTTGTACCTTTCAGCAAAAAAAATTTGTTTACTTCAAAATTTTATGAGATAAAACTTTGCCAAAAATTGATAGGAGCAATTTTAAACACAGAAAAATATATTTCAGGTTCAATTGTCCATTCATTGAATTTAATATCTTTCAAAGCGTTTCACAAATGTAAAAAGACTTTGTACCTTTCAGCAAAAAAAATTTGTTTACTTCAAAGTTTTATGAGATAAAACTTTGCCAAAAATTGACAGGAGCATTTTTAACACAGAAAAATATATTTCAGGTTCAATTGTCCATTCATTGAATTTAATATCTTTCAAAGCGTTTCACAAATGTAAAAAGACTTTGTACCTTTCAGCAAAAAAAATTTGTTTACTTCAAAATTTTATGAGATAAAACTTTGCCAAAAATTGATAGGAGCATTTTTAAACACAGAAAAATATATTTCAGGTTCAATTGTCCATTCATTGAATTTAATATCTTTCAAAGCGTTTCACAAATGTAAAAAGACTTTGTACCTTTCAGCAAAAAAAATTTGTTTACTTCAAAATTTTATGAGATAAAACTTTGCCAAAAATTGATAGAAGCATTTTTAAACACAGAAAAATATATTTCAGGTTCAATTGTCCATTCATTGAATTTAATATCTTTCAAAGCGTTTCACAAATGTAAAAAGACTTTGTACCTTTCAGCAAAAAAAATTTGATTAGTTCACAGTTTTATGAGATAAAACTTTGCCAAAAATTGACAGGAGCATTTTTAACACAGAAAAATATATTTCAGGTTCAATTGTCCATTCATTGAATTTAATATCTTTCAAAGCGTTTCACAAATGTAAAAAGACTTTGTACCTTTCAGCAAAAAAAATTTGTTTACTTCAAAATTTTATGAGATAAAACTTTGCCAAAAATTGATAGAAGCATTTTTAAACACAGAAAAATATATTTCAGGTTCAATTGTCCATTCATTGAATTTAATATCTTTCAAAGCGTTTCACAAATGTAAAAAGACTTTGTACCTTTCAGCAAAAAAAATTTGTTTACTTCAAAGTTTTATGAGATAAAACTTTGCCAAAAAATGATAGGAGCATTTTTAAACACAGAAAAATATATTTCAGGTTCAATTGTCCATTCATTGAATTTAATATCTTTCAAAGCGTTTCACAAATGTAAAAAGACTTTGTACCTTTCAGCAAAAAAAATTTGATTATTTCACAGTTTTATGAGATAAAACTTTGCCAAAAATTGACAGGAGCACTTTTAAACACAGAAAAATATATTTCAGGTTCAATTGTCCATTCATTGAATTTAATATCTTTCAAAGCGTTTCACAAATGTAAAAAGACTTTGTACCTTTCAGCAAAAAAACTTTGTTTATTTCAAAGTTTTATGAGATAAAACTTTGCCAAAAATTGACAGGAGCATTTTTAACACAGAAAAATATATTTCAGGTTCAATTGTCCATTCATTGAATTTAATATCTTTCAAAGCGTTTCACAAATGTAAAAAGACTTTGTACCTTTCAGCAAAAAAAATTTGTTTACTTCAAAATTTTATGAGATAAAACTTTGCCAAAAATTGATAGGAGCATTTTTAAACACAGAAAAATATATTTCAGGTTCAATTGTCCATTCATTGAATTTAATATCTTTCAAAGCGTTTCACAAATGTAAAAAGACTTTGTACCTTTCAGCAAAAAAAATTTGTTTACTTCAAAGTTTTATGAGATAAAACTTTGCCAAAAATTGATAGGAGCATTTTTAAACACAGAAAAATATATTTCAGGTTCAATTGTCCATTCATTGAATTTAATATCTTTCAAAGCGTTTCACAAATGTAAAAAGACTTTGTACCTTTCAGCAAAAAAAATTTGATTATTTCACAGTTTTATGAGATAAAACTTTGCCAAAAATTGACAGGAGCACTTTTAAACACAGAAAAATATATTTCAGGTTCAATTGTCCATTCATTGAATTTAATATCTTTCAAAGCGTTTCACAAATGTAAAAAGACTTTGTACCTTTCAGCAAAAAAACTTTGTTTATTTCAAAGTTTTATGAGATAAAACTTTGCCAAAAATTGATAGGAGTATTTTTAAACACAGAAAAATATATTTCAGGTTCAATTGTCCATTCATTGAATTTAATATCTTTCAAAGCGTTTCACAAATGTAAAAAGACTTTGTACCTTTCAGCAAAAAAAATTTGTTTATTTCACAGTTTTATGAGATAAAACTTTGCCAAAAATTGACAGAATATTTTTTAACACAGAAAAATATATTTCAGGTTCAATTGTAAATTTATCGAATTTAATATCATTCAAAGCGTTTCACAAATGTAAAAAGACTTTGTACCTTTCAGCAAAAAAAATTTGTTTATTTCACAGTTTTATGAGATAAAACTTTGCCAAAAATTGACAGAATATTTTTTAACACAGAAAAATATATTTCAGGTTCAATTGTGCATTTATTGAATTTAATATCTTTCAAAGCGTTTCACAAATGTAAAAAGACTTTGTACCTTCCAGCAAAAAAAATTTGTTTATTTCACAGTTTTATGAGATAAAACTTTGCCAAAAATTGACAGAATATTTTTAAACACAGAAAAATATATTTCAGGTTCAATTGTCCATTTATTGAATTTAATATCTTTCAAAGCGTTTCACAAATGTAAAAAGACTTTGTACCTTCCAGCAAAAAAAATTTGTTTATTTCACAGTTTTATGAGATAAAACTTTGCCAAAAATTGACAGAATATTTTTTAACACAGAAAAATATATTTCAGGTTCAATTGTAAATTTATTGAATTTAATATCATTCAAAGCGTTTCACAAATGTAAAAAGACTTTGTACCTTCCAGCAAAAAAAATTTGTTTATTTCACAGTTTTATGAGATAAAACTTTGCCAAAAATTGACAGAATATTTTTAAACACAGAAAAATATATTTCAGGTTCAATTGTCCATTTATTGAATTTAATATCTTTCAAAGCGTTTCACAAATGTAAAAAGACTTTGTACCTTTCAGCAAAAAAAATTTGTTTATTTCACAGTTTTATGAGATAAAACTTTGCCAAAAATTGACAAGAGCATTTTTAAACACAAAAAAATATATTTCAGGTTCAATTGTCCATTCATTGAATTTAATATCTTTCAAAGCGTTTCACAAATGTAAAAAGACTTTGTACCTTTCAGCAAAAAAAATTTGTTTACTTCAAAGTTTTATGAGATAAAACTTTGCCAAAAATTGACAGGAGCATTTTTAACACAGAAAAATATATTTCAGGTTCAATTGTCCATTCATTGAATTTAATATCTTTCAAAGCGTTTCACAAATCTAAAAAGACTTTGTACCTTTCAGCAAAAAAAATTTGTTTACTTCAAAGTTTTATGAGATAAAACTTTGCCAAAAATTGACAGGAGCATTTTTAACACAGAAAAATATATTTCAGGTTCAATTGTCCATTCATTGAATTTAATATCTTTCAAAGCGTTTCACAAATGTAAAAAGACTTTGTACCTTTCAGCAAAAAAAATTTGTTTACTTCAAAATTTTATGAGATAAAACTTTGCAAAAATTGATAGGAGCATTTTTAAACACAGAAAAATATATTTCAGGTTCAATTGTCCATTCATTGAATTTAATATCTTTCAAAGCGTTTCACAAATGTAAAAAGACTTTGTACCTTTCAGCAAAAAAAATTTGTTTACTTCAAAGTTTTATGAGATAAAACTTTGCCAAAAATTGATAGGAGCATTTTTAAACACAGAAAAATATATTTCAGGTTCAATTGTCCATTCATTGAATTTAATATCTTTCAAAGCGTTTCACAAATGTAAAAAGACTTTGTACCTTTCAGCAAAAAAAATTTGTTTATTTCACAGTTTTATGAGATAAAACTTTGCCAAAAATTGACAGAATATTTTTTAACACAGAAAAATATATTTCAGGTTCAATTGTAAATTTATCGAATTTAATATCATTCAAAGCGTTTCACAAATGTAAAAAGACTTTGTACCTTTCAGCAAAAAAAATTTGTTTATTTCACAGTTTTATGAGATAAAACTTTGCCAAAAATTGACAGAATATTTTTTAACACAGAAAAATATATTTCAGGTTCAATTGTGCATTTATTGAATTTAATATCTTTCAAAGCGTTTCACAAATGTAAAAAGACTTTGTACCTTCCAGCAAAAAAAATTTGTTTATTTCACAGTTTTATGAGATAAAACTTTGCCAAAAATTGACAGGAGCATTTTTAACACAGAAAAATATATTTCAGGTTCAATTGTCCATTCATTGAATTTAATATCTTTCAAAGCGTTTCACAAATGTAAAAAGACTTTGTACCTTTCAGCAAAAAAAATTTGTTTATTTCACAGTTTTATGAGATAAAACTTTGCCAAAAATTGACAGAATATTTTTTAACACAGAAAAATATATTTCAGGTTCAATTGTAAATTTATCGAATTTAATATCATTCAAAGCGTTTCACAAATGTAAAAAGACTTTGTACCTTTCAGCAAAAAAAATTTGTTTACTTCAAAGTTTTATGAGATAAAACTTTGCCAAAAATTGACAGAATATTTTTTAACACAGAAAAATATATTTCAGGTTCAATTGTGCATTTATTGAATTTAATATCTTTCAAAGCGTTTCACAAATGTAAAAAGACTTTGTACCTTCCAGCAAAAAAAATTTGTTTATTTCACAGCTTTATGAGATAAAACTTTGCCAAAAATTGACAGGAGCATTTTTAACACAGAAAAATATATTTCAGGTTCAATTGTCCATTCATTGAATTTAATATCTTTCAAAGCGTTTCACAAATGTAAAAAGACTTTGTACCTTTCAGCAAAAAAAATTTGTTTACTTCAGAATTTTATGAGATAAAACTTTGCAAAAATTGATAGGAGCATTTTTAAACACAGAAAAATATATTTCAGGTTCAATTGTCCATTCATTGAATTTAATATCTTTCAAAGCGTTTCACAAATGTAAAAAGACTTTGTACCTTTCAGCAAAAAAAATTTGTTTACTTCAAAGTTTTATGAGATAAAACTTTGCCAAAAATTGATAGGAGCATTTTTAAACACAGAAAAATATATTTCAGGTTCAATTGTCCATTCATTGAATTTAATATCTTTCAAAGCGTTTCACAAATGTAAAAAGACTTTGTACCTTTCAGCAAAAAAAATTTGTTTACTTCAAAGTTTTATGAGATAAAACTTTGCCAAAAATTGATAGGAGCATTTTTAAACACAGAAAAATATATTTCAGGTTCTATTGTCCATTCATTGAATTTAATATCTTTCAAAGCGTTTCACAAATGTAAAAAGACTTTGTACCTTTCAGCAAAAAAAATTTGTTTATTTCACAGTTTTATGAGATAAAACTTTGCCAAAAATTGACAGAATATTTTTTAACACAGAAAAATATATTTCAGGTTCAATTGTAAATTTATCGAATTTAATATCATTCAAAGCGTTTCACAAATGTAAAAAGACTTTGTACCTTTCAGCAAAAAAAATTTGTTTATTTCACAGTTTTATGAGATAAAACTTTGCCAAAAATTGACAGAATATTTTTTAACACAGAAAAATATATTTCAGGTTCAATTGTGCATTTATTGAATTTAATATCTTTCAAAGCGTTTCACAAATGTAAAAAGACTTTGTACCTTCCAGCAAAAAAAATTTGTTTATTTCACAGTTTTATGAGATAAAACTTTGCCAAAAATTGACAGAATATTTTTAAACACAGAAAAATATATTTCAGGTTCAATTGTCCATTTATTGAATTTAATATCTTTCAAAGCGTTTCACAAATGTAAAAAGACTTTGTACCTTTCAGCAAAAAAAATTTGTTTATTTCACAGTTTTATGAGATAAAACTTTGCCAAAAATTGACAGGAGCATTTTTAAACACAAAAAAATATATTTCAGGTTCAATTGTCCATTCATTGAATTTAATATCTTTCAAAGCGTTTCACAAATGTAAAAAGACTTTGTACCTTTCAGCAAAAAAAATTTGTTTACTTCAAAGTTTTATGAGATAAAACTTTGCCAAAAATTGACAGGAGCATTTTTAACACAGAAAAATATATTTCAGGTTCAATTGTCCATTCATTGAATTTAATATCTTTCAAAGCGTTTCACAAATCTAAAAAGACTTTGTACCTTTCAGCAAAAAAAATTTGTTTACTTCAAAGTTTTATGAGATAAAACTTTGCCAAAAATTGACAGGAGCATTTTTAACACAGAAAAATATATTTCAGGTTCAATTGTCCATTTATTGAATTTAATATCTTTCAAAGCGTTTCACAAATGTAAAAAGACTTTGTACCTTTCAGCAAAAAAAATTTGTTTACTTCAAAATTTTATGAGATAAAACTTTGCAAAAATTGATAGGAGCATTTTTAAACACAGAAAAATATATTTCAGGTTCAATTGTCCATTCATTGAATTTAATATCTTTCAAAGCGTTTCACAAATGTAAAAAGACTTTGTACCTTTCAGCAAAAAAAATTTGTTTATTTCACAGTTTTATGAGATAAAACTTTGCCAAAAATTGACAGAATATTTTTTAACACAGAAAAATATATTTCAGGTTCAATTGTAAATTTATCGAATTTAATATCATTCAAAGCGTTTCACAAATGTAAAAAGACTTTGTACCTTTCAGCAAAAAAAATTTGTTTATTTCACAGTTTTATGAGATAAAACTTTGCCAAAAATTGACAGAATATTTTTTAACACAGAAAAATATATTTCAGGTTCAATTGTGCATTTATTGAATTTAATATCTTTCAAAGCGTTTCACAAATGTAAAAAGACTTTGTACCTTCCAGCAAAAAAAATTTGTTTATTTCACAGTTTTATGAGATAAAACTTTGCCAAAAATTGACAGAATATTTTTAAACACAGAAAAATATATTTCAGGTTCAATTGTCCATTTATTGAATTTAATATCTTTCAAAGCGTTTCACAAATGTAAAAAGACTTTGTACCTTTCAGCAAAAAAAATTTGTTTATTTCACAGTTTTATGAGATAAAACTTTGCCAAAAATTGACAGGAGCATTTTTAAACACAAAAAAATATATTTCAGGTTCAATTGTCCATTCATTGAATTTAATATCTTTCAAAGCGTTTCACAAATGTAAAAAGACTTTGTACCTTTCAGCAAAAAAAATTTGTTTACTTCAAAGTTTTATGAGATAAAACTTTGCCAAAAATTGACAGGAGCATTTTTAACACAGAAAAATATATTTCAGGTTCAATTGTCCATTCATTGAATTTAATATCTTTCAAAGCGTTTCACAAATCTAAAAAGACTTTGTACCTTTCAGCAAAAAAAATTTGTTTACTTCAAAGTTTTATGAGATAAAACTTTGCCAAAAATTGACAGGAGCATTTTTAACACAGAAAAATATATTTCAGGTTCAATTGTCCATTCATTGAATTTAATATCTTTCAAAGCGTTTCACAAATGTAAAAAGACTTTGTACCTTTCAGCAAAAAAAATTTGTTTACTTCAAAATTTTATGAGATAAAACTTTGCAAAAATTGATAGGAGCATTTTTAAACACAGAAAAATATATTTCAGGTTCAATTGTCCATTCATTGAATTTAATATCTTTCAAAGCGTTTCACAAATGAAAAAAGACTTTGTACCTTTCAGCAAAAAAAATTTGTTTACTTCAAAGTTTTATGAGATAAAACTTTGCCAAAAATTGATAGGAGCATTTTTAAACACAGAAAAATATATTTCAGGTTCAATTGTCCATTCATTGAATTTAATATCTTTCAAAGCGTTTCACAAATGTAAAAAGACTTTGTACCTTTCAGCAAAAAAAATTTGTTTACTTCAAAGTTTTATGAGAAAAAACTTTGCCAAAAATTGATAGGAGCATTTTTAAACACAGAAAAATATATTTCAGGTTCAATTGTCCATTCATTGAATTTAATATCTTTCAAAGCGTTTCACAAATGTAAAAAGACTTTGTACCTTTCAGCAAAAAAAATTTGATTATTTCACAGTTTTATGAGATAAAACTTTGCCAAAAATTGACAGGAGCACTTTTAAACACAGAAAAATATATTTCAGGTTCAATTGTCCACTCATTGAATTTAATATCTTTCAAAGCGTTTCACAAATGTAAAAAGACTTTGTACCTTTCAGCAAAAAAACTTTGTTTATTTCAAAGTTTTATGAGACAAAACTTTGCCAAAAATAGATAGGAGTATTTTTAAACACAGAAAAATATATTTCAGGTTCAATTGTCCATTCATTGAATTTAATATCTTTCAAAGCGTTTCACAAATGTAAAAAGACTTTGTACCTTTCAGCAAAAAAAATTTGTTTATTTCACAGTTTTATGAGATAAAACTTTGCCAAAAATTGACAGGAGCACTTTTAAACACAGAAAAATATATTTCAGGTTCAATTGTCCATTCATTGAATTTAATATCTTTCAAAGCGTTTCACAAATGTAAAAAGACTTTGTACCTTTCAGCAAAAAAAATTTGTTTACTTCAAAGTTTTATGAGATAAAACTTTGCCAAAAATTGATAGGAGCATTTTTAAACACAGAAAAATATATTTCAGGTTCAATTGTCCATTCATTGAATTTAATATCTTTCAAAGCGTTTCACAAATGTAAAAAGACTTTGTACCTTTCAGCAAAAAAAATTTGTTTACTTCAAAGTTTTATGAGATAAAACTTTGCCAAAAATTGACAGGAGCACTTTTAAACACAGAAAAATATATTTCAGGTTCAATTGTCCATTCATTGAATTTAATATCTTTCAAAGCGTTTCACAAATGTAAAAAGACTTTGTACCTTTCAGCAAAAAAACTTTGTTTATTTCAAAGTTTTATGAGATAAAACTTTGCCAAAAATAGATAGGAGTATTTTTAAACACAGAAAAATATATTTCAGGTTCAATTGTCCATTCATTGAATTTAATATCTTTCAAAGCGTTTCACAAATGTAAAAAGACTTTGTACCTTTCAGCAAAAAAAATTTGTTTATTTCACAGTTTTATGAGATAAAACTTTGCCAAAAATTGACAGGAGCACTTTTAAACACAGAAAAATATATTTCAGGTTCAATTGTCCATTCATTGAATTTAATATCTTTCAAAGCGTTTCACAAATGTAAAAAGACTTTGTACCTTTCAGCAAAAAAAATTTGTTTATTTCACAGTTTTATGAGATAAAACTTTGCCAAAAATTGACAGGAGTATTTTTAAACACAGAAAAATATATTTCAGGATTAATTGTCCATTTATTGAATTCAATATCTTTCAGAGCGTTTCACAAATGTAAAAAGACTTTGTACCTTTCAGCAAAAAAAATTTAATTTTTTCACAGTTTTATGAGATAAAACTTTGCCAAAAATTGACAGGAGCACTTTTAAACACAGAAAAATATATTTCAGGTTCAATTGTCCATTCATTGAATTTAATATCTTTCAAAGCGTTTCACAAATGTAAAAAGACTTTGTACCTTTCAGCAAAAAAACTTTGTTTATTTCAAAGTTTTATGAGATAAAACTTTGCCAAAAATTGATAGGAGTATTTTTAAACACAGAAAAATATATTTCAGGTTCAATTGTCCATTCATTGAATTTAATATCTTTCAAAGCGTTTCACAAATGTAAAAAGACTTTGTACCTTTCAGCAAAAAAAATTTGTTTATTTCACAGTTTTATGAGATACAACTTTGCCAAAAATTGACAGAATATTTTTAAACACAGAAAAATATATTTCAGGTTCGATTGTCCATTTATTGAATTTAATATCTTTCAAAGCGTTTCACAAATGTAAAAAGACTTTGTACCTTTCAGCAAAAAAAATTTGATTATTTCACAGTTTTATGAGATAAAACTTTGCCAAAAATTGACAGGAGCATTTTTAAACACATCAAAATACATTTCAGGTTCAATTGTGCATTCATTGAATTTAATATCTTTCAAAGCGTTTCACAAATGTAAAAAGACTTTGTACCTTCCAGCAAAAAAAATTTGTTTATTTCACAGTTTTATGAGATAAAACTTTGCCAAAAATTGACAGAATATTTTTAAACACAGAAAAATATATTTCAGGTTCAATTGTCCATTTATTGAATTTAATATCTTTCAAAGCGTTTCACAAATGTAAAAAGACTTTGTACCTTTCAGCAAAAAAAATTTGTTTATTTCACAGTTTTATGAGATAAAACTTTGCCAAAAATTGACAGGAGTATTTTTAAACACAGAAAAATATATTTCAGGATTAATTGTCCATTTATTGAATTCAATATCTTTCAGAGCGTTTCACAAATGTAAAAAGACTTTGTACCTTTCAGCAAAAAAAATTTAATTTTTTCACAGTTTTATGAGATAAAACTTTGCCAAAAATTGACAGGAGCACTTTTAAACACAGAAAAATATATTTCAGGTTCAATTGTCCATTCATTGAATTTAATATCTTTCAAAGCGTTTCACAAATGTAAAAAGACTTTGTACCTTTCAGCAAAAAAACTTTGTTTATTTCAAAGTTTTATGAGATAAAACTTTGCCAAAAATTGATAGGAGTATTTTTAAACACAGAAAAATATATTTCAGGTTCAATTGTCCATTCATTGAATTTAATATCTTTCAAAGCGTTTCACAAATGTAAAAAGACTTTGTACCTTTCAGCAAAAAAAATTTGTTTATTTCACAGTTTTATGAGATACAACTTTGCCAAAAATTGACAGAATATTTTTAAACACAGAAAAATATATTTCAGGTTCGATTGTCCATTTATTGAATTTAATATCTTTCAAAGCGTTTCACAAATGTAAAAAGACTTTGTACCTTTCAGCAAAAAAAATTTGATTATTTCACAGTTTTATGAGATAAAACTTTGCCAAAAATTGACAGGAGCATTTTTAAACACATCAAAATACATTTCAGGTTCAATTGTGCATTCATTGAATTTAATATCTTTCAAAGCGTTTCACAAATGTAAAAAGACTTTGTACCTTCCAGCAAAAAAAATTTGTTTATTTCACAGTTTTATGAGATAAAACTTTGCCAAAAATTGACAGAATATTTTTAAACACAGAAAAATATATTTCAGGTTCAATTGTCCATTTATTGAATTTAATATCTTTCAAAGCGTTTCACAAATGTAAAAAGACTTTGTACCTTCCAGCAAAAAAAATTTGTTTATTTCACAGTTTTATGAGATAAAACTTTGCCAAAAATTGACAGAATATTTTTAAACACAGAAAAATATATTTCAGGTTCAATTGTAAATTTATTGAATTTAATATCTTTCAAAGCGTTTCACAAATGTAAAAAGACTTTGTACCTTTCAGCAAAAAAAATTTGATTAGTTCACAGTTTTATGAGATAAAACTTTGCCAAAAATTGACAGGAGCATTTTTAAACACATCAAAATATATTTCAGGTTCAATTGTCCATTCATTGAATTTAATATCTTTCAAAGCGTTTCACAAATGTAAAAAGACTTTGTACCTTTCAGCAAAAAAAATTTGTTTATTTCACAGTTTTATGAGATAAAACTTTGCCAAAAATTGACAGGAGTATTTTTAATCACAGAAAAATATATTTCAGGATTAATTGTCCATTTATTGAATTTAATATCTTTCAAAGCGTTTCACAAATGTAAAAAGACTTTGTACCTTTCAGCAAAAAAAATTTGTTTATTTCACAGTTTTATGAGATAAAACTTTGCCAAAAATTGACAGAATATTTTTAAACACAGAAAAATATATTTCAGGTTCAGTTGTCCATTTATTGAATTTAATATCTTTCAAAGCGTTTCACAAATGTAAAAAGACTTTGTACCTTTCAGCAAAAAAAATTTGTTTATTTCACAGTTTTATGAGATAAAACTTTGCCAAAAATTGACAGGAGTATTTTTAAACACAGAAAAATATATTTCAGGATTAATTGTCCATTTATTGAATTTAATATCTTTCAAAGCGTTTCACAAATGTAAAAAGACTTTGTACCTTCCAGCAAAAAAAATTTGTTTATTTCACAGTTTTATGAGATAAAACTTTGCCAAAAATTGACAGAATATTTTTAAACACAGAAAAATATATTTCAGGATTAATTGTCCATTTATTGAATTTAATATCTTTCAAAGCGTTTCACAAATGTAAAAAGACTTTGTACCTTTCAGCAAAAAAAATTTGTTTATTTCACAGTTTTATGAGATAAAACTTTGCCAAAAATTGACAGGAGTATTTTTAAACACAGAAAAATATATTTCAGGATTAATTGTCCATTTATTGAATTTAATATCTTTCAAAGCGTTTCACAAATGTAAAAAGACTTTGTACCTTTCAGCAAAAAAAATTTGTTTATTTCACAGTTTTATGAGATAAAACTTTGCCAAAAATTGATAGGAGCATTTTTAAACACAGAAAAATATATTTCAGGTTCAATTGTCCATTCATTGAATTTAATATCTTTCAAAGCGTTTCACAAATGTAAAAAGACTTTGTACCTTTCAGCAAAAAAAATTTGTTTACTTCAAAGTTTTATGAGATAAAACTTTGCCAAAAATTGATAGGAGCATTTTTAAACACAGAAAAATATATTTCAGGTTCAATTGTCCATTCATTGAATTTAATATCTTTCAAAGCGTTTCACAAATGTAAAAAGACTTTGTACCTTTCAGCAAAAAAAATTTGTTTATTTCAAAGTTTTATGAGATAAAACTTTGCCAAAAATTGACAGAATATTTTTAAACACAGAAAAATATATTTCAGGTTCAATTGTCCATTTATTGAATTTAATATCTTTCAAAGCGTTTCACAAATGTAAAAAGACTTTGTACCTTTCAGCAAAAAAAATTTGTTTATTTCACAGTTTTATGAGATAAAACTTTGCCAAAAATTGATAGGAGCATTTTTAAACACATCAAAATACATTTCAGGTTCAATTGTGCATTCATTGAATTTAATATCTTTCAAAGCGTTTCACAAATGTAAAAAGACTTTGTACCTTCCAGCAAAAAAAATTTGTTTATTTCACAGTTTTATGAGATAAAACTTTGCCAAAAATTGATAGGAGCATTTTTAAACACAGAAAAATATATTTCAGGTTCAATTGTCCATTCATTGAATTTAATATCTTTCAAAGCGTTTCACAAATGTAAAAAGACTTTGTACCTTTCAGCAAAAAAAATTTGTTTACTTCAAAGTTTTATGAGATAAAACTTTGCCAAAAATTGATAGGAGCATTTTTAAACACAGAAAAATATATTTCAGGTTCAATTGTCCATTCATTGAATTTAATATCTTTCAAAGCGTTTCACAAATGTAAAAAGACTTTGTACCTTTCAGCAAAAAAAATTTGTTTATTTCAAAGTTTTATGAGATAAAACTTTGCCAAAAATTGATAGGAGTATTTTTAAACACAGAAAAATGTATTTCAGGTTCAATTGTCCATTCATTGAATTTAATATCTTTCAAAGCGTTTCACAAATGTAAAAAGACTTTGTACCTTTCAGCAAAAAAAATTTGTTTATTTCACAGTTTTATGAGATAAAACTTTGCCAAAAATTGACAGAATATTTTTAAACACAGAAAAATATATTTCAGGTTCAATTGTCCATTTATTGAATTTAATATCTTTCAAAGCGTTTCATAAATGTAAAAAGACTTTGTACCTTTCAGCAAAAAAAATTTGTTTATTTCACAGTTTTATGAGATAAAACTTTGCCAAAAATTAACAGGAGCATTTTTAAACACATCAAAATATATTTCAGGTTCAATTGTCCATTCATTGAATTTAATATCTTTCAAAGCGTTTCACAAATGTAAAAAGACTTTGTACCTTTCAGCAAAAAAAATTTGTTTATTTCACAGTTTTATGAGATAAAACTTTGCCAAAAATTGACAGGAGTATTTTTAAACACTGAAAAATATATTTCAGGTTCAATTGTCCATTCATTGAATTTAATATCTTTCAAAGCGTTTCACAAATGTAAAAAGACTTTGTACCTTTCAGCAAAAAAAATTTGTTTATTTCAAAGTTTTATGAGATAAAACTTTGCCAAAAATTGATAGGAGTATTTTTAAAGACAGAAAAATATATTTCAGGTTCAATTGTCCATTCATTAAATTTAATATCTTTCAGAGCGTTTCACAAATGTAAAAAGACTTTGTACCTTTCAGGAAAAAAATTTGATTATTTCACAGTTTTATGAGATAAAACTTTGCCAAAAATTGAAAGGAGCACTTTTAAACACAGAAAAATATATTTCAGGTTCAATTGTCCATTCATTGAATTGAATATCTTTCAAAGCGTTTCACAAATGTAAAAAGACTTTGTACCTTTCAGCAAAAAAAATTTGTTTATTTCACAGTTTTATGAGATAAAACTTTGCCAAAAATTGACAGGAGTATTTTTAAACACTGAAAAATATATTTCAGGTTCAATTGTCCATTCATTGAATTTAATATCTTTCAAAGCGTTTCACAAATGTAAAAAGACTTTGTACCTTTCAGCAAAAAAAATTTGTTTATTTCAAAGTTTTATGAGATAAAACTTTGCCAAAAATTGATAGGAGTATTTTTAAAGACAGAAAAATATATTTCAGGTTCAATTGTCCATTCATTAAATTTAATATCTTTCAGAGCGTTTCACAAATGTAAAAAGACTTTGTACCTTTCAGGAAAAAAATTTGATTATTTCACAGTTTTATGAGATAAAACTTTGCCAAAAATTGAAAGGAGCACTTTTAAACACAGAAAAATATATTTCAGGTTCAATTGTCCATTCATTGAATTGAATATCTTTCAAAGCGTTTCACAAATGTAAAAAGACTTTGTACCTTTCAGCAAAAAAAATTTGTTTATTTCACAGTTTTATGAGATAAAACTTTGCCAAAAATTGACAGAATATTTTTAAAGACAGAAAAATATATTTCAGGTTCAATTGTCCATTCATTGAATTTAATATCTTTCAGAGCGTTTCACAAATGTAAAAAGACTTTGTACCTTTCAGGAAAAAAATTTGATTATTTCACAGTTTTATGAGATAAAACTTTGCCAAAAATTGAAAGGAGCACTTTTAAACACAGAAAAATATATTTCAGGTTCAATTGTCCATTCATTGAATTGGATATCTTTCAAAGCGTTTCACAAATGTAAAAAGACTTTGTACCTTTCAGCAAAAAAAATTTGTTTATTTCAAAGTTTTATGAGATAAAACTTTGCCAAAAATTGATAGGAGTATTTTTAAACACAGAAAAATGTATTTCAGGTTCAATTGTCCATTCATTGAATTTAATATCTTTCAAAGCGTTTCACAAATGTAAAAAGACTTTGTACCTTTCAGCAAAAAAAATTTGTTTATTTCACAGTTTTATGAGATAAAACTTTGCCAAAAATTGACAGAATATTTTTAAACACAGAAAAATATATTTCAGGTTCAATTGTCCATTTATTGAATTTAATATCTTTCAGAGCGTTTCACAAATGTAAAAAGACTTTGTATTTTTCAGCAAAAAAAATTTGATTATTTCACAGTTTTATGAGATAAAACTTTGCCAAAAATTGACAGGAGCACTTTTAAACACAGAAAAATATATTTCAGGTTCAATTGTCCATTCATTGAATTTAATATCTTTCAAAGCGTTTCACAAATGTAAAAAGACTTTGTACCTTTCAGCAAAAAAAATTTGTTTATTTCAAAGTTTTATGAGATAAAACTTTGCCAAAAATTGATAGGAGTATTTTTAAACACAGAAAAATATATTTCAGGTTCAATTGTCCATTCATTGAATTTAATATCTTTCAGAGCGTTTCACAAATGTAAAAAGACTTTGTACCTTTCAGGAAAAAAATTTGATTATTTCACAGTTTTATGAGTTAAAACTTTGCCAAAAATTGAAAGGAGCACTTTTAAACACAGAAAAATATATTTCAGGTTCAATTGTCCATTCATTGAATTTAATATCTTTCAAAGCGTTTCACAAATGTAAAAAGACTTTGTACCTTTCAGCAAAAAAAATTTGTTTATTTCAAAGTTTTATGAGATAAAACTTTGCCAAAAATTGATAGGAGTATTTTTAAACACAGAAAAATGTATTTCAGGTTCAATTGTCCATTCATTGAATTTAATATCTTTCAAAGCGTTTCACAAATGTAAAAAGACTTTGTACCTTTCAGCAAAAAAAATTTGTTTATTTCACAGTTTTATGAGATAAAACTTTGCCAAAAATTGATAGGAGCATTTTTAAACACAGAAAAATATATTTCAGGTTCAATTGTCCATTCATTGAATTTAATATCTTTCAAAGCGTTTCACAAATGTAAAAAGACTTTGTACCTTTCAGCAAAAAAAATTTGTTTATTTCAAAGTTTTATGAGATAAAACTTTGCCAAAAATTGATAGGAGTATTTTTAAACACAGAAAAATATATTTCAGGTTCAATTGTCCATTCATTGAATTTAATATCTTTCAAAGCGTTTCACAAATGTAAAAAGACTTTGTACCTTTCAGCAAAAAAAATTTGTTTATTTCACAGTTTTATGAGATAAAACTTTGCCAAAAATTGATAGGAGCATTTTTAAACACAGAAAAATATATTTCAGGTTCAATTGTCCATTCATTGAATTTAATATCTTTCAAAGCGTTTCACAAATGTAAAAAGACTTTGTACCTTTCAGCAAAAAAAATTTGTTTATTTCACAGTTTTATGAGATAAAACTTTGCCAAAAATTGACAGATTATTTTTAAACACAGAAAAATATATTTCAGGTTCAATTGTCCATTTATTGAATTTAATATCTTTCAAAGCGTTTCACAAATGTAAAAAGACTTTGTACCTTTCAGCAAAAAAAATTTGTTTATTTCACAGTTTTATGAGATAAAACTTTGCCAAAAATTAACAGGAGCATTTTTAAACACATCAAAATATATTTCAGGTTCAATTGTCCATTCATTGAATTTAATATCTTTCAAAGCGTTTCACAAATGTAAAAAGACTTTGTACCTTTCAGCAAAAAAAATTTGTTTATTTCACAGTTTTATGAGATAAAACTTTGCCAAAAATTGACAGGAGTATTTTTAAACACAGAAAAATATATTTCAGGATTAATTGTCCATTTATTGAATTTAATATCTTTCAGAGCGTTTCACAAATGTAAAAAGACTTTGTACCTTTCAGCAAAAAAAATTTGATTATTTCACAGTTTTGTGAGATAAAACTTTGCCAAAAATTGACAGGAGCATTTTTAAACACAGAAAAATATATTTCAGGTTCAATTGTCCATTCATTGAATTAAATATCTTTCAAAGCGTTTCACAAATGTAAAAAGACTTTGTACCTTTCAGCAAAAAAAATTTGTTTATTTCACAGTTTTATGAGATAAAACTTTGCCAAAAATTAACAGGAGCATTTTTAAACACATCAAAATATATTTCAGGTTCAATTGTCCATTCATTGAATTTAATATCTTTCAAAGCGTTTCACAAATGTAAAAAGACTTTGTACCTTTCAGCAAAAAAAATTTGTTTATTTCACAGTTTTATGAGATAAAACTTTGCCAAAAATTGACAGGAGTATTTTTAAACACAGAAAAATATATTTCAGGTTCAATTGTCCATTTATTGAATTTAATATCTTTCAAAGCGTTTCACAAATGTAAAAAGACTTTGTACCTTTCAGCAAAAAAAATTTGTTTATTTCACAGTTTTATGAGATAAAACTTTGCCAAAAATTAACAGGAGCATTTTTAAACACATCAAAATATATTTCAGGTTCAATTGTCCATTCATTGAATTTAATATCTTTCAAAGCGTTTCACAAATGTAAAAAGACTTTGTACCTTTCAGCAAAAAAAATTTGTTTATTTCACAGTTTTATGAGATAAAACTTTGCCAAAAATTGACAGGAGTATTTTTAAACACAGAAAAATATATTTCAGGATTAATTGTCCATTTATTGAATTTAATATCTTTCAGAGCGTTTCACAAATGTAAAAAGACTTTGTACCTTTCAGCAAAAAAAATTTGATTATTTCACAGTTTTATGAGATAAAACTTTGCCAAAAATTGACAGGAGCATTTTTAAACACAGAAAAATATATTTCAGGTTCAATTGTCCATTCATTGAATTTAATAACTTTCAAAGCGTTTCACAAATGTAAAAAGACTTTGTACCTTTCAGCAAAAAAAATTTGTTTATTTCACAGTTTTATGAGATAAAACTTTGCCAAAAATTGACAGATTATTTTTAAACACAGAAAAATATATTTCAGGTTCAATTGTCCATTTATTGAATTTAATATCTTTCAAAGCGTTTCACAAATGTAAAAAGACTTTGTACCTTTCAGCAAAAAAAATTTGTTTATTTCACAGTTTTATGAGATAAAACTTTGCCAAAAATTAACAGGAGCATTTTTAAACACATCAAAATATATTTCAGGTTCAATTGTCCATTCATTGAATTTAATATCTTTCAAAGCGTTTCACAAATGTAAAAAGACTTTGTACCTTTCAGCAAAAAAAATTTGTTTTTTTCACAGTTTTATGAGATAAAACTTTGCCAAAAATTGACAGGAGTATTTTTAAACACAGAAAAATATATTTCAGGATTAATTGTCCATTTATTGAATTTAATATCTTTCAGAGCGTTTCACAAATGTAAAAAGACTTTGTACCTTTCAGCAAAAAAAATTTGTTTATTTCACAGTTTTATGAGATAAAACTTTGCCAAAAATTGACAGATTATTTTTAAACACAGAAAAATATATTTCAGGTTCAATTGTCCATTCATTGAATTTAATATCTTTCAAAGCGTTTCACAAATGTAAAAAGACTTTGTACCTTTCAGCAAAAAAAATTTGTTTATTTCAAAGTTTTATGAGATAAAACTTTGCCAAAAATTGATAGGAGTATTTTTAAACACAGAAAAATATATTTCAGGTTCAATTGTCCATTCATTGAATTTAATATCTTTCAAAGCGTTTCACAAATGTAAAAAGACTTTGTACCTTTCAGCAAAAAAAATTTGTTTATTTCACAGTTTTATGAGATAAAACTTTGCCAAAAATTGACAGATTATTTTTAAACACAGAAAAATATATTTCAGGTTCAATTGTCCATTTATTGAATTTAATATCTTTCAAAGCGTTTCACAAATGTAAAAAGACTTTGTACCTTTCAGCAAAAAAAATTTGTTTATTTCACAGTTTTATGAGATAAAACTTTGCCAAAAATTAACAGGAGCATTTTTAAACACAGAAAAATATATTTCAGGTTCAATTGTCCATTCATTGAATTTAATATCTTTCAAAGCGTTTCACAAATGTAAAAAGACTTTGTACCTTTCAGCAAAAAAAATTTGTTTATTTCACAGTTTTATGAGATAAAACTTTGCCAAAAATTAACAGGAGCATTTTTAAACACATCAAAATATATTTCAGGTTCAATTGTCCATTCATTGAATTTAATATCTTTCAAAGCGTTTCACAAATGTAAAAAGACTTTGTACCTTTCAGCAAAAAAAATTTGTTTATTTCACAGTTTTATGAGATAAAACTTTGCCAAAAATTAACAGGAGCATTTTTAAACACATCAAAATATATTTCAGGTTCAATTGTCCATTCATTGAATTTAATATCTTTCAAAGCGTTTCACAAATGTAAAAAGACTTTGTACCTTTCAGCAAAAAAAATTTGTTTTTTTCACAGTTTTATGAGATAAAACTTTGCCAAAAATTGACAGGAGTATTTTTAAACACAGAAAAATATATTTCAGGATTAATTGTCCATTTATTGAATTTAATATCTTTCAGAGCGTTTCACAAATGTAAAAAGACTTTGTACCTTTCAGCAAAAAAAATTTGTGTATTTCACAGTTTTATGAGATAAAACTTTGCCAAAAATTGACAGGAGCATTTTTAAACACAGAAAAATATATTTCAGGTTCAATTGTCCATTCATTGAATTTAATATCTTTCAAAGCGTTTCACAAATGTAAAAAGACTTTGTACCTTTCAGCAAAAAAAATTTGTTTATTTCAAAGTTTTATGAGATAAAACTTTGCCAAAAATTGATAGGAGTATTTTTAAACACAGAAAAATATATTTCAGGTTCAATTGTCCATTCATTGAATTTAATATCTTTCAAAGCGTTTCACAAATGTAAAAAGACTTTGTACCTTTCAGCAAAAAAAATTTGTTTATTTCACAGTTTTATGAGATAAAACTTTGCCAAAAATTGACAGATTATTTTTAAACACAGAAAAATATATTTCAGGTTCAATTGTCCATTTATTGAATTTAATATCTTTCAAAGCGTTTCACAAATGTAAAAAGACTTTGTACCTTTCAGCAAAAAAAATTTGTTTATTTCACAGTTTTATGAGATAAAACTTTGCCAAAAATTAACAGGAGCATTTTTAAACACAGAAAAATATATTTCAGGTTCAATTGTCCATTCATTGAATTTAATATCTTTCAAAGCGTTTCACAAATGTAAAAAGACTTTGTACCTTTCAGCAAAAAAAATTTGTTTATTTCACAGTTTTATGAGATAAAACTTTGCCAAAAATTAACAGGAGCATTTTTAAACACATCAAAATATATTTCAGGTTCAATTGTCCATTCATTGAATTTAATATCTTTCAAAGCGTTTCACAAATGTAAAAAGACTTTGTACCTTTCAGCAAAAAAAATTTGTTTTTTTCACAGTTTTATGAGATAAAACTTTGCCAAAAATTGACAGGAGTATTTTTAAACACAGAAAAATATATTTCAGGATTAATTGTCCATTTATTGAATTTAATATCTTTCAGAGCGTTTCACAAATGTAAAAAGACTTTGTACCTTTCAGCAAAAAAAATTTGTTTATTTCACAGTTTTATGAGATAAAACTTTGCCAAAAATTGACAGGAGCATTTTTAAACACAGAAAAATATATTTCAGGTTCAATTGTCCATTCATTGAATTTAATATCTTTCAAAGCGTTTCACAAATGTAAAAAGACTTTGTACCTTTCAGCAAAAAAAATTTGTTTATTTCAAAGTTTTATGAGATAAAACTTTGCCAAAAATTGATAGGAGTATTTTTAAACACAGAAAAATATATTTCAGGTTCAATTGTCCATTCATTGAATTTAATATCTTTCAAAGCGTTTCACAAATGTAAAAAGACTTTGTACCTTTCAGCAAAAAAAATTTGTTTATTTCACAGTTTTATGAGATAAAACTTTGCCAAAAATTGACAGATTATTTTTAAACACAGAAAAATATATTTCAGGTTCAATTGTCCATTTATTGAATTTAATATCTTTCAAAGCGTTTCACAAATGTAAAAAGACTTTGTACCTTTCAGCAAAAAAAATTTGTTTATTTCACAGTTTTATGAGATAAAACTTTGCCAAAAATTAACAGGAGCATTTTTAAACACATCAAAATATATTTCAGGTTCAATTGTCCATTCATTGAATTTAATATCTTTCAAAGCGTTTCACAAATGTAAAAAGACTTTGTACCTTTCAGCAAAAAAAATTTGGTTTTTTCACAGTTTTATGAGATAAAACTTTGCCAAAAATTGACAGGAGTATTTTTAAACACAGAAAAATATATTTCAGGATTAATTGTCCATTTATTGAATTTAATATCTTTCAGAGCGTTTCACAAATGTAAAAAGACTTTGTACCTTTCAGCAAAAAAAATTTGTTTATTTCACAGTTTTATGAGATAAAACTTTGCCAAAAATTGACAGATTATTTTTAAACACAGAAAAATATATTTCAGGTTCAATTGTCCATTTATTGAATTTAATATCTTTCAAAGCGTTTCACAAATGTAAAAAGACTTTGTACCTTTCAGCAAAAAAAATTTGTTTATTTCACAGTTTTATGAGATAAAACTTTGCCAAAAATTAACAGGAGCATTTTTAAACACAGAAAAATATATTTCAGGTTCAATTGTCCATTCATTGAATTTAATATCTTTCAAAGCGTTTCACAAATGTAAAAAGACTTTGTACCTTTCAGCAAAAAAAATTTGTTTATTTCACAGTTTTATGAGATAAAACTTTGCCAAAAATTAACAGGAGCATTTTTAAACACATCAAAATATATTTCAGGTTCAATTGTCCATTCATTGAATTTAATATCTTTCAAAGCGTTTCACAAATGTAAAAAGACTTTGTACCTTTCAGCAAAAAAAATTTGTTTTTTTCACAGTTTTATGAGATAAAACTTTGCCAAAAATTGACAGGAGTATTTTTAAACACAGAAAAATATATTTCAGGATTAATTGTCCATTTATTGAATTTAATATCTTTCAGAGCGTTTCACAAATGTAAAAAGACTTTGTACCTTTCAGCAAAAAAAATTTGTTTATTTCACAGTTTTATGAGATAAAACTTTGCCAAAAATTGACAGGAGCATTTTTAAACACAGAAAAATATATTTCAGGTTCAATTGTCCATTCATTGAATTTAATATCTTTCAAAGCGTTTCACAAATGTAAAAAGACTTTGTACCTTTCAGCAAAAAAAATTTGTTTATTTCAAAGTTTTATGAGATAAAACTTTGCCAAAAATTGATAGGAGTATTTTTAAACACAGAAAAATATATTTCAGGTTCAATTGTCCATTCATTGAATTTAATATCTTTCAAAGCGTTTCACAAATGTAAAAAGACTTTGTACCTTTCAGCAAAAAAAATTTGTTTATTTCACAGTTTTATGAGATAAAACTTTGCCAAAAATTGACAGATTATTTTTAAACACAGAAAAATATATTTCAGGTTCAATTGTCCATTTATTGAATTTAATATCTTTCAAAGCGTTTCACAAATGTAAAAAGACTTTGTACCTTTCAGCAAAAAAAATTTGTTTATTTCACAGTTTTATGAGATAAAACTTTGCCAAAAATTAACAGGAGCATTTTTAAACACAGAAAAATATATTTCAGGTTCAATTGTCCATTCATTGAATTTAATATCTTTCAAAGCGTTTCACAAATGTAAAAAGACTTTGTACCTTTCAGCAAAAAAAATTTGTTTATTTCACAGTTTTATGAGATAAAACTTTGCCAAAAATTAACAGGAGCATTTTTAAACACATCAAAATATATTTCAGGTTCAATTGTCCATTCATTGAATTTAATATCTTTCAAAGCGTTTCACAAATGTAAAAAGACTTTGTACCTTTCAGCAAAAAAAATTTGTTTTTTTCACAGTTTTATGAGATAAAACTTTGCCAAAAATTGACAGGAGTATTTTTAAACACAGAAAAATATATTTCAGGATTAATTGTCCATTTATTGAATTTAATATCTTTCAGAGCGTTTCACAAATGTAAAAAGACTTTGTACCTTAGTTACGTATATTGTTAGTTCCCCTTCTTTTTATTGTTCGTCTCTCGTTCCTTTTCTCTTGCATTGTTTAAGCTTGGCATTATGTTACTTAATGTCTCCCCTAATTTGGTATAAAAGGATCGCTTGATCACTTTTTCGTGTTCATTCTGGTCGCCTTTTTCTTTTGCTCTTGTGTTTATTAGCTGTATGTGAATTATGTTATCCAATAAAGCCGTCTTGATTATCTAATTATCCAACTCCCATCATTCACTTCGTAGCCAGCACCTTAATATGGAGGGCTCCTTACCCGTCGTTATCCTCTGCTTTTTGGTATTGCAAGATCAACGATTGAATCAAGCTGGATTCCTATATTTCTCTTCATTTGTCTGCGACGAATCATCTTATGGATGTTAAGTATGAAATGGATGGACGAAGATGCTTGTGGATGCAGACGCAGCATGGAATGGTTGGTCTTTGGACTTTGGATGTTCAATTCGTGTTTTATATGGATGTGCACCAGAATCACCATCAAGGCGCGGCGGATATGTTTTATGGGATGATCAAGTTGATGGGAAAAGCAATAATGGAATGCTCGTATTTCTTTGGATATATGCTGAAAGCTGAAGTCTCTCTTGGATGGTAATATGTGAGTTATATTTTCACTTGTTTACTGTTGCACATCTTTGGATGATGCTGAATATATGTATTTGTTTGGTTGCGGGTAATCCACAAACCCAGGATGGATTCTTTTATCGATGGATTGATGTTGCTGGTGTATCAAGAGCTTGGATTGCTCGTAGATATTGTTTTGGGTGTATCAATAGTGATGGCTATTAGATATTTTATGGTTGGGTTGCCAGTTATCCCTTAAAACTTGGAGGATGGGGTTGCTAGTTATCCCTTAAAACTTGGAGGATTATTATTATTCACTGGGTCGTGGAGTCGATGCCGTTAATGGTGAAAATAATGTTGGCTTATTGTGATTATGGAATGTTTTTGGTGGATGATCTGGATTACCGTAGTCCGGCTGCTCATCTTGTTTGGATGTCCTTTTAATGGTAGCAGTATACTGTCACGACTATGTATCGTCGGTTGATTTGGATGTTCTGAAGCTGATAATATGGTCATGATACAATATGTTCGTGGTTTTGAAGCTGTTGCACATCAATGAAGATAAAGAATGCTCGTGTAAACAAATGCTCTTGTTGCTCGTGTATGGAATGCTCGTGTAAAGATATCTCTTGGAAGAAATGCTCGTGGAAAGAAATCTCAATAATGGGGGCATTATTTCATCGGGGGTGGGGCAAGTTACGTATATTGTTAGTTCCCCTTCTTTTTATTGTTCGTCTCTCGTTCCTTTTCTCTTGCATTGTTTAAGCTTGGCATTATGTTACTTAATGTCTCCCCTAATTTGGTATAAAAGGATCGCTTGATCACTTTTTCGTGTTCATTCTGGTCGCCTTTTTCTTTTGCTCTTGTGTTTATTAGCTGTATGTGAATTATGTTATCCAATAAAGCCGTCTTGATTATCTAATTATCCAACTCCCATCATTCACTTCGTAGCCAGCACCTTAATACCTTTCAGCAAAAAAAATTTGTTTATTTCACAGTTTTATGAGATAAAACTTTGCCAAAAATTGACAGGAGCATTTTTAAACACAGAAAAATATATTTCAGGTTCAATTGTCCATTCATTGAATTTAATATCTTTCAAAGCGTTTCACAAATGTAAAAAGACTTTGTACCTTTCAGCAAAAAAAATTTGTTTATTTCAAAGTTTTATGAGATAAAACTTTGCCAAAAATTGATAGGAGTATTTTTAAACACAGAAAAATATATTTCAGGTTCAATTGTCCATTCATTGAATTTAATATCTTTCAAAGCGTTTCACAAATGTAAAAAGACTTTGTACCTTTCAGCAAAAAAAATTTGTTTATTTCACAGTTTTATGAGATAAAACTTTGCCAAAAATTGACAGATTATTTTTAAACACAGAAAAATATATTTCAGGTTCAATTGTCCATTTATTGAATTTAATATCTTTCAAAGCGTTTCACAAATGTAAAAAGACTTTGTACCTTTCAGCAAAAAAAATTTGTTTATTTCACAGTTTTATGAGATAAAACTTTGCCAAAAATTAACAGGAGCATTTTTAAACACAGAAAAATATATTTCAGGTTCAATTGTCCATTCATTGAATTTAATATCTTTCAAAGCGTTTCACAAATGTAAAAAGACTTTGTACCTTTCAGCAAAAAAAATTTGTTTATTTCACAGTTTTATGAGATAAAACTTTGCCAAAAATTAACAGGAGCATTTTTAAACACATCAAAATATATTTCAGGTTCAATTGTCCATTCATTGAATTTAATATCTTTCAAAGCGTTTCACAAATGTAAAAAGACTTTGTACCTTTCAGCAAAAAAAATTTGTTTTTTTCACAGTTTTATGAGATAAAACTTTGCCAAAAATTGACAGGAGTATTTTTAAACACAGAAAAATATATTTCAGGATTAATTGTCCATTTATTGAATTTAATATCTTTCAGAGCGTTTCACAAATGTAAAAAGACTTTGTACCTTTCAGCAAAAAAAATTTGTTTATTTCACAGTTTTATGAGATAAAACTTTGCCAAAAATTGACAGGAGCATTTTTAAACACAGAAAAATATATTTCAGGTTCAATTGTCCATTCATTGAATTTAATATCTTTCAAAGCGTTTCACAAATGTAAAAAGACTTTGTACCTTTCAGCAAAAAAAATTTGTTTATTTCAAAGTTTTATGAGATAAAACTTTGCCAAAAATTGATAGGAGTATTTTTAAACACAGAAAAATATATTTCAGGTTCAATTGTCCATTCATTGAATTTAATATCTTTCAAAGCGTTTCACAAATGTAAAAAGACTTTGTACCTTTCAGCAAAAAAAATTTGTTTATTTCACAGTTTTATGAGATAAAACTTTGCCAAAAATTGACAGATTATTTTTAAACACAGAAAAATATATTTCAGGTTCAATTGTCCATTTATTGAATTTAATATCTTTCAAAGCGTTTCACAAATGTAAAAAGACTTTGTACCTTTCAGCAAAAAAAATTTGTTTATTTCACAGTTTTATGAGAAAAAACTTTGCCAAAAATTAACAGGAGCATTTTTAAACACATCAAAATATATTTCAGGTTCAATTGTCCATTCATCGAATTTAATATCTTTCAAAGCGTTTCACAAATGTAAAAAGACTTTGTACCTTTCAGCAAAAAAAATTTGGTTTTTTCACAGTTTTATGAGATAAAACTTTGCCAAAAATTGACAGGAGTATTTTTAAACACAGAAATATATATTTCAGGATTAATTGTCCATTTATTGAATTTAATATCTTTCAGAGCGTTTCACAAATGTAAAAAGACTTTGTACCTTTCAGCAAAAAAAATTTGATTATTTCACAATTTTATGAGATAAAACTTTGCCAAAAATTGACAGGAGCATTTTTAAACACAGAAAAATATATTTCAGGTTCAATTGTCCATTCATTGAATTTAATATCTTTCAAAGCGTTTCACAAATGTAAAAAGACTTTGTACCTTTCAGCAAAAAAAATTTGTTTATTTCAAAGTTTTATGAGATAAAACTTTGCCAAAAATTGATAGGAGTATTTTTAAACACAGAAAAATATATTTCAGGTTCAATTGTCCATTCATTGAATTTAATATCTTTCAAAGCGTTTCACAAATGTAAAAAGACTTTGTACCTTTCAGCAGAAAAAATTTGTTTATTTCACAGTTTTATGAGATAAAACTTTGCCAAAAATTGATAGGAGCATTTTTAAACACAGAAAAATATATTTCAGGTTCAATTGTCCATTCATTGAATTTAATATCTTTCAAAGCGTTTCACAAATGTAAAAAGACTTTGTACCTTTCAGCAAAAAAAATTTGTTTATTTCACAGTTTTATGAGATAAAACTTTGCCAAAAATTGACAGATTATTTTTAAACACAGAAAAATATATTTCAGGTTCAATTGTCCATTTATTGAATTTAATATCTTTCAAAGCGTTTCACAAATGTAAAAAGACTTTGTACCTTTCAGCAAAAAAAATTTGTTTATTTCACAGTTTTATGAGATAAAACTTTGCCAAAAATTAACAGGAGCATTTTTAAACACATCAAAATATATTTCAGGTTCAATTGTCCATTCATTGAATTTAATATCTTTCAAAGCGTTTCACAAATGTAAAAAGACTTTGTACCTTTCAGCAAAAAAAATTTGATTATTTCACAGTTTTATGAGATAAAACTTTGCCAAAAATTGACAGGAGCATTTTTAAACACAGAAAAATATATTTCAGGTTCAATTGTCCATTCATTGAATTTAATATCTTTCAAAGCGTTTCACAAATGTAAAAAGACTTTGTACCTTTCTGCAAAAAAAACTTGTTTATTTCAAAGTTTTATGAGATAAAACTTTGCCAAAAATTGATAGGAGCATTTTTAAACACATCAAAATATATTTCAGGTTCAATTGTCCATTCATTGAATTTAATATCTTTCAAAGCGTTTCACAAATGTAAAAAGACTTTGTACCTTTCAGCAAAAAAAATTTGTTTATTTCACAGTTTTATGAGATAAAACTTTGCCAAAAATTAACAGGAGCATTTTTAAACACATCAAAATATATTTCAGGTTCAATTGTCCATTCATTGAATTTAATATCTTTCAAAGCGTTTCACAAATGTAAAAAGACTTTGTACCTTTCAGCAAAAAAAACTTGTTTATTTCAAAGTTTTATGAGATAAAACTTTGCCAAAAATTGATAGGAGCATTTTTAAACACAGAAAAATATATTTCAGGTTCAATTGTCCATTCATTGAATTTAATATCTTTCAAAGCGTTTCACAAATGTAAAAAGACTTTGTACCTTTCAGCAAAAAAAATTTGTTTATTTCACAGTTTTATGAGATAAAACTTTGCCAAAAATTGATAGGAGCATTTTTAAACACAGAAAAATATATTTCAGGTTCAATTGTCCATTCATTGAATTTAATATCTTTCAAAGCGTTTCACAAATGTAAAAAGACTTTGTACCTTTCAGCAAAAAAAATTTGTTTATTTCACAGTTTTATGAGATAAAACTTTGCCAAAAATTAACAGGAGCATTTTTAAACACATCAAAATATATTTCAGGTTCAATTGTCCATTCATTGAATTTAATATCTTTCAAAGCGTTTCACAAATGTAAAAAGACTTTGTACCTTTCAGCAAAAAAAATTTGTTTATTTCACAGTTTTATGAGATAAAACTTTGCCAAAAATTGACAGGAGTATTTTTAAACACAGAAAAATATATTTCAGGATTAATTGTCCATTAATTGAATTTAATATCTTTCAGAGCGTTTCACAAATGTAAAAAGACTTTGTACCTTTCAGCAAAAAAATTTTGATTATTTCACAGTTTTATGAGATAAAACTTTGCCAAAAATTGACAGGAGCATTTTTAAACACAGAAAAATATATTTCAGGTTCAATTGTCCATTCATTGAATTTAATATCTTTCAAAGCGTTTCACAAATGTAAAAAGACTTTGTACCTTTCAGCAAAAAAAACTTGTTTATTTCAAAGTTTTATGAGATAAAACTTTGCCAAAAATTGATAGGAGTATTTTTAAACACAGAAAAATATATTTCAGGTTCAATTGTCCATTCATTGAATTTAATATCTTTCAAAGCGTTTCACAAATGTAAAAAGACTTTGTACCTTTCAGCAAAAAAAATTTGTTTATTTCACAGTTTTATGAGATAAAACTTTGCCAAAAATTGATAGGAGCATTTTTAAACACAGAAAAATATATTTCAGGTTCAATTGTCCATTCATTGAATTTAATATCTTTCAAAGCGTTTCACAAATGTAAAAAGACTTTGTACCTTTCAGCAAAAAAAATTTGTTTACTTCAAAGTTTTATGAGATAAAACTTTGCCAAAAATTGATAGGAGCATTTTTAAACACAGAAAAATATATTTCAGGTTCAATTGTCCATTCATTGAATTTAATATCTTTCAGAGCGTTTCACAAATGTAAAAAGACTTTGTACCTTTCAGGAAAAAAATTTGATTATTTCACAGTTTTATGAGATAAAACTTTGCCAAAAATTGAAAGGAGCACTTTTAAACACAGAAAAATATATTTCAGGTTCAATTGTCCATTCATTGAATTTAATATCTTTCAAAGCGTTTCACAAATGTAAAAAGACTTTGTACCTTTCAGCAAAAAAAATTTGTTTATTTCAAAGTTTTATGAGATAAAACTTTGCCAAAAATTGATAGGAGTATTTTTAAACACAGAAAAATGTATTTCAGGTTCAATTGTCCATTCATTGAATTTAATATCTTTCAAAGCGTTTCACAAATGTAAAAAGACTTTGTACCTTTCAGCAAAAAAAATTTGTTTATTTCACAGTTTTATGAGATAAAACTTTGCCAAAAATTGACAGAATATTTTTAAACACAGAAAATAATATTTCAGGTTCAATTGTCCATTTATTGAATTTAATATCCTTCAAAGCGTTTCACAAATGTAAAAAGACTTTGTACCTTTCAGCAAAAAAAATTTGTTTATTTCACAGTTTTATGAGATAAAACTTTGCCAAAAATTAACAGGAGCATTTTGAAACACATCAAAATATATTTCAGGTTCAATTGTCCATTCATTGAATTTAATATCTTTCAAAGCGTTTCACAAATGTAAAAAGACTTTGTACCTTTCAGCAAAAAAAATTTGTTTATTTCACAGTTTTATGAGATAAAACTTTGCCAAAAATTGACAGAATATTTTTAAACACAGAAAAATATATTTCAGGTTCAATTGTCCATTCATTGAATTTAATATCTTTCAAAGCGTTTCACAAATGCAAAAAGACTTTGTACCTTTCAGCAAAAAAAATTTGTTTATTTCAAAGTTTTATGAGATAAAACTTTGCCAAAAATTGATAGGAGTATTTTTAAACACAGAAAAATGTATTTCAGGTTCAATTGTCCATTCATTGAATTTAATATCTTTCAAAGCGTTTCACAAATGTAAAAAGACTTTGTACCTTTCAGCAAAAAAAATTTGTTTATTTCACAGTTTTATGAGATAAAACTTTGCCAAAAATTGACAGAATATTTTTAAACACAGAAAAATATATTTCAGGTTCAATTGTCCATTTATTGAATTTAATATCTTTCAGAGCGTTTCACAAATGTGAAAAGACTTTGTACCTTTCAGCAAAAAAAATTTGATTATTTCACAGTTTTATGAGATAAAACTTTGCCAAAAATTGATAAGAGCATTTTTAAACACAGAAAAATATATTTCAGGTTCAATTGTCCATTCATTGAATTTAATATCTTTCAAAGCGTTTCACAAATGTAAAAAGACTTTGTACCTTTCAGCAAAAAAAATTTGTTTATTTCAAAGTTTTATGAGATAAAACTTTGCCAAAAATTGATAGGAGCACTTTTAAACACAGAAAAATATATTTCAGGTTCAATTGTCCATTCATTGAATTTAATATCTTTCAGAGCGTTTCACAAATGTAAAAAGACTTTGTACCTTTCAGCAAACAAAATTTGATTATTTCACAGTTTTATGAGATAAAACTTTGCCAAAAATTGATAGGAGTATTTTTAAACACAGAAAAATGTATTTCAGGTTCAATTGTCCATTCATTGAATTTAATATCTTTCAAAGCGTTTCACAAATGTAAAAAGACTTTGTACCTTTCAGCAAAAAAAATTTGTTTATTTCAAAGTTTTATGAGATAAAACTTTGCCAAAAATTGATAGGAGTATTTTTAAACACAGAAAAATGTATTTCAGGTTCAATTGTCCATTCATTGAATTTAATATCTTTCAAAGCGTTTCACAAATGTAAAAAGACTTTGTACCTTTCAGCAAAAAAAATTTGTTTATTTCACAGTTTTATGAGATAAAACTTTGCCAAAAATTGACAGGAGTATTTTTAAACACAGAAAAATGTATTTCAGGTTCAATTGTCCATTCATTGAATTTAATATCTTTCAGAGCGTTTCACAAATGTAAAAAGACTTTGTACCTTTCAGCAAAAAAAATTTGATTATTTCACAGTTTTATGAGATAAAACTTTGCCAAAAATTGATAGGAGTATTTTTAAACACAGAAAAATGTATTTCAGGTTCAATTGTCCATTCATTGAATTTAATATCTTTCAGAGCGTTTCACAAATGTAAAAAGACTTTGTACCTTTCAGCAAAAAAAATTTGATTATTTCACAGTTTTATGAGATTAAACTTTGCCAAAAATTGACAGGAGCACTTTTAAACACAGAAAAATATATTTCAGGTTCAATTGTCCATTCATTGAATTTAATATCTTTCAGAGCGTTTCACAAATGTAAAAAGACTTTGTACCTTTCAGCAAAAAAAATTTGTTTATTTCAAAGTTTTATGAGATAAAACTTTGCCAAAAATTGATAGGAGTATTTTTAAACACAGAAAAATGTATTTCAGGTTCAATTGTCCATTCATTGAATTTAATATCTTTCAGAGCGTTTCACAAATATAAAAAGACTTTGTACCTTTCAGCAAAAAAAATTTGTTTATTTCACAGTTTTATGAGATAAAACTTTGCCAAAAATTGATAGGAGTATTTTTAAACACAGAAAAATGTATTTCAGGTTCAATTGTCCATTCATTGAATTTAATATCTTTCAGAGCGTTTCACAAATGTAAAAAGACTTTGTACCTTTCAGCAAAAAAAATTTGATTATTTCACAGTTTTATGAGAAAAAACTTTGCCAAAAATTGATAGGAGTATTTTTAAACACAGAAAAATGTATTTCAGGTTCAATTGTCCATTCATTGAATTTAATATCTTTCAAAGCGTTTCACAAATGTAAAAAGACTTTGTACCTTTCAGCAAAAAAAATTTGTTTATTTCAAAGTTTTATGAGATAAAACTTTGCAAAAAATTGATAGGAGTATTTTTAAACACAGAAAAATGTATTTCAGGTTCAATTGTCTATTCATTGAATTTAATATCTTTCAAAGCGTTGCACAAATGTAAAAAGACTTTGTACCTTTCAGCAAAAAAAATTTGTTTATTTCACAGTTTTATGAGATAAAACTTTGCCAAAAATTGATAGGAGTATTTTTAAACACAGAAAAATATATTTCAGGTTCAATTGTCCATTTATTGAATTTAATATCTTTCAGAGCGTTTCACAAATGTAAAAAGACTTTGTACCTTTCAGCAAAAAAAATTTGTTTATTTCAAAGTTTTATGAGATAAAACTTTGCCAAAAATTGATAGGAGTATTTTTAAACACAGAAAAATGTATTTCAGGTTCAATTGTCCATTCATTGAATTAAATATCTTTCAGAGCGTTTCACAAATGTAAAAAGACTTTGTACCTTTCAGCAAAAAAAATTTGTTTATTTCACAGTTTTATGAGATAAAACTTTGCCAAAAATTGATAGGAGTATTTTTAAACACAGAAAAATGTATTTCAGGTTCAATTGTCCATTCATTGAATTTAATATCTTTCAGAGCGTTTCACAAATGTAAAAAGACTTTGTACCTTTCAGCAAAAAAAATTTGTTTATTTCACAGTTTTATGAGATAAAACTTTGCCAAAAATTAACAGGAGCGTTTTTAAACACATCAAAATATATTTCAGGTTCAATTGTCCATTCATTGAATTTAATATCTTTCAAAGCGTTTCACAAATGTAAAAAGACTTTGTACCTTTCAGCAAAAAAAATTTGTTTATTTCACAGTTTTATGAGATAAAACTTTGCCAAAAATTGATAGGAGTATTTTTAAACACAGAAAAATATATTTCAGGTTCAATTGTCCATTTATTGAATTTAATATCTTTCAAAGCGTTTCACAAATGTAAAAAGACTTTGTACCTTTCAGCAAAAAAAATTTGTTTATTTCAAAGTTTTATGAGATAAAACTTTGCCAAAAATTGATAGGAGTATTTTTAAACACAGAAAAATGTATTTCAGGTTCAATTGTCCATTCATTGAATTAAATATCTTTCAGAGCGTTTCACAAATGTAAAAAGACTTTGTACCTTTCAGCAAAAAAAATTTGATTATTTCACAGTTTTATGAGATAAAACTTTGCCAAAAATTGATAGGAGTATTTTTAAACACAGAAAAATGTATTTCAGGTTCAATTGTCCATTCATTGAATTTAATTTCTTTCAAAGCGTTTCACAAATGTAAAAAGACTTTGTACCTTTCAGCAAAAAAAATTTGTTTATTTCACAGTTTTATGAGATAAAACTTTGCCAAAAATTGACAGGAGCATTTTTAAACACAGAAAAATATATTTCAGGTTCAATTGTCCATTCATTGAATTTAATTTCTTTCAAAGCGTTTCACAAATGTAAAAAGACTTTGTACCTTTCAGCAAAAAAAATTTGTTTATTTCACAGTTTTATGAGATAAAACTTTGCCAAAAATTGACAGGAGCATTTTTAAACACAAAAAAATATATTACAGGTTCAATTGCTCGTTCATTGAATTTAATATCTTTCAAAGCGTTTCACAAATGTAAAAAGACTTTGTACCTTTCAGCAAAAAAAATTTGTTTATTTCACAGTTTTATGAGATAAAACTTTGCCAAAAATTGACAGGAGCATTTTTAAACACAAAAAAATATATTTCAGGTTCAATTGTCCATTCATTGAATTTAATTTCTTTCAAAGCGTTTCACAAATGTAAAAAGACTTTGTACCTTTCAGCAAAAAAAATTTGTTTACTTCAAAGTTTTATGAGATAAAACTTTGCCAAAAATTGATAGGAGCATTTTTAAACACAGAAAAATATATTTCAGGTTCAATTGTCCATTCATTGAATTTAATATCTTTCAAAGCGTTTCACAAATGTAAAAAGACTTTGTACCTTTCAGCAAAAAAAATTTGTTTATTTCACAGTTTCATGAGATAAAACTTTGCCAAAAATTGACAGGAGCATTTTTAAACACAGAAAAATATGTTTCAGGTTCAATTGTCCATTCATTGAATTTAATTTCTTTCAAAGCGTTTCACAAATGTAAAAAGACTTTGTACCTTTCAGCAAAAAAAATTTGTTTATTTCACAGTTTTATGAGATAAAACTTTGCCAAAAATTGATAGGAGTATTTTTAAACACAGAAAAATATATTTCAGGTTCAATTGTCCATTTATTGAATTTAATATCTTTCAAAGCGTTTCACAAATGTAAAAAGACTTTGTACCTTTCAGCAAAAAAAATTTGTTTATTTCAAAGTTTTATGAGATAAAACTTTGCCAAAAATTGATAGGAGTATTTTTAAACACAGAAAAATGTATTTCAGGTTCAATTGTCCATTCATTGAATTAAATATCTTTCAGAGCGTTTCACAAATGTAAAAAGACTTTGTACCTTTCAGCAAAAAAAATTTGATTATTTCACAGTTTTATGAGATAAAACTTTGCCAAAAATTGATAGGAGTATTTTTAAACACAGAAAAATGTATTTCAGGTTCAATTGTCCATTCATTGAATTTAATTTCTTTCAAAGCGTTTCACAAATGTAAAAAGACTTTGTACCTTTCAGCAAAAAAAATTTGTTTATTTCACAGTTTTATGAGATAAAACTTTGCCAAAAATTGACAGGAGCATTTTTAAACACAGAAAAATATATTTCAGGTTCAATTGTCCATTCATTGAATTTAATTTCTTTCAAAGCGTTTCACAAATGTAAAAAGACTTTGTACCTTTCAGCAAAAAAAATTTGTTTATTTCACAGTTTTATGAGATAAAACTTTGCCAAAAATTGACAGGAGCATTTTTAAACACAAAAAAATATATTACAGGTTCAATTGCTCGTTCATTGAATTTAATATCTTTCAAAGCGTTTCACAAATGTAAAAAGACTTTGTACCTTTCAGCAAAAAAAATTTGTTTATTTCACAGTTTTATGAGATAAAACTTTGCCAAAAATTGACAGGAGCATTTTTAAACACAAAAAAATATATTTCAGGTTCAATTGTCCATTCATTGAATTTAATTTCTTTCAAAGCGTTTCACAAATGTAAAAAGACTTTGTACCTTTCAGCAAAAAAAATTTGTTTACTTCAAAGTTTTATGAGATAAAACTTTGCCAAAAATTGATAGGAGCATTTTTAAACACAGAAAAATATATTTCAGGTTCAATTGTCCATTCATTGAATTTAATATCTTTCAAAGCGTTTCACAAATGTAAAAAGACTTTGTACCTTTCAGCAAAAAAAATTTGTTTATTTCACAGTTTCATGAGATAAAACTTTGCCAAAAATTGACAGGAGCATTTTTAAACACAGAAAAATATGTTTCAGGTTCAATTGTCCATTCATTGAATTTAATTTCTTTCAAAGCGTTTCACAAATGTAAAAAGACTTTGTACCTTTCAGCAAAACAAATTTGTTTATTTCACAGTTTTATGAGATAAAACTTTGCCAAAAATTTAACAGGAGCATTTTTAAACACAAAAAAATATATCTCATGTTCAATTGTCCATTCATTGAATTTAATTTCTTTCAAAGCGTTTCACAAATGTAAAAAGACTTTGTACCTTTCAGCAAAAAAAATTTGTTTATCTCACAGTTTTATGAGAAAAAACTTTGCCAAAAATTTAACAGGAGCATTTTTATACACAGAAAAATATATTTCAGGTTCAATTGTCCATTCATTGAATTTAATATCTTTCAAAGCGTTTCACAAATGTAAAAAGACTTTGATTTTTCAGCAAAAAAAATTTGTTTATTTCACAGTTTTATGATATAAAACTTTGCCAAAAATTGACAGGAGCATTTTTATACACAGAAAAATATATTTCAGGTTCAATTGTCCATTCATTGAATTTAATATCTTTCAAAGCGTTTCACAAATGTAAAAAGACTTTGTTCTTTTCAGCAAAAAAATTTGTTTATTTCACAGTTTTATGAGATAAAACTTTGCCAAAAATTGACAGGAGCATTTTTAAACACAGAAAAATATATTTCAGGTTCAATTGTCCATTCATTGAATTTAATATCTTTCAAAGCGTTTCACAAATGTAAAAAGACTTTGTACCTTTCAGCAAAAAAAATTTGTTTATCTCACAGTTTTTGAGATAAAACTTTGCCGAAAATTTAACAGGAACACTTTTATACACAGAAAAATATATTTCAGGTTCAATTGTCCATTCATTGAATTTAATATCTTTCAAAGCGTTTCACAAATGTAAAAAGACTTTGTACCTTTCAGCAAAAAAAATTTGTTTATTTCACAGTTTTATGATATAAAACTTTGCCAAAAATTTAACAGGAGCATTTTTATACACAGAAAAATATATTACAGGTTCAGTTGCTCGTTCATTGAATTTAATATCTTTCAAAGCGTTTCACAAATGTAAAAAGACTTTGTACCTTTCAGCAAAAAAAATTTGTTTATTTCACAGTTTTATGAGATAAAACTTTGCCAAAAATTGACAGGAGCATTTTTAAACACAGGAAAATATATTTCAGGTTCAATTGTCCATTCATTGAATTTAATATCTTTCAAAGCGTTTCACAAATGTAAAAAGACTTTGTACCTTTCAGCAAAAAAAATTTGTTTATTTCACAGTTTTATGAGATAAAACTTTGCCAAAAATTGACAGATTATTTTTAAACACAGAAAAATATATTTCAGGTTCAATTGTCCATTCATTGAATTTAATATCTTTCAAAGCGTTTCACAAATGTAAAAAGACTTTGTACTTTTCAGCAAAAAAAATTTGTTTATTTCACAGTTTTATGAGATAAAACTTTGCCAAAAATTGACAGGAGCATTTTTAAACACAGAAAAATATATTTCAGGTTCAATTGTCCATTCATTGAATTTAATATCTTTCAAAGCGTTTCACAAATGTAAAAAGACTTTGTACCTTTCAGCAAAAAAAATTTGTTTATCTCACAGTTTTATGAGATAAAACTTTGCCGAAAGTTTAACAGGAACACTTTTATACACAGAAAAATATATTTCAGGTTCAATTGTCCATTCATCGAATTTAATATCTTTCAAAGCGTTTCACAAATGTAAAAAGACTTTGTACCTTTCAGCAAAAAAAATTTGTTTATCTCACAGTTTTATGAGAAAAAACTTTGCCAAAAATTTAACAGGAGCATTTTTTTTTTTTGATTGAGTTGCAGACGTTTCATCAATATCTTCTTCTTCTTCAAACTCATCTTTGATCTGACGAGCTTGAGAAATCAATCTTGATAAAGCATCAGCTTGTCCAAAGAAGTTTGTTATGCCAAATAACATCCAAATGCTATTTTTCGTTTAAGTTTAAGGGCGACGAACTCCACCGATGATAAAGGTGATTATGTAAATTTTGAAAAAGTGTTTTTTTAATAAAAATGCTAAAAAAATAGAAAAATAAAATAAGTAAATGTTGGATATTTTGAAGTTTGTTATGCCAAATAATATCAAAATGCTATTTTTTGTTTAAGTTTAAGGGCGACGAACTCCACCGATGATAAAAGTGATTATGTAAATTTTGAAAAAGTGTTTTTTTAATTAAAAATGCTAAAAATAAAGAAAAATAAAAAAAGTAAATGTTGGATATTTTGAAGTTTGTTATGCCAAATAATATCCAAATGCTATTTTTTGTTTAAGTTTAAGGGCGACGAACTCCACCGATGATAAAAGGGATTATGTAAATTTTGAAAAAGTGTTTTTTTAATTAAAAATGCTAAAAATAAAGAAAAATAAAAAAAGTAAATGTTGGATATTTTGAAGTTTGTTATGCCAAATAATATCCAAATGCTATTTTTTGGTTAAGTTTAAGGGCGACGAACTCCACCGATGATAAAAGTGATTATGTAAATTGTCCATTCATTGAATTTAATTTCTTTCAAAGCGTTTCACAAATGTAAAAAGACTTTGTACCTTTCAGCAAAAAAAATTTGTTTATTTCACAGTTTTATGAGATAAAACTTTGCCAAAAATTGACAGGAGCATTTTTAAACACAGAAAAATTTATTACAGGTTCAATTGCTCGTTCATTGAATTTAATATCTTTCAAAGCGTTTCACAAATGTAAAAAGACTTTGTACCTTTCAGCAAAAAAAATTTGTTTATCTCACAGTTTTATGAGATAAAACTTTGCCAAAAATTGACAGGAGCATTTTTATACACAGAAAAATATATTACAGGTTCAGTTGCTCGTTCATTGAATTTAATATCTTTCAAAGCGTTTCACAAATGTAAAAAAACTTTGTACCTTTCAGCAAAAAAAAATTTGTTTATTTCACAGTTTTATGAGATAAAACTTTGCCAAAAATTGACAGGAGCATTTTTATACACAGAAAAATATATTTCGGGTTCAATTGTCCATTCATTGAATTTAATATCTTTCAAAGCGTTTCACAAATGTAAAAAGACTTTGTACCTTTCAGCAAAAAAAATTTGTTTATCTCACAGTTTTATGAGATAAAACTTTGCCAAAAATTGACAGGAGCATTTTTATACACAGAAAAATATATTTCAGGTTCAATTGTCCATTCATTGAATTTAATATCTTTCAAAGCGTTTCACAAATGTAAAAAGACTTTGTACCTTTCAGCAAAAAAAATTTGTTTATTTCACAGTTTTATGAGATAAAACTTTGCCAAAAATTGACAGGAGCATTTTTAAACACAGGAAAATATATTTCAGGTTCAATTGTCCATTCATTGAATTTAATATCTTTCAAAGCGTTTCACAAATGTAAAAAGACTTTGTACCTTTCAGCAAAAAAAATTTGTTTATCTCACAGTTTTATGAGATAAAACTTTGCCAAAAATTTAACAGGAGCATTTTTATACACAGAAAAATATATTTCAGGTTCAATTGTCCATTCATTGAATTTAATATCTTTCAAAGCGTTTCACAAATGTAAAAAGACTTTGTACCTTTCAGCAAAAAAAATTTGTTTATTTCACAGTTTTATGATATAAAACTTTGCCAAAAATTTAACAGGAGCATTTTTAAACTCAAAAAAATATATCTCATGTTCAATTGTCCATTCATTGAATTTAATTTCTTTCAAAGCGTTTCACAAATGTAAAAAGACTTTGTACCTTTCAGCAAAAAAAATTTGTTTATCTCACAGTTTTATGAGAAAAAACTTTGCCAAAAATTTAACAGGAGCATTTTTATACACAGAAAAATATATTTCAGGTTCAATTGTCCATTCATTGAATTTAATATCTTTCAAAGCGTTTCACAAATGTAAAAAGACTTTGTACCTTTCAGCAAAAAAAATTTGTTTATTTCACAGTTTTATGATATAAAACTTTGCCAAAAATTGACAGGAGCATTTTTATACACAGAAAAATATATTTCAGGTTCAATTGTCCATTCATTGAATTTAATATCTTTCAAAGCGTTTCACAAATGTAAAAAGACTTTGTACCTTTCAGCAAAAAAAATTTGTTTATTTCACAGTTTTATGAGATAAAACTTTGCCAAAAATTGACAGGAGCATTTTTAAACACAGGAAAATATATTTCAGGTTCAATTGTCCATTCATTGAATTTAATATCTTTCAAAGCGTTTCACAAATGTAAAAAGACTTTGTACCTTTCAGCAAAAAAAATTTCTTTATCTCACAGTTTTATGAGATAAAACTTTGCCGAAAATTTAACAGGAACACTTTTATACACAGAAAAATATATTTCAGGTTCAATTGTCCATTCATTGAATTTAATATCTTTCAAAGCGTTTCACAAATGTAAAAAGACTTTGTACTTTTCAGCAAAAAAAATTTGTTTATTTCACAGTTTTATGAGATAAAACTTTGCCAAAAATTGACAGGAGCATTTTTAAACACAGAAAAATATATTTCAGGTTCAATTGTCCATTCATTGAATTTAATATCTTTCAAAGCGTTTCACAAATGTAAAAAGACTTTGTACCTTTCAGCAAAAAAAATTTGTTTATCTCACAGTTTTATGAGATAAAACTTTGCCGAAAATTTAACAGGAACACTTTTATACACAGAAAAATATATTTCAGGTTCAATTGTCCATTCATTGAATTTAATATCTTTCAAAGCGTTTCACAAATGTAAAAAGACTTTGTACCTTTCAGCAAAAAAAATTTGTTTATCTCACAGTTTTATGAGAAAAAACTTTGCCAAAAATTTAACAGGAGCATTTTTATACACAGAAAAATATATTTCAGGTTCAATTGTCCATTCATTGAATTTAATATCTTTCAAAGCGTTTCACAAACGTAAAAAGACTTTGTACCTTTCAGCAAAAAAAATTTGTTTATTTCACAGTTTTATGATATAAAACTTTGCCAAAAATTGAAAGGAGCATTTTTATACACAGAAAAATATATTTCAGGTTCAATTGTCCATTCATTGAATTTAATATCTTTCAAAGCGTTTCACAAATGTAAAAAGACTTTGTACCTTTCAGCAAAAAAAATTTGTTTATTTCACAGTTTTATGAGATAAAACTTTGCCAAAAATTGACAGGAGAATTTTTAAACACAGGAAAATATATTTCAGGTTCAATTGTCCATTCATTGAATTTAATATCTTTCAAAGCGTTTCACAAATGTAAAAAGGCTTTGTACCTTTCAGCAAAAAAAATTTGTTTATTTCACAGTTTTATGAGATAAAACTTTGCCAAAAATTGACAGGAGCATTTTTAAACACAGAAAAATATATTTCAGGTTCAATTGTCCATTCATTGAATTTAATATCTTTCAAAGCGTTTCACAAATGTAAAAAGACTTTGTACCTTTCAGCAAAAAAAATTTGTTTATCTCACAGTTTTATGAGATAAAACTTTGCCAAAAATTGAAAGGAGCACTTTAAAACACAGAAAAATATATTTCAGGTTCAATTGTCCATTCATTGAATTTAATATCTTTCAAAGCGTTTCACAAATGTAAAAAGACTTTGTACCTTTCAGGAAAAAAATTTGATTATTTCACAGTTTTATGAGATAAAACTTTGCCAAAAATTGAAAGGAGCACTTTAAAACACAGAAAAATATATTTCAGGTTCAATTGTCCATTCATTGAATTTAATATCTTTCAAAGCGTTTCACAAATGTAAAAAGACTATGTACCTTTCAGCAAAAAAAATTTGTTTATTTCACAGTTTTATGAGATAAAACTTTGCCAAAAATTGAAAGGAGCACTTTAAAACACAGAAAAATATATTTCAGGTTCAATTGTCCATTCATTGAATTTAATATCTTTCAAAGCGTTTCACAAATGTAAAAAGACTTTGTACCTTTCAGCAAAAAAAATTTGTTTATCTCACAGTTTTATGAGATAAAACTTTGCCGAAAATTTAACAGGAACACTTTTATACACAGAAAAATATATTTCAGGTTCAATTGTCCATTCATTGAATTTAATATCTTTCAAAGCGTTTCACAAATGTAAAAAGACTTTGTACCTTTCAGCAAAAAAAATTTGTTTATTTCACAGTTTTATGAGATAAAACTTTGCCAAAAATTGAAAGGAGCACTTTAAAACACAGAAAAATATATTTCAGGTTCAATTGTCCATTCATTGAATTTAATATCTTTCAAAGCGTTTCACAAATGTAAAAAGACTTTGTACCTTTCAGCAAAAAAAATTTGTTTATCTCACAGTTTTATGAGATAAAACTTTGCCGAAAATTTAACAGGAACACTTTTATACACAGAAAAATATATTTCAGGTTCAATTGTCCATTCATTGAATTTAATATCTTTCAAAGCGTTTCACAAATGTAAAAAGACTTTGTACCTTTCAGCAAAAAAAATTTGTTTATTTCATAGTTTTATGATATAAAACTTTGCCAAAAATTTAACAGGAGCATTTTTATACACAGGAAAATATATTACAGGTTCAGTTGCTCGTTCATTGAATTTAATATCTTTCAAAGCGTTTCACAAATGTAAAAAGACTTTGTACCTTTCAGGAAAAAAATTTGATTATTTCACAGTTTTATGAGATAAAACTTTGCCAAAAATTGAAAGGAGCACTTTAAAACACAGAAAAATATATTTCAGGTTCAATTGTCCATTCATTGAATTTAATATCTTTCAAAGCGTTTCACAAATGTAAAAAGACTTTGTACCTTTCAGCAAAAAAAATTTGTTTATTTCAAAGTTTTATGAGATAAAACTTTGCCAAAAATTGATAGGAGTATTTTTAAACACAGAAAAATGTATTTCAGGTTCAATTGTCCATTCATTGAATTTAATATCTTTCAAAGCGTTTCACAAATGTAAAAAGACTTTGTACCTTTCAGCAAAAAAAATTTGTTTATTTCACAGTTTTATGAGATAAAACTTTGCCAAAAATTGACAGAATATTTTTAAACACAGAAAAATATATTTCAGGTTCAATTGTCCATTTATTGAATTTAATATCTTTCAGAGCGTTTCACAAATGTAAAAAGACTTTGTACCTTTCAGGAAAAAAATTTGATTATTTCACAGTTTTATGAGATAAAACTTTGCCAAAAATTGAAAGGAGCACTTTAAAACACAGAAAAATATATTTCAGGTTCAATTGTCCATTCATTGAATTTAATATCTTTCAAAGCGTTTCACAAATGTAAAAAGACTTTGTACCTTTCAGGAAAAAAATTTGATTATTTCACAGTTTTATGAGATAAAACTTTGCCAAAAATTGAAAGGAGCACTTTAAAACACAGAAAAATATATTTCAGGTTCAATTGTCCATTCATTGAATTTAATATCTTTCAAAGCGTTTCACAAATGTAAAAAGACTTTGTACCTTTCAGCAAAAAAAATTTGTTTACTTCAAAGTTTTATGAGATAAAACTTTGCCAAAAATTGATAGGAGCATTTTTAAACACAGAAAAATATATTTCAGGTTCAATTGTCCATTCATTGAATTTAATATCTTTCAAAGCGTTTCACAAATGTAAAAAGACTTTGTACCTTTCAGCAAAAAAAATTTGTTTATTTCAAAGTTTTATGAGATAAAACTTTGCCAAAAATTGATAGGAGTATTTTTAAACACAGAAAAATGTATTTCAGGTTCAATTGTCCATTCATTGAATTTAATATCTTTCAAAGCGTTTCACAAATGTAAAAAGACTTTGTACCTTTCAGCAAAAAAAATTTGTTTATTTCACAGTTTTATGAGATAAAACTTTGCCAAAAATTGACAGAATATTTTTAAACACAGAAAAATATATTTCAGGATTAATTGTCCATTTATTGAATTTAATATCTTTCAGAGCGTTTCACAAATGTAAAAAGACTTTGTACCTTTCAGCAAAAAAAATTTGATTATTTCACAGTTTTATGAGATAAAACTTTGCCAAAAATTGACAGGAGCACTTTTAAACACAGAAAAATATATTTCAGGTTCAACTGTCCATTCATTGAATTTAATATCTTTCAGAGCGTTTCACAAATGTAAAAAGACTTTGTACCTTTCAGCAAAAAAAATTTGTTTATTTCAAAGTTTTATGAGATAAAACTTTGCCAAAAATTGACAGGAGTATTTTTAAACACAGAAAAATATATTTCAGGATTAATTGTCCATTTATTGAATTTAATATCTTTCAGAGCGTTTCACAAATGTAAAAAGACTTTGTACCTTTCAGCAAAAAAAATTTATTATTTCACAGTTTTATGAGATAAAACTTTGCCAAAAATTGACAGAATATTTTTAAACACAGAAAAATATATTTCAGGTTCAATTGTCCATTCATTGAATTTAATATCTTTCAGAGCGTTTCACAAATGTAAAAAGACTTTGTACCTTTCAGGAAAAAAATTTGATTATTTCACAGTTTTATGAGATAAAACTTTGCCAAAAATTGAAAGGAGCACTTTTAAACACAGAAAAATATATTTCAGGTTCAATTGTCCATTCATTGAATTTAATATCTTTCAAAGCGTTTCACAAATGTAAAAAGACTTTGTACCTTTCAGCAAAAAAAATTTGTTTATTTCAAAGTTTTATGAGATAAAACTTTGCCAAAAATTGACAGGAGTATTTTTAAACACAGAAAAATATATTTCAGGATTAATTGTCCATTTATTGAATTTAATATCTTTCAGAGCGTTTCACAAATGTAAAAAGACTTTGTACCTTTCAGCAAAAAAAATTTGTTTATTTCACAGTTTTATGAGATAAAACTTTGCCAAAAATTGACAGGAGTATTTTTAAACACAGAAAAATATATTTCAGGATTAATTGTCCATTCATTGAATTTAATATCTTTCAGAGCGTTTCACAAATGTAAAAAGACTTTGTACCTTTCAGGAAAAAAATTTGATTATTTCACAGTTTTATGAGATAAAACTTTGCCAAAAATTGACAGAATATTTTTAAACACAGAAAAATATATTTCAGGTTCAATTGTCCATTCATTGAATTTAATATCTTTCAGAGCGTTTCACAAATGTAAAAAGACTTTGTACCTTTCAGGAAAAAAATTTGATTATTTCACAGTTTTATGAGATAAAACTTTGCCAAAAATTGAAAGGAGCACTTTTAAACACAGAAAAATATAGTTCAGGTTCAATTGTCCATTAATTGAATTTAATATCTTTCAAAGCGTTTCACAAATGTAAAAAGACTTTGTACCTTTCAGCAAAAAAAATTTGTTTATTTCAAAGTTTTATGAGATAAAACTTTGCCAAAAATTGATAGGAGTATTTTTAAACACAGAAAAATGTATTTCAGGTTCAATTGTCCATTCATTGAATTTAATATCTTTCAAAGCGTTTCACAAATGTAAAAAGACTTTGTACCTTTCAGCAAAAAAAATTTGTTTATTTCACAGTTTTATGAGATAAAACTTTGCCAAAAATTAACAGGAGCATTTTTAAACACATCAAAATATATTTCAGGTTCAATTGTCCATTCATTGAATTTAATATCTTTCAAAGCGTTTCACAAATGTAAAAAGACTTTGTACCTTTCAGCAAAAAAAATTTGTTTATTTCACAGTTTTATGAGATAAAACTTTGCCAAAAATTGACAGGAGTATTTTTAAACACAGAAAAATATATTTCAGGATTAGTTGTCCATTTTTTGAATTTAATATCTTTCAGAGCGTTTCACAAATGTAAAAAGACTTTGTACCTTTCAGCAAAAAAAATTTGATTATTTCACAGTTTTATGAGATAAAACTTTGCCAAAAATTGACAGGAGCACTTTTAAACACAGAAAAATATATTTCAGGTTCAATTGTCCATTCATTGAATTTAATATCTTTCAAAGCGTTTCACAAATGTATAAAGACTTTGTACCTTTCAGCAAAAAAAATTTGATTATTTCACAGTTTTATGAGATAAAACTTTGCCAAAAATTGATAGGAGTATTTTTAAACACAGAAAAATATATTTCAGGTTCAATTGTCCATTTTTTGAATTTAATATCTTTCAGAGCGTTTCACAAATGTAAAAAGACTTTGTACCTTTCAGCAAAAAAAATTTGATTATTTCACAGTTTTATGAGATAAAACTTTGCCAAAAATTGATAGGAGTATTTTTAAACACAGAAAAATATATTTCAGGTTCAATTGTCCATTCATTGAATTTAACATCTTTCAAAGCGTTTCACAAATGTAAAAAGACTTTGTACCTTTCAGCAAAAAAAATTTGTTTATTTCACAGTTTTATGAGATAAAACTTTGCCAAAAATTGACAGAATATTTTTAAACACAGAAAAATATATTTCAGGTTCAATTGCGCATTTATTGAATTTAATATCTTTCAAAGCGTTTCACAAATGTAAAAAGACTTTGTACCTTTCAGCAAAAAAAATTTGTTTATTTCACAGTTTTATGAGATAAAACTTTGCCAAAAATTGATAGGAGTATTTTTAAACACAGAAAAATATATTTCAGGTTCAATTGTCCATTCATTGAATTTAATATCTTTCAGAGCGTTTCACAAATGTAAAAAGACTTTGTACCTTTCAGGAAAAAAATTTGATTATTTCACAGTTTTATGAGATAAAACTTTGCCAAAAATTGATAGGAGTATTTTTAAACACAGAAAAATATATTTCAGGTTCAATTGTCCATTTTTTGAATTTAATATCTTTCAGAGCGTTTCACAAATGTAAAAAGACTTTGTACCTTTCAGCAAAAAAAATTTGATTATTTCACAGTTTTATGAGATAAAACTTTGCCAAAAATTGATAGGAGTATTTTTAAACACAGAAAAATATATTTCAGGTTCAATTGTCCATTCATTGAATTTAACATCTTTCAAAGCGTTTCACAAATGTAAAAAGACTTTGTACCTTTCAGCAAAAAAAATTTGTTTATTTCACAGTTTTATGAGATAAAACTTTGCCAAAAATTGACAGAATATTTTTAAACACAGAAAAATATATTTCAGGTTCAATTGTCCATTCATTGAATTTAATATCTTTCAAAGCGTTTCACAAATGTAAAAAGACTTTGTACCTTTCAGCAAAAAAAATTTGTTTATTTCAAAGTTTTATGAGATAAAACTTTGCCAAAAATTGACAGGAGTATTTTTAAACACAGAAAAATATATTTCAGGTTCAATTGTCCATTCATTGAATTAAATATCTTTCAGAGCGTTTCACAAATGTAAAAAGACTTTGTACCTTTCAGCAAAAAAAATTTGTTTATTTCACAGTTTTATGAGATAAAACTTTGCCAAAAATTGACAGGAGTATTTTTAAACACAGAAAAATATATTTCAGGATTAGTTGTCCATTTATTGAATTTAATATCTTTCAGAGCGTTTCACAAATGTAAAAAGACTTTGTACCTTTCAGCAAAAAAAATTTGATTATTTCACAGTTTTATGAGATAAAACTTTGCCAAAAATTGACAGGAGCACTTTTAAACACAGAAAAATATATTTCAGGTTCAATTGTCCATTCATTGAATTTAATATCTTTCAAAGCGTTTCACAAATGTAAAAAGACTTTGTACCTTTCAGCAAAAAAAATTTGTTTATTTCAAAGTTTTATGAGATAAAACTTTGCCAAAAATTGACAGGAGTATTTTTAAACACAGAAAAATATATTTCAGGATTAGTAGTCCATTTATTGAATTTAATATCTTTCAGAGCGTTTCACAAATGTAAAAAGACTTTGTACCTTTCAGCAAAAAAAATTTGATTATTTCACAGTTTTATGAGATAAAACTTTGCCAAAAATTGACAGGAGCACTTTTAAACACAGAAAAATATATTTCAGGTTCAATTGTCCATTCATTGAATTTAATATCTTTCAAAGCGTTTCACAAATGTAAAAAGACTTTGTACCTTTCAGCAAAAAAAATTTGTTTATTTCAAAGTTTTATGAGATAAAACTTTGCCAAAAATTGATAGGAGTATTTTTAAACACAGAAAAATATATTTCAGGTTCAATTGTCCATTCATTGAATTTAACTTCTTTCAAAGCGTTTCACAAATGTAAAAAGACTTTGTACCTTTCAGCAAAAAAAATTTGTTTATTTCACAGTTTTATGAGATAAAACTTTGCCAAAAATTGACAGGAGCATTTTTAAACACATCAAAATATATTTCAGGTTCAATTGTCCATTCATTGAATTTAATATCTTTCAGAGCGTTTCACAAATGTTAAAAGACTTTGTACCTTTCAGCAAAAAAAATTTGTTTATTTCACAGTTTTATGAGATAAAACTTTGCCAAAAATTGACAGGAGCATTTTTAAACACATCAAAATATATTTCAGGTTCAATTGTCCATTCATTGAATTTAATATCTTTCAAAGCGTTTCACAAATGTAAAAAGACTTTGTACCTTTCAGCAAAAAAAATTTGTTTATTTCACAGTTTTATGAGATAAAACTTTGCCAAAAATTGACAGGAGTATTTTTAAACACAGAAAAATATATTTCAGGATTAATTGTCCATTTATTGAATTTAATATCTTTCAGAGCGTTCCACAAATGTAAAAAGACTTTGTACCTTTCAGCAAAAAAAATTTGATTATTTCACAGTTTTATGAGATAAAACTTTGCCAAAAATTGATAGTAGTATTTTTAAACACAGAAAAATATATTTCAGGTTCAATTGTCCATTCATTGAATTTAATATCTTTCAAAGCGTTTCACAAATGTAAAAAGACTTTGTACCTTTCAGCAAAAAAAATTTGTTTATTTCACAGTTTTATGAGATAAAACTTTGCCAAAAATTGACAGGAGCATTTTTAAACACATAAAAATATATTTCAGGTTCAATTGTCCATTTATTGAATTTAATATCTTTCAAAGCGTTTCACAAATGTAAAAAGACTTTGTACCTTTCAGCAAAAAAACTTTGTTTATTTCAAAGTTTTATGAGATAAAACTTTGCCAAAAATTGATAGTAGTATTTTTAAACACAGAAAAATATATTTCAGGTTCAATTGTCCATTCATTGAATTTAATATCTTTCAAAGCGTTTCACAAATGTAAAAAGACTTTGTACCATTCAGCAAAAAAAATTTGTTTATTTCAAAGTTTTATGAGATAAAACTTTGCCAAAAATTGATAGGAGTATTTTTAAACACAGAAAAATATATTTCAGGTTCAATTGTCCATTCATTGAATTTAATATCTTTCAAAGCGTTTCACAAATGTAAAAAGACTTTGTACCTTTCAGCAAAAAAAATTTGTTTATTTCACAGTTTTATGAGATAAAACTTTGCCAAAAATTGACAGGAGTATTTTTAAACACAGAAAAATATATTTCAGGTTCAATTGTCCATTCATTGAATTTAATATCTTTCAAAGCGTTTCACAAATGTAAAAAGACTTTGTACCTTTCAGCAAAAAAAATTTGTTTACTTCAAAGTTTTATGAGATAAAACTTTGCCAAAAATTGATAGGAGCATTTTTAAACACAGAAAAATATATTTCAGGTTCAATTGTCCATTCATTGAATTTAATATCTTTCAGAGCGTTTCACAAATGTAAAAAGACTTTGTACCTTTCAGGAAAAAAATTTGATTATTTCACAATTTTATGAGATAAAACTTTGCCAAAAATTGAAAGGAGCACTTTTAAACACAGAAAAATTTATTTCAGGTTCAATTGTCCATTTTTTGAATTTAATATCTTTCAAAGCGTTTCACAAATGTAAAAAGACTTTGTACCTTTCAGCAAAAAAAATTTGTTTATTTCACAGTTTTATGAGATAAAACTTTGCCAAAAATTGATAGGAGCATTTTTAAACACAGAAAAATATATTTCAGGTTCAATTGTCCATTCATTGAATTTAATATCTTTCAAAGCGTTTCACAAATGTAAAAAGACTTTGTACCTTTCAGCAAAAAAAATTTGTTTACTTCAAAGTTTTATGAGATAAAACTTTGCCAAAAATTGATAGGAGCATTTTTAAACACAGAAAAATATATTTCAGGTTCAATTGTCCATTCATTGAATTTAATATCTTTCAGAGCGTTTCACAAATGTAAAAAGACTTTGTACCTTTCAGGAAAAAAATTTGATTATTTCACAGTTTTATGAGATAAAACTTTGCCAAAAATTGAAAGGAGCACTTTTAAACACAGAAAAATATATTTCAGGTTCAATTGTCCATTCATTGAATTTAATATCTTTCAAAGCGTTTCACAAATGTAAAAAGACTTTGTACCTTTCAGCAAAAAAAATTTGTTTATTTCAAAGTTTTATGAGATAAAACTTTGCCAAAAATTGATAGGAGTATTTTTAAACACAGAAAAATATATTTCAGGTTCAATTGTCCATTCATTGAATTTAATATCTTTCAAAGCGTTTCACAAATGTAAAAAGACTTTGTACCTTTCAGCAAAAAAAATTTGTTTATTTCAAAGTTTTATGAGATAAAACTTTGCCAAAAATTGATAGGAGTATTTTTAAACACAGAAAAATATATTTCAGGTTCAATTGTCCATTCATTGAATTTAATATCTTTCAAAGCGTTTCACAAATGTAAAAAGACTTTGTACCTTTCAGCAAAAAAAATTTGTTTATTTCACAGTTTTATGAGATAAAACTTTGCCAAAAATTGACAGGAGTATTTTTAAACACAGAAAAATATATTTCAGGATTAATTGTCCATTTATTGAATTTAATATCTTTCAGAGCGTTTCGCAAATGTAAAAAGACTTTGTACCTTTCAGCAAAAAAAATTTGTTTATTTCACAGTTTTATGAGATAAAACTTTGCCAAAAATTGACAGGAGCATTTTTAAACACATCAAAATATATTTCAGGTTCAATTGTCCATTCATTGAATTTAATATCTTTCAAAGCGTTTCACAAATGTAAAAAGACTTTGTACCTTTCAGCAAAAAAAATTTGTTTATTTCACAGTTTTATGAGATAAAACTTTGCCAAAAATTGACAGGAGTATTTTTAAACACAGAAAAATATATTTCAGGATTAATTGTCCATTTATTGAATTTAATATCTTTCAGAGCGTTTCACAAATGTAAAAACACTTTGTACCTTTCAGCAAAAAAAATTTGTTTATTTCACAGTTTTATGAGATAAAACTTTGCCAAAAATTGACAGGAGCATTTTTAAACACAGAAAAATATATTTCAGGTTCAATTGTCCATTCATTGAATTTAATATCTTTCAAAGCGTTTCACAAATGTAAAAAGACTTTGTACTTTTCAGCAAAAAAAATTCGTTTATTTCACAGTTTTATGAGATAAAACTTTGCCAAAAATTGACAGGAGCATTTTTAAACACAGAAAAATATATTTCAGGTTCAATTGTCCATTCATTGAATTTAATATCTTTCAGAGCGTTTCACAAATGTAAAAAGACTTTGTACCTTTCAGCAAAAAAAATTTGTTTATTTCACAGTTTTATGAGATAAAACTTTGCCAAAAATTGACAGGAGTATTTTTAAACACAGAAAAATATATTTCAGGATTAATTGTCCATTTATTGAATTTAATATCTTTCAGAGCGTTTCACAAATGTAAAAAGACTTTGTACCTTTCAGCAAAAAAAATTTGTTTATTTCACAGTTTTATGAGATAAAACTTTGCCAAAAATTGACAGGAGCACTTTTAAACACAGAAAAATATATTTCAGGTTCAATTGTCCATTCATTGAATTTAATATCTTTCAAAGCGTTTCACAAATGTAAAAAGACTTTGTACCTTTCAGCAAAAAAAATTTGTTTATTTCACAGTTTTATGAGATAAAACTTTGCCAAAAATTGACAGGAGCACTTTTAAACACAGAAAAATATATTTCAGGTTCAATTGTCCATTCATTGAATTTAATATCTTTCAAAGCGTTTCACAAATGTAAAAAGACTTTGTACCTTTCAGCAAAAAAAATTTGTTTATTTCAAAGTTTTATGAGATAAAACTTTGCCAAAAATTGATAGGAGTATTTTTAAACACAGAAAAATATATTTCAGGTTCAATTGTCCATTCATTGAATTTAATATCTTTCAAAGCGTTTCACAAATGTAAAAAGACTTTGTACCTTTCAGCAAAAAAAATTTGTTTATTTCCCAGTTTTATGAGATAAAACTTTGCCAAAAATTGACAGAATATTTTTAAACACAGAAAAATATATTTCAGGTTCAATTGTCCATTCATTGAATTTAATATCTTTCAGAGCGTTTCACAAATGTAAAAAGACTTTGTACCTTTCAGGAAAAAAATTTGATTATTTCACAGTTTTATGAGATAAAACTTTGCCAAAAATTGACAGGAGTATTTTTAAACACAAAAAAATATATCTCATGTTCAATTGTCCATTCATTGAATTTAATATCTTTCAAAGCGTTTCACAAATGTAAAAAGACTTTGTACCTTTCAGCAAAAAAAATTTGTTTATTTCCCAGTTTTATGAGATAAAACTTTGCCAAAAATTGACAGAATATTTTTAAACACAGAAAAATATATTTCAGGTTCAATTGTCCATTCATTGAATTTAATATCTTTCAGAGCGTTTCACAAATGTAAAAAGACTTTGTACCTTTCAGGAAAAAAATTTGATTATTTCACAGTTTTATGAGATAAAACTTTGCCAAAAATTGACAGAATATTTTTAAACACAGAAAAATATATTTCAGGTTCAATTGTCCATTCATTGAATTTAATATCTTTCAGAGCGTTTCACAAATGTAAAAAGACTTTGTACCTTTCAGCAAAAAAAATTTGTTTATTTCACAGTTTTATGAGATAAAACTTTGCCAAAAATTGACAGGAGCATTTTTATACACAGAAAAATATATTTCAGGTTCAATTGTCCATTCATTGAATTTAATATCTTTCAAAGCGTTTCACAAATGTAAAAAGACTTGGTACCTTTCAGCAAAAAAAATTTGTTTATTTCACAGTTTTATGAGATAAAACTTTGCCAAAAATTGACAGGAGCATTTTTAAACACAAAAAAATATATCTCATGTTCAATTGTCCATTCATTGAATTTAATATCTTTCAAAGCGTTTCACAAATGTAAAAAGACTTGGTACCTTTCAGCAAAAAAAAATTTGTTTATTTCACAGTTTTATGAGATAAAACTTTGCCAAAAATTGACAGGAGCATTTTTAAACACAAAAAAATATATCTCATGTTCAATTGTCCATTCATTGAATTTAATATCTTTCAAAGCGTTTCACAAATGTAAAAAAACTTTGTACTTTTCAGCAAAAAAAAATTTGTTTATTTCACAGTTTTATGAGATAAAACTTTGCCAAAAATTGATAGGAGTATTTTTAAACACAGAAAAATATATTTCAGGTTCAATTGTCCATTCATTGAATTTAATATCTTTCAAAGCGTTTCACAAATGTAAAAAGACTTTGTACCTTTCAGCAAAAAAAATTTGTTTATTTCAAAGTTTTATGAGATAAAACTTTGCCAAAAATTGATAGGAGTATTTTTAAACACAGAAAAATATATTTCAGGTTCAATTGTCCATTCATTGAATTTAATATCTTTCAAAGCGTTTCACAAATGTAAAAAGACTTTGTACCTTTCAGCAAAAAAAATTTGTTTATTTCAAAGTTTTATGAGATAAAACTTTGCCAAAAATTGATAGGAGTATTTTTAAACACAGAAAAATATATTTCAGGTTCAATTGTCCATTCATTGAATTTAATATCTTTCAAAGCGTTTCACAAATGTAAAAAGACTTTGTACCTTTCAGCAAAAAAAATTTGTTTATTTCACAGTTTTATGAGATAAAACTTTGCCAAAAATTGACAGGAGCATTTTTAAACACAAAAAAATATATCTCATGTTCAATTGTCCATTCATTGAATTTAATATCTTTCAAAGCGTTTCACAAATGTAAAAAAACTTTGTACTTTTCAGCAAAAAAAAATTTGTTTATTTCACAGTTTTATGAGATAAAACTTTGCCAAAAATTGATAGGAGTATTTTTAAACACAGAAAAATATATTTCATGTTCAATTGTCCATTCATTGAATTTAATATCTTTCAAAGCGTTTCACAAATGTAAAAAAACTTTGTACTTTTCAGCAAAAAAAAATTTGTTTATTTCACAGTTTTATGAGATAAAACTTTGCCAAAAATTGACAGGAGCACTTTTAAACACAGAAAAATATATTTCAGGTTCAATTGTCCATTCATTGAATTTAATATCTTTCAAAGCGTTTCACAAATGTAAAAAGACTTTGTACCTTTCAGCAAAAAAAATTTGTTTATTTCAAAGTTTTATGAGATAAAACTTTGCCAAAAATTGATAGGAGTATTTTTAAACACAGAAAAATATATTTCAGGTTCAATTGTCCATTCATTGAATTTAATATCTTTCAAAGCGTTTCACAAATGTAAAAAGACTTGGTACCTTTCAGCAAAAAAAAATTTGTTTATTTCACAGTTTTATGAGATAAAACTTTGCCAAAAATTGACAGGAGCATTTTTAAACACAAAAAAATATATCTCATGTTCAATTGTCCATTCATTGAATTTAATATCTTTCAAAGCGTTTCACAAATGTAAAAAAACTTTGTACTTTTCAGCAAAAAAAAATTTGTTTATTTCACAGTTTTATGAGATAAAACTTTGCCAAAAATTGATAGGAGTATTTTTAAACACAGAAAAATATATTTCAGGTTCAATTGTCCATTCATTGAATTTAATATCTTTCAAAGCGTTTCACAAATGTAAAAAGACTTTGTACCTTTCAGCAAAAAAAATTTGTTTATTTCAAAGTTTTATGAGATAAAACTTTGCCAAAAATTGATAGGAGTATTTTTAAACACAGAAAAATATATTTCAGGTTCAATTGTCCATTCATTGAATTTAATATCTTTCAAAGCGTTTCACAAATGTAAAAAGACTTTGTACCTTTCAGCAAAAAAAATTTGTTTATTTCAAAGTTTTATGAGATAAAACTTTGCCAAAAATTGATAGGAGTATTTTTAAACACAGAAAAATATATTTCAGGTTCAATTGTCCATTCATTGAATTTAATATCTTTCAAAGCGTTTCACAAATGTAAAAAGACTTTGTACCTTTCAGCAAAAAAAATTTGTTTATTTCACAGTTTTATGAGATAAAACTTTGCCAAAAATTGACAGGAGCATTTTTAAACACAAAAAAATATATCTCATGTTCAATTGTCCATTCATTGAATTTAATATCTTTCAAAGCGTTTCACAAATGTAAAAAAACTTTGTACTTTTCAGCAAAAAAAAATTTGTTTATTTCACAGTTTTATGAGATAAAACTTTGCCAAAAATTGATAGGAGTATTTTTAAACACAGAAAAATATATTTCATGTTCAATTGTCCATTCATTGAATTTAATATCTTTCAAAGCGTTTCACAAATGTAAAAAAACTTTGTACTTTTCAGCAAAAAAAAATTTGTTTATTTCACAGTTTTATGAGATAAAACTTTGCCAAAAATTGACAGGAGCACTTTTAAACACAGAAAAATATATTTCAGGTTCAATTGTCCATTCATTGAATTTAATATCTTTCAAAGCGTTTCACAAATGTAAAAAGACTTTGTACCTTTCAGCAAAAAAAATTTGTTTATTTCAAAGTTTTATGAGATAAAACTTTGCCAAAAATTGATAGGAGTATTTTTAAACACAGAAAAATATATTTCAGGTTCAATTGTCCATTCATTGAATTTAATATCTTTCAAAGCGTTTCACAAATGTAAAAAGACTTTGTACCTTTCAGCAAAAAAAATTTGTTTATTTCCCAGTTTTATGAGATAAAACTTTGCCAAAAATTGACAGAATATTTTTAAACACAGAAAAATATATTTCAGGTTCAATTGTCCATTCATTGAATTTAATATCTTTCAGAGCGTTTCACAAATGTAAAAAGACTTTGTACCTTTCAGGAAAAAAATTTGATTATTTCACAGTTTTATGAGATAAAACTTTGCCAAAAATTGACAGGAGTATTTTTAAACACAAAAAAATATATCTCATGTTCAATTGTCCATTCATTGAATTTAATATCTTTCAAAGCGTTTCACAAATGTAAAAAGACTTTGTACCTTTCAGCAAAAAAAATTTGTTTATTTCCCAGTTTTATGAGATAAAACTTTGCCAAAAATTGACAGAATATTTTTAAACACAGAAAAATATATTTCAGGTTCAATTGTCCATTCATTGAATTTAATATCTTTCAGAGCGTTTCACAAATGTAAAAAGACTTTGTACCTTTCAGGAAAAAAATTTGATTATTTCACAGTTTTATGAGATAAAACTTTGCCAAAAATTGACAGAATATTTTTAAACACAGAAAAATATATTTCAGGTTCAATTGTCCATTCATTGAATTTAATATCTTTCAGAGCGTTTCACAAATATAAAAAGACTTTGTACCTTTCAGGAAAAAAATTTGATTATTTCACAGTTTTATGAGATAAAACTTTGCCAAAAATTGACAGGAGCATTTTAATACACAGAAAAATATATTTCAGGTTCAATTGTCCATTCATTGAATTTAATATCTTTCAAAGCGTTTCACAAATGTAAAAAGACTTTGTACCTTTCAGCAAAAAAAATTTGTTTATTTCACAGTTTTATGAGATAAAACTTTGCCAAAAATTGACAGGAGCATTTTTATACACAGAAAAATATATTTCAGGTTCAATTGTCCATTCATTGAATTTAATATCTTTCAAAGCGTTTCACAAATGTAAAAAGACTTGGTACCTTTCAGCAAAAAAAATTTGTTTATTTCACAGTTTTATGAGATAAAACTTTGCCAAAAATTGACAGGAGCATTTTTAAACACAAAAAAATATATCTCATGTTCAATTGTCCATTCATTGAATTTAATATCTTTCAAAGCGTTTCACAAATGTAAAAAGACTTGGTACCTTTCAGCAAAAAAAAATTTGTTTATTTCACAGTTTTATGAGATAAAACTTTGCCAAAAATTGACAGGAGCATTTTTAAACACAAAAAAATATATCTCATGTTCAATTGTCCATTCATTGAATTTAATATCTTTCAAAGCGTTTCACAAATGTAAAAAAACTTTGTACTTTTCAGCAAAAAAAAATTTGTTTATTTCACAGTTTTATGAGATAAAACTTTGCCAAAAATTGATAGGAGCATTTTTAAACACAAAAAAATATATCTCATGTTCAATTGTCCATTCATTGAATTTAATATCTTTCAAAGCGTTTCACAAATGTAAAAAGACTTTGAACCTTTCAGCAAAAAAAATTTGATTATTTCACAGTTTTATGAGATAAAACTTTGCCAAAAATTGACAGGAGCATTTTAATACACAGAAAAATATATTTCAGGTTCAATTGTCCATTCATTGAATTTAATATCTTTCAAAGCGTTTCACAAATGTAAAAAGACATTGTACCTTTCAGCAAAAAAAATTTGTTTATTTCACAGTTTTATGAGATAAAACTTTGCCAAAAATTGACAGAATATTTTTAAACACAGAAAAATATATTTCAGGTTCAATTGTCCATTTATTGAATTTAATATCTTTCAAAGCGTTTCACAAATGTAAAAAGACTTTGTACCTTTCAGCAAAAAAAATTTGTTTATTTCACAGTTTTATGAAATACAACTTTGCCAAAAATTAACAGGAGCATTTTTAAACACATCAAAATATATTTCAGGTTCAATTGTCCATTCATTGAATTTAATATCTTTCAAAGCGCTTCACAAATGTAAAAAGACTTTGTACCTTTCAGCAAAAAAAATTTGTTTATTTCACAGTTTTATGAGATAAAACTTTGCCAAAAATTGACAGGAGTATTTTTAAACACAGAAAAATATATTTCAGGATTAATTGTCCATTTATTGAATTTAATATCTTTCAGAGCGTTTCACAAATGTAAAAAGACTTTGTACCTTTCAGCAAAAAAAATTTGATTATTTCACAGTTTTATGAGATAAAACTTTGCCAAAAATTGACAGGAGCACTTTTAAACACAGAAAAATATATTTCAGGTTCAATTGTCCATTCATTGAATTTAATATCTTTCAAAGCGTTTCACAAATGTAAAAAGACTTTGTACCTTTCAGCAAAAAAAATTTGTTTATTTCAAAGTTTTATGAGATAAAACTTTGCCAAAAATTGATAGGAGTATTTTTAAACACAGAAAAATATATTTCAGGTTCAATTGTCCATTCATTGAATTTAATATCTTTCAAAGCGTTTCACAAATGTAAAAAGACTTTGTACCTTTCAGCAAAAAAAATTTGTTTATTTCCCAGTTTTATGAGATAAAACTTTGCCAAAAATTGACAGAATATTTTTAAACACAGAAAAATATATTTCAGGTTCAATTGTCCATTCATTGAATTTAATATCTTTCAGAGCGTTTCACAAATGTAAAAAGACTTTGTACCTTTCAGGAAAAAAATTTGATTATTTCACAGTTTTATGAGATAAAACTTTGCCAAAAATTGACAGGAGTATTTTTAAACACAAAAAAATATATCTCATGTTCAATTGTCCATTCATTGAATTTAATATCTTTCAAAGCGTTTCACAAATGTAAAAAGACTTTGTACCTTTCAGCAAAAAAAATTTGTTTATTTCCCAGTTTTATGAGATAAAACTTTGCCAAAAATTGACAGAATATTTTTAAACACAGAAAAATATATTTCAGGTTCAATTGTCCATTCATTGAATTTAATATCTTTCAGAGCGTTTCACAAATGTAAAAAGACTTTGTACCTTTCAGGAAAAAAATTTGATTATTTCACAGTTTTATGAGATAAAACTTTGCCAAAAATTGACAGAATATTTTTAAACACAGAAAAATATATTTCAGGTTCAATTGTCCATTCATTGAATTTAATATCTTTCAGAGCGTTTCACAAATGTAAAAAGACTTTGTACCTTTCAGGAAAAAAATTTGATTATTTCACAGTTTTATGAGATAAAACTTTGCCAAAAATTGACAGGAGCATTTTAATACACAGAAAAATATATTTCAGGTTCAATTGTCCATTCATTGAATTTAATATCTTTCAAAGCGTTTCACAAATGTAAAAAGACTTTGTACCTTTCAGCAAAAAAAATTTGTTTTTTTCACAGTTTTATGAGATAAAACTTTGCCAAAAATTGACAGGAGCATTTTTATACGCAGAAAAATATATTTCAGGTTCAATTGTCCATTCATTGAATTTAATATCTTTCAAAGCGTTTCACAAATGTAAAAAGACTTGGTACCTTTCAGCAAAAAAAATTTGTTTATTTCACAGTTTTATGAGATAAAACTTTGCCAAAAATTGACAGGAGCATTTTTAAACACAAAAAAATATATCTCATGTTCAATTGTCCATTCATTGAATTTAATATCTTTCAAAGCGTTTCACAAATGTAAAAAGACTTGGTACCTTTCAGCAAAAAAAAATTTGTTTATTTCACAGTTTTATGAGATAAAACTTTGCCAAAAATTGACAGGAGCATTTTTAAACACAAAAAAATATATCTCATGTTCAATTGTCCATTCATTGAATTTAATATCTTTCAAAGCGTTTCACAAATGTAAAAAAACTTTGTACTTTTCAGCAAAAAAAAATTTGTTTATTTCACAGTTTTATGAGATAAAACTTTGCCAAAAATTGATAGGAGCATTTTTAAACACAAAAAAATATGTCTCATGTTCAATTGTCCATTCATTGAATTTAATATCTTTCAAAGCGTTTCACAAATGTAAAAAGACTTTGAACCTTTCAGCAAAAAAAATTTGATTATTTCACAGTTTTATGAGATAAAACTTTGCCAAAAATTGACAGGAGCATTTTAATACACAGAAAAATATATTTCAGGTTCAATTGTCCATTCATTGAATTTAATATCTTTCAAAGCGTTTCACAAATGTAAAAAGACTTTGTACCTTTCAGCAAAAAAAATTTGTTTATTTCACAGTTTTATGAGATAAAACTTTGCCAAAAATTGACAGGAGCATTTTTATACACAGAAAAATATATTTCAGGTTCAATTGTCCATTCATTGAATTTAATATCTTTCAAAGCGTTTCACAAATGTAAAAAGACTTGGTACCTTTCAGCAAAAAAAATTTGTTTATTTCACAGTTTTATGAGATATAACTTTGCCAAAAATTGACAGGAGCACTTTTAAACACAAAAAAATATATCTCATGTTCAATTGTCCATTCATTGAATTTAATATCTTTCAAAGCGTTTCACAAATGTAAAAAGACTTTGAACCTTTCAGCAAAAAAAATTTGATTATTTCACAGTTTTATGAGATAAAACTTTGCCAAAAATTTAACAGGAGCATTTTTATACACAGAAAAATAAATTTCAGGTTCAATTGTCCATTCATTGAATTTAATATCTTTCAAAGCGTTTCACAAATGTAAAAAGACTTTGTACCTTTCAGCAAAAAAAATTTGTTTATTTCACAGTTTTATGAGATAAAACTTTGCCAAAAAATGACAGGAGCATTTTTATATACAGAAAAATATATTTCAGGTTCAATTGTCCATTCATTGAATTTAATATCTTTCAAAGCGTTTCACAAATGTAAAAAGACTTTGTACCTTTCAGCAAAAAAAATTTGTTTATTTCACAGTTTTATGAGATAAAACTTTGCCAAAAATTGACAGGAGCATTTTTAAACACATCAAAATATATTTCAGGTTCAATTGTCCATTCATTGAATATAATATCTTTCAAAGCGTTTCACAAATGTAAAAAGACTTGGTACCTTTCAGCAAAAAAAATTTGTTTATTTCACAGTTTTATGAGATAAAACTTTGCCAAAAATTGACAGGAGCATTTTTAAACACAAAAAAATATATCTCATGTTCAATTGTCCATTCATTGAATTTAATATCTTTCAAAGCGTTTCACAAATGTAAAAAAACTTTGTACTTTTCAGCAAAAAAAAATTTGTTTATTTCACAGTTTTATGAGATAAAACTTTGCCAAAAATTGACAGGAGCATTGTTAAACACAAAAAAATATATCTCATGTTCAATTGTCCATTCATTGAATTTAATATCTTTCAAAGCGTTTCACAAATGTAAAAAGACTTTGAACCTTTCAGCAAAAAAAATTTGATTATTTCACAGTTTTATGAGATAAAACTTTGCCAAAAATTGACAGGAGCATTTTTAAACACATCAAAATATATTTCAGGTTCAATTGTCCATTCATTGAATTTAATATCTTTCAAAGCGTTTCACAAATGTAAAAAGACTTTGTACCTTTCAGCAAAAAAAATTTGTTTATTTCACAGTTTTATGAGATAAAACTTTGCCAAAAATTGACAGGAGCATTTTTAAACACATCAAAATATATTTCAGGTTCAATTGTCCATTCATTGAATTTAATATCTTTCAAAGCGTTTCACAAATGTAAAAAGACTTTGTACTTTTCAGCAAAAAAAATTTGTTTATTTCACAGTTTTATGAGATAAAACTTTGCCAAAAATTGACAGAATATTTTTAAACACAGAAAAATATATTTCAGGTTCAATTGTCCATTCATTGAATTTAATTTCTTTCAAAGCGTTTCACAAATGTAAAAAGACTTTGTACCTTTCAGCAAAAAAAATTTGATTATTTCACAGTTTTATGAGATAAAACTTTGCCAAAAATTGTCTGGAGTATTTTTAAACACAAAAAAATATATCTCATGTTCAATTGTCCATTCATTGAATTTAATTTCTTTCAAAGCGTTTCACAAATGTAAAAAGACTTTGTACCTTTCAGCAAAAAAAATTTGTTTATTTCCCAGTTTTATGAGATAAAACTTTGCCAAAAATTGTCTGGAGTATTTTTAAACACAAAAAAATATATCTCATGTTCAATTGTCCATTCATTGAATTTAATTTCTTTCAAAGCGTTTCACAAATGTAAAAAGACTTTGTACCTTTCAGCAAAAAAAATTTGTTTATTTCCCAGTTTTATGAGATAAAACTTTGCCAAAAATTGACAGAATATTTTTAAACACAGAAAAATATATTTCAGGTTCAATTGTCCATTCATTGAATTTAATATCTTTCAGAGCGTTTCACAAATGTAAAAAGACTTTGTACCTTTCAGGAAAAAAATTTGATTATTTCACAGTTTTATGAGATAAAACTTTGCCAAAAATTGACAGAATATTTTTAAACACAGAAAAATATATTTCAGGTTCAATTGTCCATTCATTGAATTTAATATCTTTCAGAGCGTTTCACAAATGTAAAAAGACTTTGTACCTTTCAGGAAAAAAATTTGATTATTTCACAGTTTTATGAGATAAAACTTTGCCAAAAATTGACAGGAGCATTTTAATACACAGAAAAATATATTTCAGGTTCAATTGTCCATTCATTGAATTTAATATCTTTCAAAGCGTTTCACAAATGTAAAAAGACTTTGTACCTTTCAGCAAAAAAAATTTGTTTATTTCACAGTTTTATGAGATAAAACTTTGCCAAAAATTGACAGGAGCATTTTTATACACAGAAAAATATATTTCAGGTTCAATTGTCCATTCATTGAATTTAATATCTTTCAAAGCGTTTCACAAATGTAAAAAGACTTGGTACCTTTCAGCAAAAAAAAATTTGTTTATTTCACAGTTTTATGAGATAAAACTTTGCCAAAAATTGACAGGAGCATTTTTAAACACAAAAAAATATATCTCATGTTCAATTGTCCATTCATTGAATTTAATATCTTTCAAAGCGTTTCACAAATGTAAAAAAACTTTGTACTTTTCAGCAAAAAACAATTTGTTTATTTCACAGTTTTATGAGATAAAACTTTGCCAAAAATTGATAGGAGCATTTTTAAACACAAAAAAATATATCTCATGTTCAATTGTCCATTCATTGAATTTAATATCTTTCAAAGCGTTTCACAAATGTAAAAAGACTTTGAACCTTTCAGCAAAAAAAATTTGATTATTTCACAGTTTTATGAGATAAAACTTTGCCAAAAATTGACAGGAGCATTTTAATACACAGAAAAATATATTTCAGGTTCAATTGTCCATTCATTGAATTTAATATCTTTCAAAGCGTTTCACAAATGTAAAAAGACTTTGTACCTTTCAGCAAAAAAAATTTGTTTATTTCACAGTTTTATGAGATAAAACTTTGCCAAAAATTGACAGGAGCATTTTTATACACAGAAAAATATATTTCAGGTTCAATTGTCCATTCATTGAATTTAATATCTTTCAAAGCGTTTCACAAATGTAAAAAGACTTGGTACCTTTCAGCAAAAAAAATTTGTTTATTTCACAGTTTTATGAGATATAACTTTGCCAAAAATTGACAGGAGCACTTTTAAACACAAAAAAATATATCTCATGTTCAATTGTCCATTCATTGAATTTAATATCTTTCAAAGCGTTTCACAAATGTAAAAAGACTTTGAACCTTTCAGCAAAAAAAATTTGATTATTTCACAGTTTTATGAGATAAAACTTTGCCAAAAATTTAACAGGAGCATTTTTATACACAGAAAAATAAATTTCAGGTTCAATTGTCCATTCATTGAATTTAATATCTTTCAAAGCGTTTCACAAATGTAAAAAGACTTTGTACCTTTCAGCAAAAAAAATTTGTTTATTTCACAGTTTTATGAGATAAAACTTTGCCAAAAAATGACAGGAGCATTTTTATATACAGAAAAATATATTTCAGGTTCAATTGTCCATTCATTGAATTTAATATCTTTCAAAGCGTTTCACAAATGTAAAAAAACTTTGTACTTTTCAGCAAAAAAAAATTTGTTTATTTCACAGTTTTATGAGATAAAACTTTGCCAAAAATTGACAGGAGCATTGTTAAACACAAAAAAATATATCTCATGTTCAATTGTCCATTCATTGAATTTAATATCTTTCAAAGCGTTTCACAAATGTAAAAAGACTTTGAACCTTTCAGCAAAAAAAATTTGATTATTTCACAGTTTTATGAGATAAAACTTTGCCAAAAATTGACAGGAGCATTTTTAAACACATCAAAATATATTTCAGGTTCAATTGTCCATTCATTGAATTTAATATCTTTCAAAGCGTTTCACAAATGTAAAAAGACTTTGTACCTTTCAGCAAAAAAAATTTGTTTATTTCACAGTTTTCTGAGATAAAACTTTGCCAAAAATTGACAGGAGCATTTTTAAACACATCAAAATATATTTCAGGTTCAGTTGTCCATTCATTGAATTTAATATCTTTCAAAGCGTTTCACAAATGTAAAAAGACTTGGTACCTTTCAGCAAAAAAAATTTGTTTATTTCACAGTTTTATGAGATAAAACTTTGCCAAAAATTGACAGGAGCATTTTTAAACACAAAAAAATATATCTCATGTTCAATTGTCCATTCATTGAATTTAATATCTTTCAAAGCGTTTCACAAATGTAAAAAAACTTTGTACTTTTCAGCAAAAAAAAATTTGTTTATTTCACAGTTTTATGAGATAAAACTTTGCCAAAAATTGACAGGAGCATTTTTATACACAGAAAAATATATTTCAGGTTCAATTGTCCATTCATTGAATTTAATATCTTTCAAAGCGTTTCACAAATGTAAAAAGACTTTGTACTTTTCAGCAAAAAAAATTTGTTTATTTCACAGTTTTATGAGATAAAACTTTGTCAAAAATTGATAGGAGCATTTTTAAACACAAAAAAATATATCTCATGTTCAATTGTCCATTCATTGAATTTAATATCTTTCAAAGCGTTTCACAAATGTAAAAAGACTTTGAACCTTTCAGCAAAAAAAAATTGATTATTTCACAGTTTTATGAGATAAAACTTTGCCAAAAATTAAACAGGAGCATTTTTAAACACAAAAAAATATATCTCATGTTCAATTGTCCATTCATTGAATTTAATATCTTTCAAAGCGTTTCACAAATGTAAAAAGACTTTGTACCTTTCAGCAAAAAAAATTTGTTTATTTCACAGTTTTATGAGATAAAACTTTGCCAAAAATTGATAGGAGCATTTTTAAACACAGAAAAATATATTTCAGGTTCAATTGTCCATTCATTGAATTTAATATCTTTCAAAGCGTTTCACAAATGTAAAAAGACTTTGTACCTTTCAGCAAAAAAAATTTGTTTATTTCACAGTTTTATGAGATAAAACTTTGCCAAAAATTGACAGGAGCATTTTTAAACACAAAAAAATATATCTCATGTTCAATTGTCCATTCATTGAATTTAATTTCTTTCAAAGCGTTTCACAAATGTAAAAAGACTTTGTACCTTTCAGCAAAAAAAATTTGTTTATTTCACAGTTTTATGAGATAAAACTTTGCCAAAAATTGACAGGAGCATTTTTAAACACAAAAAAATATATTTCAGGTTCAATTGTCCATTCATTGAATTTAATATCTTTCAAAGCGTTTCACAAATGTAAAAAGACTTTGTACCTTTCAGCAAAAAAAATGTGTTTATTTCACAGTATTATGAGATAAAACTTTGCCAAAAATTGACAGAAGCATTTTTATACACAGAAAAATATATTTCAGGTTCAATTGTCCATTCATTGAATTTAATATCTTTCAAAGCGTTTCACAAATGTAAAAAGACTTGGTACCTTTCAGCAAAAAAAATTTGTTTATTTCACAGTTTTATGATATAAAACTTTGCCAAAAATTTAACAGGAGCATTTTTATACACAGAAAAATATATTTCAGGTTCAATTGTCCATTCATTGAATTTAATATCTTTCAAAGCGTTTCACAAATGTAAAAAGACTTTGTACCTTTCAGCAAAAAAAATTTGTTTATTTCACAGTTTTATGAGATAAAACTTTGCCAAAAATTGACAGGAGCATTTTTAAACACAGAAAAATATATTTCAGGTTCAATTGTCCATTTATTGAATTTAATATCTTTCAAAGCGTTTCACAAATGTAAAAAGACTTTGTACCTTTCGGCAAAAAAAATTTGTTTATTTCACAGTTTTATGAGATAAAACTTTGCCAAAAATTGACAGGAGCATTTTTAAACACAAAAAAATATATTTCAGGTTCAATTGTCCATTCATTGAATTTAATATCTTTCAAAGCGCTTCACAAATGTAAAAAGACTTTGTACCTTTCAGGAAAAAAATTTGATTATTTCACAGTTTTATGAGATAAAACTTTGCCAAAAATTTAACAGGAGCATTTTTATACACAGAAAAATATATTTCAGGTTCAATTGTCCATTTATTGAATTTAATATGTTTCAAAGCGTTTCACAAATGTAAAAAGACTTTGTACCTTTCAGCAAAAAAAATTTGTTTATTTCACAGTTTTATGAGATAAAACTTTGCCAAAAATTGACAGGAGTATTTTTAAACACAGAAAAAAATATTTCAGGTTCAATTGTCCATTCATTGAATTTAATATCTTTCAAAGCGTTTCACAAATGTAAAAAGACTTTGTACCTTTCAGCAAAAAAAATTTGTTTATTTCACAGTTTTATGAGATAAAACTTTGCCAAAAATTGACAGGAGCGTTTTTAAACACAAAAAAATATATTTCAGGTTCAATTGTCCATTCATTGAATTTAATATCTTTCAAAGCGTTTCACAAATGTAAAAAGACTTTGTACCTTTCAGCAAAAAAAATGTGTTTATTTCACAGTTTTATGAGATAAAACTTTGCCAAAAATTGACAGGAGCATTTTTATACACAGAAAAATATATTTCAGGTTCAATTGTCCATTCATTGAATTTAATATCTTTCAAAGCGTTTCACAAATTTAAAAAGACTTGGTACCTTTCAGCAAAAAAAATTTGTTTATTTCACAGTTTTATGATATAAAACTTTGCCAAAAATTTAACATTAGCATTTTTTTACACAGAAAAATATATTTCAGGTTCAATTGTCCATTCATTGAATTTAATATCTTTCAAAGCGTTTCACAAATGTAAAAAGACTTTGTACCTTTCAGCAAAAAAAATTTGTTTATTTCACAGTTTTATGAGATAAAACTTTGCCAAAAATTGACAGGAGCATTTTTAAACACAAAAAAATATATTTCAGGTTCAATTGTCCATTCATTGAATTTAATATCTTTCAAAGCGTTTCACAAATGTAAAAAGACTTGGTACCTTTCAGCAAAAAAAATGTGTTTATTTCACAGTTTTATGAGATAAAACTTTGCCAAAAATTGACAGGAGTATTTTTAAACACAGAAAAAAATATTTCAGGTTCAATTGTCCATTCATTGAATTTAATATCTTTCAAAGCGTTTCACAAATGTAAAAAGACTTTGTACCTTTCAGCAAAAAAAATTTGTTTATTTCACAGTTTTATGAGATAAAACTTTGCCAAAAATTGACAGGAGTATTTTTAAACACAGAAAAATATATTTCAGGTTCAATTGTCCATTTATTGAATTTAATATGTTTCAAAGCGTTTCACAAATGTAAAAAGACTTTGTACCTTTCAGCAAAAAAAATTTGTTTATTTCACAGTTTTATGAGATAAAACTTTGACAAAAATTGACAGGAGTATTTTTAAACACAGAAAAATATATTTCAGGTTCAATTGTCCATTCATTGAATTTAATATCTTTCAAAGCGTTTCACAAATGTAAAAAGACTTTGTACCTTTCAGCAAAAAAAATTTGTTTATTTCACAGTTTTATGAGATAAAACTTTGCCAAAAATTGACAGGAGTATTTTTAAACACAGAAAAATATATTTCAGGTTCAATTGTCCATTTATTGAATTTAATATGTTTCAAAGCGTTTCACAAATGTAAAAAGACTTTGTACCTTTCAGCAAAAAAAATTTGTTTATTTCACAGTTTTATGAGATAAAACTTTGCCAAAAATTGACAGGAGTATTTTTAAACACAGAAAAATATATTTCAGGTTCAATTGTCCATTCATTGAATTTAATATCTTTCAAAGCGTTTCACAAATGTAAAAAGACTTTGTACCTTTCAGCAAAAAAAATTTGTTTATTTCACAGTTTTATGAGATAAAACTTTGCCAAAAATTGACAGGAGCGTTTTTAAACACAAAAAAATATATTCCAGGTTCAATTGTCCATTCATTGAATTTAATATCTTTCAAAGCGTTTCACAAATGTAAAAAGACTTTGTACCTTTCAGCAAAAAAAATGTGTTTATTTCACAGTTTTATGAGATAAAACTTTGCCAAAAATTGACAGGAGCATTTTTATACACAGAAAAATATATTTCAGGTTCAATTGTCCATTCATTGAACTTAATATCTTTCAAAGCGTTTCACAAATGTAAAAAGACTTGGTACCTTTCAGCAAAAAAAATTTGTTTATTTTACAGTTTTATGATATAAAACTTTGCCAAAAATTTAACAGGAGCATTTTTTTACACAGAAAAATATATTTCAGGTTCAATTGTCCATTCATTGAATTTAATATCTTTCAAAGCGTTTCACAAATGTAAAAAGACTTTGTACCTTTCAGCAAAAAAAATTTGTTTATTTCACAGTTTTATGAGATAAAACTTTGCCAAAAATTGACAGGAGCATTTTTATACACAGAAAAATATATTTCAGGTTCAATTGTCCATTCATTGAATTTAATATCTTTCAAAGCGTTTCACAAATGTAAAAAGACTTGGTACCTTTCAGCAAAAAAAATTTGTTTATTTCACAGTTTTATGATATATAACTTTGCCAAAAATTTAACAGGAGCATTTTTATACACAGAAAAATATATTTCAGGTTCAATTGTCCATTCATTGAATTTAATATCTTTCAAAGCGTTTCACAAATGTAAAAAGACTTTGTACCTTTCAGCAAAAAAAATTTGATTATTTCACAGTTTTATGAGATAAAACTTTGCCAAAAATTGACAGGAGCATTTTTAAACACAAAAAAATATATTTCAGGTTCAATTGTCCATTCATTGAATTTAATATCTTTCAAAGCGTTTCACAAATGTAAAAAGACTTTGTACCTTTCAGCAAAAAAAATTTGTTTATTTCACAGTTTTATGAGATAAAACTTTGCCAAAAATTGACAGGAGCATTTTTAAACACAAAAAAATATATTTCAGGTTCAATTGTCCATTCATTGAATTTAATATCTTTCAAAGCGTTTCACAAATGTAAAAAGACTTTGTACCTTTCAGCAAAAAAAATTTGATTATTTCACAGTTTTATGAGATAAAACTTTGCCAAAAATTTAACAGGAGCATTTTTATACACAGAAAAATATATTTCAGGTTCAATTGTCCATTCATTGAATTTAATATCTTTCAAAGCGTTGCACAAATGTAAAAAGACTTTGTACCTTTCAGCAAAAAAAATGTGTTTATTTCACAGTATTATGAGATAAAACTTTGCCAAAAATTGACAGGAGCATTTTTTTACACAGAAAAATATATTTCAGGTTCAATTGTCCATTCATTGAATTTAATATCTTTCAAAGCGTTTCACAAATGTAAAAAGACTTTGTACCTTTCAGCAAAAAAAATGTGTTTATTTCACAGTTTTATGATATAAAACTTTGCCAAAAATTTAACAGGAGCATTTTTATACACAGAAAAATATATTTCACTTTCAATAGTCCATTCATTGAATTTAATATCTTTCAAAGCGTTATGTAAAAAGACTTTGTACCTTTCAGCAAAAAAAATTTGTTTATTTCACAGTTTTATGAGATAAAACTTTGCCAAAAATTGACAGGAGCATTTTTAAACACAAAAAAATATATTTCAGGTTCAATTGTCCATTCATTGAATTTAATATCTTTCAAAGCGTTTCACAAATGTAAAAAGACTTTGTACCTTTCAGCAAAAAAAATTTGTTTATTTCACAGTTTTATGAGATAAAACTTTGCCAAAAATTGACAGGAGCATTTTTTAACACAAAAAAATATATTTCAGGTTCAATTGTCCATTCATTGAATTTAATATCTTTCAAAGCGTTTCACAAATGTAAAAAGACTTTGTACCTTTCAGCAAAAAAAATTTGTTTATTTCACAGTTTTATGAGATAAAACTTTGCCAAAAATTGACAGGAGCATTTTTAAACACAAAAAAATATATTTCAGGTTCAATTGTCCATTCATTGAATTTAATATCTTTCAAAGCGTTTCACAAATGTAAAAAGACTTTGTACCTTTCAGCAAAAAAAATTTGATTATTTCACAGTTTTTCGAGATAAAACTTTGCCAAAAATTTAACAGGAGCATTTTTATACACAGAAAAATATATTTCAGGTTCAATTGTCCATTCATTGAATTTAATATCTTTCAAAGCGTTTCACAAATGTAAAAAGACTTTGTACCTTTCAGCAAAAAAAATGTGTTTATTTCACAGTTTTATGATATAAAACTTTGCCAAAAATTTAACAGGAGCATTTTTATACACAGAAAAATATATTTCAGGTTCAATTGTCCATTCATTGAATTTAATATCTTTCAAAGCGTTATGTAAAAAGACTTTGTACCTTTCAGCAAAAAAAATTTGTTTATTTCACAGTTTTATGAGATAAAACTTTGCCAAAAATTGACAGGAGCATTTTTAAACACAAAAAAATATATTTCAGGTTCAATTGTCCATTCATTGAATTTAATATCTTTCAAAGCGTTTCACAAATGTAAAAAGACTTTGTACCTTTCAGCAAAAAAAATTTGTTTATTTCACAGTTTTATGAGATAAAACTTTGCCAAAAATTGACAGGAGCATTTTTAAACACAAAAAAATATATTTCAGGTTCAATTGTCCATTCATTGAATTTAATATCTTTCAAAGCGTTTCACAAATGTAAAAAGACTTTGTACCTTTCAGCAAAAAAAATTTGATTATTTCACAGTTTTTCGAGATAAAACTTTGCCAAAAATTTAACAGGAGCATTTTTATACACAGAAAAATATATTTCAGGTTCAATTGTCCATTCATTGAATTTAATATCTTTCAAAGCGTTTCACAAATGTAAAAAGACTTTGTACCTTTCAGCAAAAAAAATGTGTTTATTTCACAGTTTTATGATATAAAACTTTGCCAAAAATTTAACAGGAGCATTTTTATACACAGAAAAATATATTTCAGGTTCAATTGTCCATTCATTGAATTTAATATCTTTCAAAGCGTTTCACAAATGTAAAAAGACTTTGTACCTTTCAGCAAAAAAAATTTGTTTATTTCACAGTTTTATGAGATAATACTTTGCCAAAAATTGACAGGAGCATTTTTATACACAGAAAAATATATTTCAGGTTCAATTGTCCATTCATTGAATTTAATATCTTTCAAAGCGTTTCACAAATGTAAAAAGACTTTGTACCTTTCAGCAAAAAAAATTTGTTTATTTCACAGTTTTATGAGATAAAACTTTGCCAAAAATTGACAGGAGCATTTTTAAACACAAAAAAATATATTTCAGGTTCAATTGTCCATTCATTGAATTTAATATCTTTCAAAGCGTTTCACAAATGTAAAAAGACTTTGTACCCTTCAGCAAAAAAAATTTGTTTATTTCACAGTTTTATGATATAAAACTTTGCCAAAAATTTAACAGGAGCATTTTTATACACAGAAAAATATATTTCAGGTTCAATTGTCCATTCATTGAATTTAATATCTTTCAAAGCGTTTCACAAATGTAAAAAGACTTTGTACCTTTCAGCAAAAAAAATTTGTTTATTTCACAGTTTTATGAGATAAAACTTTGCCAAAAATTGACAGGAGCATTTTTAAACACAAAAAATCATATTTCAGGTTCAATTGTCCATTCATTGAATTTAATATCTTTCAAAGCGTTTCACAAATGTAAAAAGACTTTGTACCTTTCAGCAAAAAAAATTTGTTTATTTCACAGTTTTATGAGATTAAACTTTGCCAAAAATTTAACAGGAGCATTTTTATACACAGAAAAATATATTTCAGGTTCAATTGTCCATTCATTGAATTTAATATCTTTCAAAGCGTTTCACAAATGTAAAAAGACTTTGTACCTTTCAGCAAAAAAAATGTGTTTATTTCACAGTTTTATGATATAAAACTTTGCCAAAAATTTAACAGGAGCATTTTTATACACAGAAAAATATATTTCAGGTTCAATTGTCCATTCATTGAATTTAATATCTTTCAAAGCGTTTCACAAATGTAAAAAGACTTTGTACCTTTCAGCAAAAAAAATGTGTTTATTTCACAGTTTTATGAGATAAAACTTTGCCAAAAATTGACAGGAGCATTTTTATACACAGAAAAATATATTTCAGGTTCAATTGTCCATTCATTGAATTTAATATCTTTCAAAGCGTTTCACAAATGTAAAAAGACTTGGTACCTTTCAGCAAAAAAAATTTGTTTATTTCACAGTTTTATGATATAAAACTTTGCCAAAAATTTAACAGGAGCATTTTTATACACAGAAAAATATATTTCAGGTTCAATTGTCCATTCATTGAATTTAATATCTTTCAAAGCGTTTCACAAATGTAAAAAGACTTTGTACCTTTCAGCAAAAAAAATTTGTTTATTTCACAGTTTTATGAGATAAAACTTTGCCAAAAATTGACAGGAGCATTTTTAAACACAAAAAAATATATTTCAGGTTCAATTGTCCATTCATTGAATTTAATATCTTTCAAAGCGTTTCACAAATGTAAAAAGACTTTGTACCTTTCAGCAAAAAAAATTTGTTTATTTCACAGTTTTATGAGATAAAACTTTGCCAAAAATTGACAGGAGCATTTTTATACACAGAAAAATATATTTCAGGTTCAATTGTCCATTCATTGAATTTAATATCTTTCAAAGCGTTTCACAAATGTAAAAAGACTTTGTACTTTTCAGCAAAAAAAATTTGTTTATTTCACAGTTTTATGAGATTAAACGTTGCCAAAAATTGACAGGAGCATTTTTAAACACAAAAAAATATATCTCATGTTCAATTGTCCATTCATTGAATTTAATATCTTTCAAAGCGTTTCACAAATGTAAAAAGACTTTGAACCTTTCAGCAAAAAAAAATTGATTATTTCACAGTTTTATGAGATAAAACTTTGCCAAAAATTTAACAGGAGCATTTTTATACACAGAAAAATATATTTCAGGTTCAATTGTCCATTCATTGAATTTAATATCTTTCAAAGCGTTTCACAAATGTAAAAAGACTTTGTACCTTTCAGCAAAAAAAATTTGTTTATTTCCAGTTTTATGAGATAAAACTTTGCCAAAAATTGACAGGAGCATTTTTATACACAGAAAAATATATTTCAGGTTCAATTGTCCAATCATTGAATTTAATATCTTTCAAAGCGTTTCACAAATGTAAAAAGACTTTGTACGTTTCAGAAAAAAAAATTTGTTTATTTCACAGTTTTATGAGATAAAACTTTGCCAAAAATTGACAGGAGCATTTTTAAACACAAAAAAATATATTTCAGGTTCAATTGTCCATTCATTGAATTTAATATCTTTCAAAGCGTTTCACAAATGTAAAAAGACTTTGTACCTTTCAGCAAAAAAAATTTGTTTATTTCACAGTTTTATGAGATAATACTTTGCCAAAAATTGACAGGAGCATTTTTATACACAGAAAAATATATTTCAGGTTCAATTGTCCATTCATTGAATTTAATATCTTTCAAAGCGTTTCACAAATGTAAAAAGACTTTGTACCTTTCAGCAAAAAAAATTTGTTTATTTCACAGTTTTATGAGATAAAACTTTGCCAAAAATTGACAGGAGCATTTTTAAACACAAAAAAATATATTTCAGGTTCAATTGTCCATTCATTGAATTTAATATCTTTCAAAGCGTTTCACAAATGTAAAAAGACTTTGTACCCTTCAGCAAAAAAAATTTGTTTATTTCACAGTTTTATGATATAAAACTTTGCCAAAAATTTAACAGGAGCATTTTTATACACAGAAAAATATATTTCAGGTTCAATTGTCCATTCATTGAATTTAATATCTTTCAAAGCGTTTCACAAATGTAAAAAGACTTTGTACCTTTCAGCAAAAAAAATTTGTTTATTTCACAGTTTTATGAGATAAAACTTTGCCAAAAATTGACAGGAGCATTTTTAAACACAAAAAATCATATTTCAGGTTCAATTGTCCATTCATTGAATTTAATATCTTTCAAAGCGTTTCACAAATGTAAAAAGACTTTGTACCTTTCAGCAAAAAAAATTTGTTTATTTCACAGTTTTATGAGATTAAACTTTGCCAAAAATTTAACAGGAGCATTTTTATACACAGAAAAATATATTTCAGGTTCAATTGTCCATTCATTGAATTTAATATCTTTCAAAGCGTTTCACAAATGTAAAAAGACTTTGTACCTTTCAGCAAAAAAAATGTGTTTATTTCACAGTTTTATGATATAAAACTTTGCCAAAAATTTAACAGGAGCATTTTTATACACAGAAAAATATATTTCAGGTTCAATTGTCCATTCATTGAATTTAATATCTTTCAAAGCGTTTCACAAATGTAAAAAGACTTTGTACCTTTCAGCAAAAAAAATTTGTTTATTTCACAGTTTTATGAGATAAAACTTTGCCAAAAATTGACAGGAGCATTTTTAAACACAAAAAAATATATCTCATGTTAAATTGTCCATTCATTGAATTTAATATCTTTCAAAGCGTTTCACAAATGTAAAAAGACTTTGAACCTTTCAGCAAAAAAAATGTGTTTATTTCACAGTTTTATGAGATAAAACTTTGCCAAAAATTTAACAGGAGCATTTTTATACACAGAAAAATATATTTCAGGTTCAATTGTCCATTCATTGAATTTAATATCTTTCAAAGCGTTTCACAAATGTAAAAAGACTTTAAACCTTTCAGCAAAAAAAATTTGTTTATTTCACAGTTTTATGATATAAAACTTTGCCAAAAATTTAACAGGAGCATTTTTATACACAGAAAAATATATTTCAGGTTCAATTGTCCATTCATTGAATTTAATATCTTTCAAAGCGTTTCACAAATGTAAAAAGACTTTGTACCTTTCAGCAAAAAAAATTTGTTTATTTCACAGTTTTATGAGATAAAACTTTGCCAAAAATTGACAGGAGCATTTTTAAACACAAAAAAATATATTTCAGGTTCAATTGTCCATTCATTGAATTTAATATCTTTCAAAGCGTTTCACAAATGTAAAAAGACTTTGTACCTTTCAGCAAAAAAAATTTGTTTATTTCACAGTTTTATGAGATAAAACTTTGCCAAAAATTGACAGGAGCATTTTTAAACACAAAAAAATATATCTCATGTTAAATTGTCCATTCATTGAATTTAATATCTTTCAAAGCGTTTCACAAATGTAAAAAGACTTTGTACCTTTCAGCAAAAAAAATTTGTTTATTTCACAGTTTTATGATATAAAACTTTGCCAAAAATTTAACAGGAGCATTTTTATACACAGAAAAATATATTTCAGGTTCAATTGTCCATTCATTGAATTTAATATCTTTCAAAGCGTTTCACAAATGTAAAAAGACTTTGTACCTTTCAGCAAAAAAAATGTGTTTATTTCACAGTTTTATGATATAAAACTTTGCCAAAAATTTAACAGGAGCATTTTTATACACAAAAAAATATATTTCAGGTTCAATTGTCCATTCATTGAATTTAATATCTTTCAAAGCGTTTCACAAATGTAAAAAGACTTTGTACCTTTCAGCAAAAAAAATTTGTTTATTTCACAGTTTTATGAGATAAAACTTTGCCAAAAATTGACAGGAGCATTTTTAAACACAAAAAAATATATCTCATGTTAAATTGTCCATTCATTGAATTTAATATCTTTCAAAGCGTTTCACAAATGTAAAAAGACTTTGTACCTTTCAGCAAAAAAAATTTGTTTATTTCACAGTTTTATGAGATAAAACTTTGCCAAAAATTGACAGGAGCATTTTTAAACACAAAAAAATATATCTCATGTTAAATTGTCCATTCATTGAATTTAATATCTTTCAAAGCGTTTCACAAATGTAAAAAGACTTTGAACCTTTCAGCAAAAAAAATGTGTTTATTTCACAGTTTTATGAGATAAAACTTTGCCAAAAATTTAACAGGAGCATTTTTATACACAGAAAAATATATTTTAGGTTCAATTGTCCATTCATTGAATTTAATATCTTTCAAAGCGTTTCACAAATGTAAAAAGACTTTAAACCTTTCAGCAAAAAAAATTTGTTTATTTCACAGTTTTATGAGATTTGCCAAAAATTGACAGGAGCATTTTTATACACAGAAAAATATATTTCAGGTTCAATTGTCCATTCATTGAATTTAATATCTTTCAAAGCGTTTCACAAATGTAAAAAGACTTTGTACTTTTCAGCAAAAAAAATTTGTTTATTTCACAGTTTTATGAGATTAAACGTTGCCAAAAATTGACAGGAGCATTTTTAAACACAAAAAAATATATCTCATGTTCAATTGTCCATTCATTGAATTTAATATCTTTCAAAGCGTTTCACAAATGTAAAAAGACTTTGAACCTTTCAGCAAAAAAAAATTGATTATTTCACAGTTTTATGAGATAAAACTTTGCCAAAAATTTAACAGGAGCATTTTTATACACAGAAAAATATATTTCAGGTTCAATTGTCCATTCATTGAATTTAATATCTTTCAAAGCGTTTCACAAATGTAAAAAGACTTTGTACCTTTCAGCAAAAAAAATTTGTTTATTTCCAGTTTTATGAGATAAAACTTTGCCAAAAATTGACAGGAGCATTTTTATACACAGAAAAATATATTTCAGGTTCAATTGTCCAATCATTGAATTTAATATCTTTCAAAGCGTTTCACAAATGTAAAAAGACTTTGTACGTTTCAGAAAAAAAAATTTGTTTATTTCACAGTTTTATGAGATAAAACTTTGCCAAAAATTGACAGGAGCATTTTTAAACACAAAAAAATATATTTCAGGTTCAATTGTCCATTCATTGAATTTAATATCTTTCAAAGCGTTTCACAAATGTAAAAAGACTTTGTACCTTTCAGCAAAAAAAATTTGTTTATTTCACAGTTTTATGAGATAATACTTTGCCAAAAATTGACAGGAGCATTTTTATACACAGAAAAATATATTTCAGGTTCAATTGTCCATTCATTGAATTTAATATCTTTCAAAGCGTTTCACAAATGTAAAAAGACTTTGTACCTTTCAGCAAAAAAAATTTGTTTATTTCACAGTTTTATGAGATAAAACTTTGCCAAAAATTGACAGGAGCATTTTTAAACACAAAAAAATATATTTCAGGTTCAATTGTCCATTCATTGAATTTAATATCTTTCAAAGCGTTTCACAAATGTAAAAAGACTTTGTACCCTTCAGCAAAAAAAATTTGTTTATTTCACAGTTTTATGATATAAAACTTTGCCAAAAATTTAACAGGAGCATTTTTATACACAGAAAAATATATTTCAGGTTCAATTGTCCATTCATTGAATTTAATATCTTTCAAAGCGTTTCACAAATGTAAAAAGACTTTGTACCTTTCAGCAAAAAAAATTTGTTTATTTCACAGTTTTATGAGATAAAACTTTGCCAAAAATTGACAGGAGCATTTTTAAACACAAAAAATCATATTTCAGGTTCAATTGTCCATTCATTGAATTTAATATCTTTCAAAGCGTTTCACAAATGTAAAAAGACTTTGTACCTTTCAGCAAAAAAAATTTGTTTATTTCACAGTTTTATGAGATTAAACTTTGCCAAAAATTTAACAGGAGCATTTTTATACACAGAAAAATATATTTCAGGTTCAATTGTCCATTCATTGAATTTAATATCTTTCAAAGCGTTTCACAAATGTAAAAAGACTTTGTACCTTTCAGCAAAAAAAATGTGTTTATTTCACAGTTTTATGATATAAAACTTTGCCAAAAATTTAACAGGAGCATTTTTATACACAGAAAAATATATTTCAGGTTCAATTGTCCATTCATTGAATTTAATATCTTTCAAAGCGTTTCACAAATGTAAAAAGACTTTGTACCTTTCAGCAAAAAAAATGTGTTTATTTCACAGTTTTATGAGATAAAACTTTGCCAAAAATTGACAGGAGCATTTTTATACACAGAAAAATATATTTCAGGTTCAATTGTCCATTCATTGAATTTAATATCTTTCAAAGCGTTTCACAAATGTAAAAAGACTTGGTACCTTTCAGCAAAAAAAATTTGTTTATTTCACAGTTTTATGATATAAAACTTTGCCAAAAATTTAACAGGAGCATTTTTATACACAGAAAAATATATTTCAGGTTCAATTGTCCATTCATTGAATTTAATATCTTTCAAAGCGTTTCACAAATGTAAAAAGACTTTGTACCTTTCAGCAAAAAAAATTTGTTTATTTCACAGTTTTATGAGATAAAACTTTGCCAAAAATTGACAGGAGCATTTTTAAACACAAAAAAATATATTTCAGGTTCAATTGTCCATTCATTGAATTTAATATCTTTCAAAGCGTTTCACAAATGTAAAAAGACTTTGTACCTTTCAGCAAAAAAAATTTGTTTATTTCACAGTTTTATGAGATAAAACTTTGCCAAAAATTGACAGGAGCATTTTTAAACACAAAAAAATATATCTCATGTTAAATTGTCCATTCATTGAATTTAATATCTTTCAAAGCGTTTCACAAATGTAAAAAGACTTTGAACCTTTCAGCAAAAAAAATGTGTTTATTTCACAGTTTTATGAGATAAAACTTTGCCAAAAATTTAACAGGAGCATTTTTATACACAGAAAAATATATTTCAGGTTCAATTGTCCATTCATTGAATTTAATATCTTTCAAAGCGTTTCACAAATGTAAAAAGACTTTAAACCTTTCAGCAAAAAAAATTTGTTTATTTCACAGTTTTATGAGATTTGCCAAAAATTGACAGGAGCATTTTTATACACAGAAAAATATATTTCAGGTTCAATTGTCCATTCATTGAATTTAATATCTTTCAAAGCGTTTCACAAATGTAAAAAGACTTTGTACTTTTCAGCAAAAAAAATTTGTTTATTTCACAGTTTTATGAGATTAAACGTTGCCAAAAATTGACAGGAGCATTTTTAAACACAAAAAAATATATCTCATGTTCAATTGTCCATTCATTGAATTTAATATCTTTCAAAGCGTTTCACAAATGTAAAAAGACTTTGAACCTTTCAGCAAAAAAAAATTGATTATTTCACAGTTTTATGAGATAAAACTTTGCCAAAAATTTAACAGGAGCATTTTTATACACAGAAAAATATATTTCAGGTTCAATTGTCCATTCATTGAATTTAATATCTTTCAAAGCGTTTCACAAATGTAAAAAGACTTTGTACCTTTCAGCAAAAAAAATTTGTTTATTTCCAGTTTTATGAGATAAAACTTTGCCAAAAATTGACAGGAGCATTTTTATACACAGAAAAATATATTTCAGGTTCAATTGTCCAATCATTGAATTTAATATCTTTCAAAGCGTTTCACAAATGTAAAAAGACTTTGTACGTTTCAGAAAAAAAAATTTGTTTATTTCACAGTTTTATGAGATAAAACTTTGCCAAAAATTGACAGGAGCATTTTTAAACACAAAAAAATATATTTCAGGTTCAATTGTCCATTCATTGAATTTAATATCTTTCAAAGCGTTTCACAAATGTAAAAAGACTTTGTACCTTTCAACAAAAAAAATTTGTTTATTTCACAGTTTTATGAGATAAAACTTTGCCAAAAATTGACAGGAGCATTTTTATACACAGAAAAATATATTTCAGGTTCAATTGTCCATTCATTGAATTTAATATCTTTCAAAGCGTTTCACAAATGTAAAAAGACTTTGTACCTTTCAGCAAAAAAAATTTGTTTATTTCACAGTTTTATGATATAAAACTTTGCCAAAAATTTAACAGGAGCATTTTTATACACAGAAAAATATATTTCAGGTTCAATTGTCCATTCATTGAATTTAATATCTTTCAAAGCGTTTCACAAATGTAAAAAGACTTTGTACCTTTCAGCAAAAAAAATTTGTTTATTTCACAGTTTTATGAGATAAAACTTTGCCAAAAATTGACAGGAGCATTTTTAAACACAAAAAAATATATTTCAGGTTCAATTGTCCATTCATTGAATTTAATATCTTTCAAAGCGTTTCACAAATGTAAAAAGACTTTGTACCTTTCAGCAAAAAAAATTTGTTTATTTCACAGTTTTATGATATAAAACTTTGCCAAAAATTTAACAGGAGCATTTTTATACACAGAAAAATATATTTCAGGTTCAATTGTCCATTCATTGAATTTAATATCTTTCAAAGCGTTTCACAAATGTAAAAAGACTTTAAACCTTTCAGCAAAAAAAATTTGTTTATTTCACAGTTTTATGAGATTTGCCAAAAATTGACAGGAGCATTTTTATACACAGAAAAATATATTTCAGGTTCAATTGTCCATTCATTGAATTTAATATCTTTCAAAGCGTTTCACAAATGTAAAAAGACTTTGTACCTTTCAGCAAAAAAAATTTGTTTATTTCACAGTTTTATGAGATAAAACTTTGCCAAAAATTGACAGGAGCATTTTTATACACAGAAAAATATATTTCAGGTTCAATTGTCCATTCATTGAATTTAATATCTTTCAAAGCGTTTCACAAATGTATAAAGACTTTGTACCTTTCAGCAAAAAAAATTTGATTATTTCACAGTTTTATGAGATAAAACTTTGCCAAAAATTGACAGGAGCATTTTTAAACACAAAAAAATATATTTCAGGTTCAATTGTCCATTCATTGAATTTAATATCTTTCAAAGCGTTTCATAAATGTAGAAAGACTTTGTACCTTTCAGCAAAAAAAATTTGTTTATTTCACAGTTTTATGAGATAAAACTTTGCCAAAAATTGACAGGAGCATTTTTAAACACAAAAAAATATATTTCAGGTTCAATTGTCCATTCATTGAATTTAATATCTTTCAAAGCGTTTCATAAATGTAAAAAGACTTTGTACCTTTCAGCAAAAAAAATTTGTTTATTTCACAGTTTTATGAGATAAAACTTTGCCAAAAATTGACAGGAGCATTTTTAAACACAAAAAAATATATTTCAGGTTCAATTGTCCATTCATTGAATTTAATATCTTTCAAAGCGTTTCACAAATGTAAAAAGACTTTGTACTTTTCAGCAAAAAAAATTTGTTTATTTCACAGTTTTATGAGATTAAACGTTGCCAAAAATTGACAGGAGCATTTTTAAACACAAAAAAATATATCTCATGTTCAACTGTCCATTCATTGAATTTAATATCTTTCAAAGCGTTTCACAAATGTAAAAAGACTTTGAACCTTTCAGCAAAAAAAAATTGATTATTTCACAGTTTTATGAGATAAAACTTTGCCAAAAATTTAACAGGAGCATTTTTATACACAGAAAAATATATTTCAGGTTCAATTGTCCATTCATTGAATTTAATATCTTTCAAAGCGTTTCACAAATGTAAAAAGACTTTGTACCTTTCAGCAAAAAAAATTTGTTTATTTCCAGTTTTATGAGATAAAACTTTGCCAAAAATTGACAGGAGCATTTTTATACACAGAAAAATATATTTCAGGTTCAATTGTCCAATCATTGAATTTAATATCTTTCAAAGGGTTTCACAAATGTAAAAAGACTTTGTACGTTTCAGAAAAAAAAATTTGTTTATTTCACAGTTTTATGAGATAAAACTTTGCCAAAAATTGACAGGAGCATTTTTAAACACAAAAAAATATATTTCAGGTTCAATTGTCCATTCATTGAATTTAATATCTTTCAAAGCGTTTCACAAATGTAAAAAGACTTTGTACCTTTCAGCAAAAAAAATTTGTTTATTTCACAGTTTTATGAGATAAAACTTTGCCAAAAATTGACAGGAGCATTTTTAAACACAAAAAAATATATTTCAGGTTCAATTGTCCATTCATTGAATTTAATATCTTTCAAAGCGTTTCACAAATGTAAAAAGACTTTGTACCTTTCAGCAAAAAAAATTTGTTTATTTCACAGTTTTATGATATAAAACTTTGCCAAAAATTTAACAGGAGCATTTTTATACACAGAAAAATATATTTCAGGTTCAATTGTCCATTCATTGAATTTAATATCTTTCAAAGCGTTTCACAAATGTAAAAAGACTTTGTACCTTTCAGCAAAAAAAATTTGTTTATTTCACAGTTTTATGAGATAAAACTTTGCCAAAAATTGACAGGAGCATTTTTAAACACAAAAAAATATATTTCAGGTTCAATTGTCCATTCATTGAATTTAATATCTTTCAAAGCGTTTCACAAATGTAAAAAGACTTTGTACCTTTCAGCAAAAAAAATTTGTTTATTTCACAGTTTTATGAGATAAAACTTTGCCAAAAATTGGCAGGAGCATTTTTAAACACAGAAATATATATTTCAGGTTCAATTGCTCGTTCATTGAATTTAATATCTTTCAAAGCGTTTCACAAATGTAAAAAGACTTTGTACCTTTCAGCAAAAAAAATTTGTTTATTTCACAGTTTTATGAGATAAAACTTTGCCAAAAATTGACAGGAGCATTTTTAAACAAAAAAAAATATATTTCAGGTTCAATTGTCCATTCATTGAATTTAATATCTTTCAAAGCGTTTCACAAATGTAAAAAGACTTTGTACCTTTCAGCAAAAAAAATTTGTTTATTTCACAGTTTTATGAGATAAAACTTTGCCAAAAATTGACAGGAGCATTTTTAAACACAAAAAAATATATTTCAGGTTCAATTGTCCATTCATTGAATTTAATATCTTTCAAAGCGTTTCACAAATGTAAAAAGACTTTGTACCTTTCAGCAAAAAAAATTTGTTTATTTCACAGTTTTATGAGATAAAACTTTGCCAAAAATTGACAGGAGCATTTTTATACACAGAAAAATATAATTCAGGTTCAATTGTCCATTCATTGAATTTAATATCTTTCAAAGCGTTTCACAAATGTAAAAAGACTTTGTACCTTTCAGCAAAAAAAATTTGTTTATTTCACAGTTTTATGAGATAAAACTTTGCCAAAAATTGACAGGAGCATTTTTATACACAGAAAAATATAATTCAGGTTCAATTGTCCATTCATTGAATTTAATATCTTTCAAAGCGTTTCACAAATGTAAAAAGACTTTGTACCTTTCAGCAAAAAAAATTTGTTTATTTCACAGTTTTATGATATAAAACTTTGCCAAAAATTTAACAGGAGCATTTTTATACACAGAAAAATATATTTCAGGTTCAATTGTCCATTCATTGAATTTAATATCTTTCAAAGCGTTTCACAAATGTAAAAAGACTTTGTACCTTTCAGCAAAAAAAATTTGTTTATTTCACAGTTTTATGAGATAAAACTTTGCCAAAAATTGACAGGAGCATTTTTAAACACAAAAAAATATATTTCAGGTTCAATTGTCCATTCATTGAATTTAATATCTTTCAAAGCGTTTCACAAATGTAAAAAGACTTTGTACCTTTCAGCAAAAAAAATTTGTTTATTTCACAGTTTTATGAGATAAAACTTTGCCAAAAATTGGCAGGAGCATTTTTAAACACAGAAATATATATTTCAGGTTCAATTGCTCGTTCATTGAATTTAATATCTTTCAAAGCGTTTCACAAATGTAAAAAGACTTTGTACCTTTCAGCAAAAAAAATTTGTTTATTTCACAGTTTTATGAGATAAAACTTTGGCAAAAATTGACAGGAGCATTTTTAAACACAGAAATATATATTTCAGGTTCAATTGCTCGTTCATTGAATTTAATATCTTTCAAAGCGTTTCACAAATGTAAAAAGACTTTGTACCTTTCAGCAAAAAAAATTTGTTTATTTCACAGTTTTATGAGATAAAACTTTGCCAAAAATTGGCAGGAGCATTTTTAAACACAGAAATATATATTTCAGGTTCAATTGCTCGTTCATTGAATTTAATATCTTTCAAAGCGTTTCACAAATGTAAAAAGACTTTGTACCTTTCAGCAAAAAAAGTTTGTTTATTTCACAGTTTTATGAGATAAAACTTTGCCAAAAATTGGCAGGAGCATTTTTAAACACAGAAAAATATATCTCAGGTTCAATTGCTCGTTCAATGAATTTAATATCTTTCAAAGCGTTTCACAAATGTAAAAAGACTTTGTACCTTTCAGCAAAAAAAATTTGTTTATTTCACAGTTTTATGAGATAAAACTTTGCCAAAAATTTAACAGGAGCATTTTTATACAGAAAAATATATTTCAGGTTCAATTGTCCATTCATTGAATTTAATATCTTTCAAAGCGTTTCACAAATGTAAAAAGACTTTGTACCTTTCAGCAAAAAAAATTTGATTATTTCACAGTTTTATGAGATAAAACTTTGCCAAAAATTGGCAGGAGCATTTTTAAACACAGAAATATATATTTCAGGTTCAATTGCTCGTTCATTGAATTAAATATCTTTCAAAGCGTTTCACAAATGTAAAAAGACTTTGTACCTTTCAGCAAAAAAAGTTTGTTTATTTCACAGTTTTATGAGATAAAACTTTGCCAAAAATTGGCAGGAGCATTTTTAAACACAGAAAAATATATCTCAGGTTCAATTGCTCGTTCAATGAATTTAATATCTTTCAAAGCGTTTCACAAATGTAAAAAGACTTTGTACCTTTCAGCAAAAAAAATTTGTTTATTTCACAGTTTTATGAGATAAAACTTTGCCAAAAATTTAACAGGAGCATTTTTATACAGAAAAATATATTTCAGGTTCAATTGTCCATTCATTGAATTTAATATCTTTCAAAGCGTTTCACAAATGTAAAAAGACTTTGTACCTTTCAGCAAAAAAAATTTGTTTATTTCACAGTTTTATGAGATAAAACTTTGCCTAAAATTGACAGGAGCATTTTTAAACACAAAAAAATATATTTCAGGTTCGATTGTCCATTCATTGAATTTAATATCTTTCAGAGCGTTTCACAAATGTAAAAAGACTTTGTACCTTTCAGCAAAAAAAATTTGTTTATTTCACAGTTTTATGAGATAAAACTTTGCCAAAAATTGACAGGAGCATTTCTAAACACAGAAAAACATATTTCAGGTTCAATTGTCCATTCATTGAATTTAATATCTTTCAAAGCGTTTCACAAATGTAAAAAGACTTTGTACGTTTCAGAAAAAAAATTTGTTTATTTCACAGTTTTATGAGATAAAACTTTGCCAAAAATTGACAGGAGCATTTTTAAACACAAAAAAATATATTTCAGGTTCAATTGTCCATTCATTGAATTTAATATCTTTCAAAGCGTTTCACAAATGTAAAAAGACTTTGTACCTTTCAGCAAAAAAAATTTGTTTATTTCACAGTTTTATGAGATAAAACTTTGCCAAAAATTGACAGGAGCATTTTTATACACAGAAAAATATATTTCAGGTTCAATTGTCCATTCATTGAATTTAATATCTTTCAAAGCGTTTCACAAATGTAAAAAGACTTTGTACCTTTCAGCAAAAAAAATTTGTTTATTTCACAGTTTTATGAGATAAAACTTTGCCAAAAATTGACAGGAGCATTTTTAAACACAGAAAAATATATTTCAGGTTCATATGTCCATTCATTGAATTTAATATCTTTCAAAGCGTTTCACAAATGTAAAAAGACTTTGTACCTTTCAGCAAAAAAAATTTGTTTATTTCACAGTTTTATGAGATAAAACTTTGCCAAAAATTGACAGGAGCATTTTTAAACACAAAAAAATATATTTCAGGTTCAAATGTCCATTCATTGAATTTAATATCTTTCAAAGCGTTTCACAAATGTATAAAGACTTTGTACCTTTCAGCAAAAAAAATTTGTTTATTTCACAGTTTTATGAGATAAAACTTTGCCAAAACGTGACAGGAGCATTTTTAAACACAGAAAAATATATCTCAGGTTCAATTGCTCGTTCAACGAATTTAATATCTTTCAAAGCGTTTCACAAATGTAAAAAGACTTTGTACCTTTCAGCAAAAAAAATTTGTTTATTTCACAGTTTTATGAGATAAAATTTTGCCAAAAATTTAACAGGAGCATTTTTAAACACAGAAAAATATATTTCAGGTTCAACTGTCCATTCATTGATATTAATATCTTTCAAAGCGTTTCAACAAACTTCAAAATATCCAACATTTACTTTTTTCATTTTTCTTTATTTTTAGCATTTTTAATTAAAAAAACACTTTTTCAAAATTTACATAATCACCTTTACCATCGGTGGAGTTCGTCGCCGTTAAACTTAAACGAAAAATAGCATTTGGATATTATTTGGCATAACAAACTTCAAAATATCCAAGATTTACTTTTTTTATTTTTCTTTATTTTCAGCATTTTTAATAAAAAAAACACTTTTTCAAAATTTACATAATCACCTTTATCATCGGTGGAGTTCGTCGCCCTTAAGCTTAAACGAAAAATAGCATTTGGATATTATTTGGCATAACAAACTTCAAAATATCCAACATTTACTTTTTTTATTTTTCCTTATTTTTAGCATTTTTAATTAAAAAAACACTTTTTCAAAATTTACATAATCACCTTTATCATCGGTGAAGTTCGTCGCCCTTAAACTTAAACGAAAAATAGCATTTGGATATTATTTGGCATAACAAACTTCAAAATATCCAACATTTACTTTTTTTATTTTTCTTTATTTTTAGCATTTTTAATTAAAAAAACACTTTTTCAAAATTGACATAATCACCTTTATCATCGGTGGAGTTCATCGCCCTTAAACTTAAACGAAAAATAGCATTTGGATATTATTTGGCATAACAAACTTCAAAATATCCAACACTTACTTTTTTATTTTTCTTTACTTTAAGCATTTTTAATTAAAAAAACACTTTTTCAAAATTTACATAATCACCTTTATTATCGGTGGAGTTCGTCGCCCTTAAACTTAAACGAAAAATAGCATTTGGATATTATTTGGCATAACAAACTTCAAAATATCTAACATTTACTTTTTTATTTTTCTTTATTTTTAGCATTTTTAATTAAAAAAACACTTTTTCAAAATTTACATAATCACCTTTATTATCGGTGGAGTTCGTCGCCCTTAAACTTAAACGAAAAATAGCATTTGGATATTATTTGGCATAACAAACTTCAAAATATCTAACATTTACTTTTTTATTTTTCTTTATTTTTAGCATTTTTAATTAAAAAAACACTTTTTCAAAATTTACATAATCACCTTTATTATCGGTGGAGTTCGTCGCCCTTAAACTTAAACGAAAAATAGCATTTGGATATTATTTGGCATAACAAACTTCAAAATATCTAACATTTACTTTTTTATTTTTCTTTATTTTTAGCATTTTTAATTAAAAAAACACTTTTTCAAAATTTACATAATCACCTTTATTATCGGTGGAGTTCGTCGCCCTTAAACTTAAACGAAAAATAGCATTTGGATATTATTTGACATAACAAACTTCAAAATATCCAACATTTACTTTTTTTATTTTTCTTTATTTTCAGCATTTTTAATTAAAAAAACACTTTTTCAAAATTTACATAATCACCTTTATCATCGGTGGAGTTCGTCGCCCTTAAACTTAAACGAAAAATAGCATTTGGATATTATTTGGCATAACAAACTTCAAAATATCCAACATTTACTTTTTTTATTTTTCTTTATTTTCAGCATTTTTAATAAAAAAAACACTTTTTCAAAATTTACATAATCACCTTTATCATCGGTAGAGTTCGTCGCCCTTAAACTTAAACGAAAAATAGCATTTGGATATTATTTGGCTTAACAAACTTCAAAATATCCAACATTTACTTTTTTTATTTTTCTTTTTTTTTAGCATTTTTAATTAAAAAAACACTTTTTCAAAATTTACATAATCACCTTTATCATCGGTGGAGTTCGTCGCCCTTAAACTTAAACGAAAAATAGCATTTGGATATTATTTGGCATAACAAACTTCAAAATATCCAACATTTACTTTTTATATTTTTCTTTATTTTTAGCATTTTTAATTAAAAAAACACTTTTTCAAAATTTACATAATCACCTTTATTATCGGTGGAGTTCGTCGCCCTTAAACTTAAACGAAAAATAGCCTTTGGATATTATTTGGCATAACAAACTTCAAAATATCTAACATTTACTTTTTTATTTTTCTTTATTTTTAGCATTTTTAATTAAAAAAACACTTTTTCAAAATTTACATAATCACCTTTATCATCGGTGGAGTTCGTCGCCCTTAAACTTAAACGAAAAATAGCATTTGGATATTATTTGACATAACAAACTTCAAAATATCCAACATTTACTTTTTTTATTTTTCTTTTTTTTTAGCATTTTTAATTAAAAAAATACTTTTTCAAAATTTACATAATCACCTTTATCATCGGTAGAGTTCGTCGCCCTTAAACTTAAACGAAAAATAGCATTTGGATATTATTTGGCATAACAAACTTCAAAATATCCAACATTTACTTTTTTTATTTTTCTTTATTTTTAGCATTTTTAATTAAAAAAACACTTTTTCAAAATTTACATAATCACCTTTATCATCGGTGGAGTTCGTCGCCCTTAAACTTAAACGAAAAATAGCATTTGGATATTATTTGGCATAACAAACTTCAAAATATCCAACATTTACTTTTTATATTTTTCTTTATTTTTAGCATTTTTAATTAAAAAAACACTTTTTCAAAATTTACATAATCACCTTTATTATCGGTGGAGTTCGTCGCCCTTAAACTTAAACGAAAAATAGCATTTGGATATTATTTGACATAACAAACTTCAAAATATCCAACATTTACTTTTTTTATTTTTCTTTATTTTCAGCATTTTTAATTAAAAAAACACTTTTTCAAAATTTACATAATCACCTTTATCATCGGTGGAGTTCGTCGCCCTTAAACTTAAACGAAAAATAGCATTTGGATATTATTTGGCATAACAAACTTCAAAATATCCAACATTTACTTTTTTTATTTTTCTTTTTTTTTAGCATTTTTAATTAAAAAAACACTTTTTCAAAATTTACATAATCACCTTTATCATCGGTGGAGTTCGTCGCCCTTAAACTTAAACGAAAAATAGCATTTGGATATTATTTGGCATAACAAACTTCAAAATATCCAACATTTACTTTTTTTATTTTTCTTTATTTTTAGCATTTTTAATTAAAAAAACACTTTTTCAAAATTTACATAATCACCTTTATCATCGGTGGAGTTCGTCGCCCTTAAACTTAAACGAAAAATAGCATTTGGATATTATTTGGCATAACAAACTTCAAAATATCCAACATTTACTTTTTTTATTTTTCTTTATTTTTAGCATTTTTAATTAAAAAAACACTTTTTCAAAATTTACATAATCACCTTTATCATCGGTAGAGTTCGTCGCCCTTAAACTTAAACGAAAAATAGCATTTGGATATTATTTGGCTTAACAAACTTCAAAATATCCAACATTTACTTTTTTTATTTTTCTTTATTTTTAGCATTTTTAATTAAAAAAACACTTTTTCAAAATTTACATAATCACCTTTATCATCGGTAGAGTTCGTCGCCCTTAAACTTAAACGAAAAATAGCATTTGGATATTATTTGGCTTAACAAACTTCAAAATATCCAGCATTTACTTTTTTTATTTTTCTTTTTTTTTAGCATTTTTAATTAAAAAAACACTTTTTCAAAATTTACATAATCACCTTTATCATCGGTGGAGTTCGTCGCCCTTAAACTTAAACGAAAAATAGCATTTGGATATTATTTGGCATAACAAACTTCAAAATATCCAACATTTACTTTTTATATTTTTCTTTATTTTTAGCATTTTTAATTAAAAAAACACTTTTTCAAAATTTACATAATCACCTTTATTATCGGTGGAGTTCGTCGCCCTTAAACTTAAACGAAAAATAACATTTGGATATTATTTGGCATAACAAACTTCAAAATATCTAACATTTACTTTTTTATTTTTCTTTATTTTTAGCATTTTTAATTAAAAAAACACTTTTTCAAAATTTACATAATCACCTTTATTATCGGTGGAGTTCGTCGCCCTTAAACTTAAACGAAAAATAGCATTTGGATATTATTTGACATAACAAACTTCAAAATATCCAACATTTACTTTTTTTATTTTTCTTTATTTTCAGCATTTTTAATTAAAAAAACACTTTTTCAAAATTTACATAATCACCTTTATCATCGGTGGAGTTCGTCGCCCTTAAACTTAAACGAAAAATAGCATTTGGATATTATTTGGCTTAACAAACTTCAAAATATCCAACATTTACTTTTTTTATTTTTCTTTATTTTCAGCATTTTTAATTAAAAAAACACTTTTTAAAAATTTACATAATCACCTTTATCATCGGTGGAGTTCGTCGCCCATAAACTTAAACGAAAAATAGCATTTGGATATTATTTGGCATAACAAACTTCAAAATATCCAACATTTACCTTTTTTATTTTGCTTTATTTTCAGCATTTTTAATTAAAAAAACACTTTTTCAAAATTTACATAATCACCTTTATCATCGGTGGAGTTCGTCGCCCTTAAACTTAAACGAAAAATAGCATTTGGATATCATTTGGCTTAACAAACTTCAAAATATCCAACATTTACTTTTTTTATTTTTCTTTATTTTCAGCATTTTTAATAAAAAAAACACTTTTTCCAAAATTTACATAATCACCTTTATCATCGGTGGAGTTCGTCGCCCTTAAACTTAAACGAAAAACAGCATTTGGATATTATTTGGCATAACAAACTTCAAAATATCCAACATTTACTTTTTTTATTTTTCTTTATTTTTAGCATTTTTAATAAAAAAAACACTTTTTCAAAATTTACATAATCACCTTTATCATCGGTGGAGTTCGTCGCCCTTAAACTTAAACGAAAAATAGCATTTGGATATTATTTGGCATAACAAACTTCAAAATATCCAACATTTACTATTTTTATTTTTCTATATTTTTAGCATTTTTAATTAAAAAAACACTTTTTCAAAATTTACATAATCACCTTTATCATCGGTAGAGTTCGTCGCCCTTAAACTTAAACGAAAAATAGCATTTGGATATTATTTGGCTTAACAAACTTCAAAATATCCAACATTTACTTTTTTTATTTTTCTTTATTTTTAGCATTTTTAATTAAAAAAACACTTTTCCAAAATTTACATAATCACCTTTATCATCGGTGGAGTTCGTCGCCCTTAAACTTAAACGAAAAATAGCATTTGGATATTATTTGGCATAACAAACTTCAAAATATCCAACATTTACTTTTTTTATTTTTCTTTATTTTTAGCATTTTTAATAAAAAAAACACTTTTTCAAAATTTACATAATCACCTTTATCATCGGTGGAGTTCGTCGCCCTTAAACTTAAACGAAAAATAGCATTTGGATATTATTTGGCATAACAAACTTCAAAATATCCAACATTTACTATTTTTATTTTTCTATATTTTTAGCATTTTTAATTAAAAAAACACTTTTTCAAAATTTACATAATCACCTTTATCATCGGTGGAGTTCGTCGCCCTTAAACTTAAACGAAAAATAGCATTTGGATATTATTTGGCATAACAAACTTCAAAATATCCAACATTTACTTTTTTTATTTTTCTTTATTTTTAGCATTTTTAATTAAAAAAACACTTTTTCAAAATTTACATAATCACCTTTATCATCGGTGGAGTTCGTCGCCCTTAAACTTAAACGAAAAATAGCATTTGGATATTATTTGGCATAACAAACTTCAAAATATCCAACATTTACTATTTTTATTTTTCTTTATTTTTAGCATTTTTAATTAAAAAAACACTTTTTCAAAATTTACATAATCACCTTTATCATCGGTGGAGTTCGTCGCCCTTAAACTTAAACGAAAAATAGCATTTGGATATTATTTGGCATAACAAACTTCAAAATATCCAACATTTTCTATTATTATTTTTCTTTATTTTTAGCATTTTTAATTAAAAAAACACTTTTTCAAAATTTACTTAATCACCTTTATCATCGGTGGAGTTCGTCGCCCTTAAACTTGAACGAAAAATAGCATTTGGATATTATTTGGCATAACAAACTTCAAAATATCCAACATTTACTATTATTATTTTTCTTTATTTTTAGCATTTTTAATTAAAAAAACACTTTTTCAAAATTTACTTAATCACCTTTATCCTCGGTGGAGTTCATCGCCCTTAAACTTAAACGAAAAATAGCATTTGGATATTATTTGGCTTAACAAACTTCAAAATATCCAACATTTACTTTTTTTATTTTTCTTTTTTTTTAGCATTTTTAATTAAAAAAACACTTTTTCAAAATTTACATAATCACCTTTATCATCGGTGGAGTTCGTCGCCCTTAAACTTAAACGAAAAATAGCATTTGGATATTATTTGGCATAACAAACTTCAAAATATCCAACATTTTCTATTATTATTTTTCTTTATTTTTAGCATTTTTAATTAAAAAAACACTTTTTCAAAATTTACTTAATCACCTTTATCATCGGTGGAGTTCGTCGCCCTTAAACTTGAACGAAAAATAGCATTTGGATATTATTTGGCATAACAAACTTCAAAATATCCAACATTTACTATTATTATTTTTCTTTATTTTTAGCATTTTTAATTAAAAAAACACTTTTTCAAAATTTACTTAATCACCTTTATCATCGGTGGAGTTCATCGCCCTTAAACTTAAACGAAAAATAGCATTTGGATATTATTTGGCTTAACAAACTTCAAAATATCCAACATTTACTTTTTTTATTTTTCTTTTTTTTTAGCATTTTTAATTAAAAAAACACTTTTTCAAAATTTACATAATCACCTTTATCATCGGTGGAGTTCGTCGCCCTTAAACTTAAACGAAAAATAGCATTTGGATATTATTTGGCATAACAAACTTCAAAATATCCAACATTTACTTTTTATATTTTTCTTTATTTTTAGCATTTTTAATTAAAATAACACTTTTTTAGAATTTACATAATCACCTTTATTATCGGTGGAGTTCGTCGCCCTTAAACTTAAACGAAAAATAGCATTTGGATATTATTTGACATAACAAACTTCAAAATATCCAACATTTACTTTTTTTATTTTTCTTTATTTTCAGCATTTTTAATTAAAAAAACACTTTTTCAAAATTTACATAATCACCTTTATCATCGGTGGAGTTCGTCGCCCTTAAACTTAAACGAAAAATAGCATTTGGATATTATTTGGCTTAACAAACTTCAAAATATCCAACATTTACTTTTTTTATTTTTCTTTTTTTTTAGCATTTTTAATTAAAAAAACACTTTTTCAAAATTTACATAATCACCTTTATCATCGGTGGAGTTCGTCGCCCTTAAACTTAAACGAAAAATAGCATTTGGATATTATTTGGCATAACAAACTTCAAAATATCCAACATTTACTTTTTTTATTTTTCTTTATTTTTAGCATTTTTAATTAAAAAAACACTTTTTCAAAATTTACATAATCACCTTTATCATCGGTGGAGTTCGTCGCCCTTAAACTTAAACGAAAAATAGCATTTGGATATTATTTGGCATAACAAACTTCAAAATATCTAACATTTACTTTTTTATTTTTCTTTATTTTTAGCATTTTTAATTAAAAAAACACTTTTTCAAAATTTACATAATCACCTTTATTATCGGTGGAGTTCGTCGCCCTTAAACTTAAACGAAAAATAGCATTTGGATATTATTTGACATAACAAACTTCAAAATATCCAACATTTACTTTTTTTATTTTTCTTTATTTTCAGCATTTTTAATTAAAAAAACACTTTTTCAAAATTTACATAATCACCTTTATCATCGGTGGAGTTCGTCGCCCTTAAACTTAAACGAAAAATAGCATTTGGATATTATTTGGCATAACAAACTTCAAAATATCCAACATTTACTATTTTTATTTTTCTATATTTTTAGCATTTTTAATGAAAAAAACACTTTTTCAAAATTTACATAATCACCTTTATCATCGGTGGAGTTCGTCGCCCTTAAACTTAAACGAAAAATAGCATTTGGATATTATTTGGCATAACAAACTTCAAAATATCCAACATTTACTTTTTTTATTTTTCTTTATTTTTAGCATTTTTTATAAAAAAAACACTTTTTCAAAATTTACATAATCACCTTTATCATCGGTGGAGTTCGTCGCCCTTAAACTTAAACGAAAATTAGCATTTGGATATTATTTGGCATAACAAACTTCAAAATATCCAACATTTACTTTTTTTATTTTTCTTTATTTTTAGCATTTTTAATTAAAAAAACACTTTTTCAAAATTTACATAATCACCTTTATCATCGGTGGAGTTCATCGCCCTTAAACTTAAACGAAAAATAGCATTTGGATATTATTTGGCATAACAAACTTCAAAATATCCAACATTTACTTTTTTTATTTTTCTTTATTTTCAGCATTTTTAATTAAAAAAACACTTTTTCAAAATTTACATAATCACCTTTATCATCGGTGGAGTTCGTCGCCCTTAAACTTAAACGAAAAATAGCATTTGGATATTATTTGGCATAACAAACTTCAAAATATCCAACATTTACTTTTTTTATTTTTCTTTATTTTCAGCATTTTTAATTAAAAAAACACTTTTTCAAAATTTACATAATCACCTTTATCATCGGTGGAGTTCGTCGCCCTTAAACTTAAACGAAAAATAGCATTTGGATATTATTTGGCATAACAAACTTCAAAATATCCAACATTTACTTTTTTTATTTTTCTTTATTTTTAGCATTTTTAATTAAAAAAACACTTTTTCAAAATTTACATAATCACCTTTATCATCGGTGGAGTTCGTCGCCCTTAAACTTAAACGAAAATTAGCATTTGGATATTATTTGGCATAACAAACTTCAAAATATCCAACATTTACTTTTTTTATTTTTCTTTATTTTTAGCATTTTTAATTAAAAAAACACTTTTTCAAAATTTACATAATCACCTTTATCATCGGTGGAGTTCATCGCCCTTAAACTTAAACGAAAAATAGCATTTGGATATTATTTGGCATAACAAACTTCAAAATATCCAACATTTACTTTTTTTATTTTTCTTTATTTTCAGCATTTTTAATTAAAAAAACACTTTTTCAAAATTTACATAATCACCTTTATCATCGGTGGAGTTCGTCGCCCTTAAACTTAAACGAAAAATAGCATTTGGATATTATTTGGCATAACAAACTTCAAAATATCCAACATTTACTTTTTTTATTTTTCTTTATTTTTAGCATTTTTAATTAAAAAAACACTTTTTCAAAATTTACATAATCACCTTTATCATCGGTGGAGTTCGTCGCCCTTAAACTTAAACGAAAATTAGCATTTGGATATTATTTGGCATAACAAACTTCAAAATATCCAACATTTACTTTTTTTATCTTTCTTTATTTTTAGCATTTTTAATTAAAAAAACACTTTTTCAAAATTTACATAATCACCTTTATCATCGGTGGAGTTCGTCGCCCTTAAACTTAAACGAAAAATAGCATTTGGATGTTATTTGGCATAACAAACTTCAAAATATCCAACATTTACTTTTTTTATTTTTCTTTATTTTCAGCATTTTTTATAAAAAAAACTCTTTTTCAAAACTTACATAATCACCTTTATCATCGGTGGAGTTCGTCGCCCTTAAACTTAAACGAAAAATAGCATTTGGATATTATTTGGAATAACAAACTTCAAAATATCCAACATTTACTTTTTTTATTTTACTTTGTTTTCAGCATTTTTAATAAATAAAACACTTTTTCAAAATTTACATAATCACCTTTATCATCAGTGGAGTTCGTCGCAATTAAACTTAAACGAAAAATAGCATTTGGATATTATTTGGCATAACAAACTTCAAAATATCCAACATTTACTTTTTTTATTTTTCTTTTTTTTTAGCATTTTTAATTAAAAAAACACTTTTTCAAAATTTACATAATCACCTTTATCATCGGTGGAGTTCGTCGCCCTTAAACTTAAACGAAAAATAGCATTTGGATATTATTTGGCATAACAAACTTCAAAATATCCAACATTTACTTTTTTTATTTTTCTTTATTTTCAGCATTTTTAATTAAAAAAACACTTTTTCAAAATTTACATAATCACCTTTATCATCGGTGGAGTTCGTCGCCCTTAAACTTAAACGAAAAATAGCATTTGGATATTATTTGGCATAACAAACTTCAAAATATCCAACATTTACTTTTTTTATTTTTCTTTATTTTTAGCATTTTTAATTAAAAAAACACTTTTTCAAAATTTACATAATCACCTTTATCATCGGTGGAGTTCGTCGCCCTTAAACTTAAACGAAAATTAGCATTTGGATATTATTTGGCATAACAAACTTCAAAATATCCAACATTTACTTTTTTTATCTTTCTTTATTTTTAGCATTTTTAATTAAAAAAACACTTTTTCAAAATTTACATAATCACCTTTATCATCGGTGGAGTTCGTCGCCCTTAAACTTAAACGAAAAATAGCATTTGGATGTTATTTGGCATAACAAACTTCAAAATATCCAACATTTACTTTTTTTATTTTACTTTGTTTTCAGCATTTTTAATAAATAAAACACTTTTTCAAAATTTACATAATCACCTTTATCATCAGTGGAGTTCGTCGCAATTAAACTTAAACGAAAAATAGCATTTGGATATTATTTGGCATAACAAACTTCAAAATATCCAACATTTACTTTTTTTATTTTTCTTTTTTTTTAGCATTTTTAATTAAAAAAACACTTTTTCAAAATTTACATAATCACCTTTATCATCGGTGGAGTTCGTCGCCCTTAAACTTAAACGAAAAATAGCATTTGGATATTATTTGGAATAACAAACTTCAAAGTATCCAACATTTACTTTTTTTATTTTACTTTATTTTCAGCATTTTTTATAAAAAAAACTCTTTTTCAAAACTTACATAATCACCTTTATCATCGGTGGAGTTCGTCGCCCTTAAACTTAAACGAAAAATAGCATTTGGATATTATTTGGCATAACAAACTTCAAAATATCCAACATTTACTTTTTTTATTTTTCTTTTTTTTTAGCATTTTTAATTAAAAAAACACTTTTTCAAAATTTACATAATCACCTTTATCATCGGTGGAGTTCGTCGCCCTTAAACTTAAACGAAAAATAGCATTTGGATATTATTTGGCATAACAAACTTCAAAATATCCAACATTTACTTTTTTTATTTTTCTTTTTTTTTAGCATTTTTAATTAAAAAAACACTTTTTCAAAATTTACATAATCACCTTTATCATCGGTGGAGTTCGTCGCCCTTAAACTTAAACGAAAAATAGCATTTGGATATTATTTGGCATAACAAACTTCAAAATATCCAACATTAACTTTTTTTATTTTTCTTTATTTTCAGCATTTTAAACAAAAAAAACACTTTTTCAAAATTTACATAATCACCTTTATCATCGGTGGAGTTCGTCGCCCTTAAACTTAAACGAAAAATAGCATTTGGATATTATTTGGCATAACAAACTTCAAAATATCCAACATTTACTTTTTTTATTTTTCTTTATTTTTAGCATTTTTAATTAAAAAAACACTTTTTCAAAATTTACATAATCACCTTTATCATCGGTGGAGTTCGTCGCCCTTAAACTTAAACGAAAAATAGCATTTGGATATTATTTGGCATAACAAACTTCAAAATATCCAACATTTACTTTTTTTATTTTTCTTTATTTTTAGCATTTTTAATTAAAAAAACACTTTTTCAAAATTTACATAATCACCTTTATCATCGGTGGAGTTCGTCGCCCTTAAACTTATACGAAAAATAGCATTTGGATATTATTTGGCATAACAAACTTCAAAATATCCAACATTTACTTTTTTTATTTTTCTTTTTTTTCAGCATTTTTAATAAAAAAACACTTTTTCAAAATTTACATAATCACCTTTATCATCGGTGGAGTTCGTCGCCCTTAAACTTAAACGAAAAATAGCATTTGGATATTATTTGGCATAACAAACTTCAAAATATCCAACATTTACTTTTTTTATTTTTCTTTTTTTTAGCATTTTTAATTAAAAAAACACTTTTTCAATATTTACATAATCACCTTTATCATCGGTGGAGTTCGTCGCCCTTAAACTTAAACGAAAAATAGCATTTGGATATTATTTGGCATAACAAACTTCAAAATATCCAACATTAACTTTTTTTATTTTTCTTTATTTTCAGCATTTTTAACAAAAAAAACACTTTTTCAAAATTTACATAATCACCTTTATCATCGGTGGAGTTCGTCGCCCTTAAACTTAAACGAAGAATAGCATTTGGATATTATTTGGCATAACAAACTTCAAAATATCCAACATTTACTTTTTATATTTTTCTTTATTTTTAGCATTTTTAATTAAAAAAACACTTTTTCAAAATTTACATAATCACCTTTATCATCGGTGGAGTTCGTCGCCCTTAAACATAAACGAAAAATAGCATTTGGATATTATTTGGCATAACTAACTTCAAAATATCCAACATTTACTTTTTTTATTTTTCTTTTTTTTTAGCATTTTTAATTAAAAAAACACTTTTTCAAAATTTACATAATCACCTTTATCATCGGTGGAGTTCGTCGCCCTTAAACTTAAACGAAAAATAGCATTTGGATATTATTTGGCATAACAAACTTCAAAATATCCAACATTTACTATTTTTATTTTTCTTTATTTTTAGCATTTTTAATTAAAAAAACACTTTTTCAAAATTTACATAATCACCTTTATCATCGGTGGAGTTCGTCGCCCTTAAACTTAAACGAAAAATAGCATTTGGATATTATTTGGCATAACAAACTTCAAAATATCCAACATTTACTATTTTTATTTTTCTATATTTTTAGCATTTTTAATGAAAAAAACACTTTTTCAAAATTTACATAATCACCTTTATCATCGGTGGAGTTCGTCGCCCTTAAACTTAAACGAAAAATAGCATTTGGATATTATTTGGCATAACAAACTTCAAAATATCCAACATTTACTTTTTTTATTTTTCTTTATTTTTAGCATTTTTAATTAAAAAAACACTTTTTCAAAATTTACATAATCACCTTTATCATCGGTGGAGTTCGTCGCCCTTAAACTTATACGAAAAATAGCATTTGGATATTATTTGGCATAACAAACTTCAAAATATCCAACATTTACTTTTTTTATTTTTCTTTTTTTTCAGCATTTTTAATAAAAAAACACTTTTTCAAAATTTACATAATCACCTTTATCATCGGTGGAGTTCGTCGCCCTTAAACTTAAACGAAAAATAGCATTTGGATATTATTTGGCATAACAAACTTCAAAATATCCAACATTTACTTTTTTTATTTTTCTTTTTTTTAGCATTTTTAATTAAAAAAACACTTTTTCAATATTTACATAATCACCTTTATCATCGGTGGAGTTCGTCGCCCTTAAACTTAAACGAAAAATAGCATTTGGATATTATTTGGCATAACAAACTTCAAAATATCCAACATTAACTTTTTTTATTTTTCTTTATTTTCAGCATTTTTAACAAAAAAAACACTTTTTCAAAATTTACATAATCACCTTTATCATCGGTGGAGTTCGTCGCCCTTAAACTTAAACGAAGAATAGCATTTGGATATTATTTGGCATAACAAACTTCAAAATATCCAACATTTACTTTTTATATTTTTCTTTATTTTTAGCATTTTTAATTAAAAAAACACTTTTTCAAAATTTACATAATCACCTTTATCATCGGTGGAGTTCGTCGCCCTTAAACTTAAACGAAAAATAGCATTTGGATATTATTTGGCATAACTAACTTCAAAATATCCAACATTTACTTTTTTTATTTTTCTTTTTTTTTAGCATTTTTAATTAAAAAAACACTTTTTCAAAATTTACATAATCACCTTTATCATCGGTGGAGTTCGTCGCCCTTAAACTTAAACGAAAAATAGCATTTGGATATTATTTGGCATAACAAACTTCAAAATATCCAACATTTACTATTTTTATTTTTCTTTATTTTTAGCATTTTTAATTAAAAAAACACTTTTTCAAAATTTACTTAATCACCTTTATCATCGGTGGAGTTCATCGCCCTTAAACTTAAACGAAAAATAGCATTTGGATATTATTTGGCATAACAAACTTCAAAATATCCAACATTTACTATTTTTATTTTTCTTTATTTTTAGCATTTTTAATTAAAAAAACACTTTTTCAAAATTTACATAATCACCTTTATCATCGGTGGAGTTCGTCGCCCTTAAACTTAAACGAAAATTAGCATTTGGATATTATTTGGCATAACAAACTTCAAAATATCCAACATTTACTTTTTTTATTTTTCTTTATTTTTAGCATTTTTAATTAAAAAAACACTTTTTCAAAATTTACATAATCACCTTTATCATCGGTGGAGTTCGTCGCCCTTAAACTTAAACGAAAAATAGCATTTGGATATTATTTGGCATAACAAACTTCAAAATATCCAACATTTACTATTTTTATTTTTCTATATTTTTAGCATTTTTAATTAAAAAAACACTTTTTCAAAATTTACATAATCACCTTTATCATCGGTGGAGTTCGTCGCCCTTAAACTTAAACGAAAATTAGCATTTGGATATTATTTGGCATAACAAACTTCAAAATATCCAACATTTACTATTTTTATTTTTCTTTATTTTTAGCATTTTTCATTAAAAAAACACTTTTTCAAAATTTACATAATCACTTTTATCATCGGTGGAGTTCGTCGCCCTTAAACTTAAACGAAAAATAGCATTTGGATATTATTTGGCATAACAAACTTCAAAATATCCAACATTTACTATTTTTATTTTTCTTTATTTTTAGCATTTTTAATTAAAAAAACACTTTTTCAAAATTTACTTAATCACCTTTATCATCGGTGGAGTTCATCGCCCTTAAACTTAAACGAAAAATAGCATTTGGATATTATTTGGCATAACAAACTTCAAAATATCCAACATTTACTTTTTTTATTTTTCTTTATTTTTAGCATTTTTAATAAAAAAAACACTTTTTCAAAATTTACATAATCACCTTTATCATCGGTGGAGTTCATCGCCCTTAAACTTAAACGAAAAATAGCATTTGGATATTATTTGGCATAACAAACTTCAAAATATCCAACATTTACTTTTTTTATTTTTCTTTATTTTTAGCATTTTTAATAAAAAAAACACTTTTTCAAAATTTACATAATCACCTTTATCATCGGTGGATTTCGTCGCCCTTAAACTTAAACGAAAAATAGCATTTGGATATTATTTGGCATAACAAACTTCAAAATATCCAACATTTACTATTTTTATTTTTCTATATTTTTAGCATTTTTAATTAAAAAAACACTTTTTCAAAATTTACATAATCACCTTTATCATCGGTGGAGTTCGTCGCCCTTAAACTTAAACGAAAAATAGCATTTGGATATTATTTGGCATAACAAACTTCAAAATATCCAACATTTACTTTTTTTATTTTTCTTTATTTTTAGCATTTTTAATAAAAAAAACACTTTTTCAAAATTTACATAATCACTTTATCATCGGTGGAGTTCATCGCCCTTAAACTTAAACGAAAAATAGCATTTGGATATTATTTGGCATAACAAACTTCAAAATATCCAACATTTACTTTTTTTATTTTTCTTTATTTTTAGCATTTTTAATAAAAAAAACACTTTTTCAAAATTTACATAATCACCTTTATCATCGGTGGAGTTCGTCGCCCTTAAACTTAAACGAAAAATAGCATTTGGATATTATTTGGCATAACAAACTTCAAAATATCCAACATTTACTATTTTTATTTTTCTTTATTTTTAGCATTTTTAATAAAAAAAACACTTTTTCAAAATTTACATAATCACCTTTATCATCGGTGGAGTTCGTCGCCCTTAAACTTAAACGAAAAATAGCATTTGGATATTATTTGGCATAACAAACTTCAAAATATCCAACATTTACTTTTTTTATTTTTCTTTATTTTTAGCATTTTTAATAAAAAAAACACTTTTTCAAAATTTACATAATCACCTTTATCATCGGTGGAGTTCGTCGCCCTTAAACTTAAACGAAAAATAGCATTTGGATATTATTTGGCATAACAAACTTCAAAATATCCAACATTTACTATTTTTATTTTTCTTTATTTTTAGCATTTTTAATTAAAAAAACACTTTTTCAAAATTTACATAATCACCTTTATCATCGGTGGAGTTCGTCGCCCTTAAACTTAAACGAAAAATAGCATTTGGATATTATTTGGCATAACAAACTTCAAAATATCCAACATTTACTTTTTTTATTTTTCTTTATTTTTAGCATTTTTAATAAAAAAAACACTTTTTCAAAATTTACATAATCACCTTTATCATCGGTGGAGTTCGTCGCCCTTAAACTGAAACGAAAAATAGCATTTGGATATTATTTGGCATAACAAACTTCAAAATATCCAACATTTACTATTTTTATTTTTCTTTATTTTTAGCATTTTTAATAAAAAAAACACTTTTTCAAAATTTACATAATCACCTTTATCATCGGTGGAGTTCGTCGCCCTTAAACTTAAACGAAAAATAGCATTTGGATATTATTTGGCATAACAAACTTTGAAATATCCAACATTTACTTTTTTTATTTTTCTTTTTTTTCAGCATTTTTAATAAAAAAACACTTTTTCAAAATTTACATAATCACTTTATCATCGGTGGAGTTCATCGCCCTTAAACTTAAACGAAAAATAGCATTTGGATATTATTTGGCATAACAAACTTCAAAATATCCAACATTTACTTTTTTTATTTTTCTTTATTTTTAGCATTTTTAATAAAAAAAACACTTTTTCAAAATTTACATAATCACTTTATCATCGGTGGAGTTCATCGCCCTTAAACTTAAACGAAAAATAGCATTTGGATATTATTTGGCATAACAAACTTCAAAATATCCAACATTTACTTTTTTTATTTTTCTTTATTTTTAGCATTTTTAATAAAAAAAACACTTTTTCAAAATTTACATAATCACCTTTATCATCGGTGGAGTTCGTCGCCCTTAAACTTAAACGAAAAATAGCATTTGGATATTATTTGGCATAACAAACTTCAAAATATCCAACATTTACTATATTTATTTTTCTTTATTTTTAGCATTTTTAATAAAAAAAACACTTTTTCAAAATTTACATAATCACCTTTATCATCGGTGGAGTTCGTCGCCCTTAAACTTAAACGAAAAATAGCATTTGGATATTATTTGGCATAACAAACTTCAAAATATCCAACATTTACTTTTTTTATTTTTCTTTATTTTTAGCATTTTTAATAAAAAAAACACTTTTTCAAAATTTACATAATCACCTTTATCATCGGTGGAGTTCGTCGCCTTTAAACTTAAACGAAAAATAGCATTTGGATATTATTTGGCATAACAAACTTTGAAATATCCAACATTTACTTTTTTTATTTTTCTTTTTTTTCAGCATTTTTAATAAAAAAACACTTTTTCAAAATTTACATAATCACCTTTATCATCGGTGGAGTTCGTCGCCCTTAAACTTAAACGAAAAATAGCATTTGGATATTATTTGGCATAACAAACTTCAAAATATCCAACATTTACTATTTTTATTTTTCTTTATTTTTAGCATTTTTAATTAAAAAAACACTTTTTCAAAATTTACATAATCACCTTTATCATCGGTGGAGTTCGTCGCCCTTAAACTTAAACGAAAAATAGCATTTGGATATTATTTGGCATAACAAACTTCAAAATATCCAACATTTACTTTTTTTATTTTTCTTTATTTTTAGCATTTTTAATAAAAAAAACACTTTTTCAAAATTTACATAATCACCTTTATCATCGGTGGAGTTCGTCGCCCTTAAACTTAAACGAAAAATAGCATTTGGATATTATTTGGCATAACAAACTTCAAAATATCCAACATTTACTATTTTTATTTTTCTTTATTTTTAGCATTTTTAATAAAAAAAACACTTTTTCAAAATTTACATAATCACCTTTATCATCGGTGGAGTTCGTCGCCCTTAAACTTAAACGAAAAATAGCATTTGGATATTATTTGGCATAACAAACTTCAAAATATCCAACATTTACTTTTTTTATTTTTCTTTTTTTTTAGCATTTTTAATAAAAAAAACACTTTTTCAAAATTTACATAATCACCTTTATCATCGTTGGAGTTCGTCGCCCTTAAACTTAAACGAAAAATAGCATTTGGATATTATTTGGCATAACAAACTTTGAAATATCCAACATTTACTTTTTTTATTTTTCTTTTTTTTCAGCATTTTTAATAAAAAAACACTTTTTCAAAATTTACATAATCACCTTTATCATCGGTGGAGTTCGTCGCCCTTAAACTTAAACGAAAAATAGCATTTGGATATTATTTGGCATAACAAACTTCAAAATATCCAACATTTACTATTTTTATTTTTCTTTATTTTTAGCATTTTTAATTAAAAAAACACTTTTTCAAAATTTACATAATCACCTTTATCATCGGTGGAGTTCGTCGCCCTTAAACTTAAACGAAAAATAGCATTTGGATATTATTTGGCATAACAAACTTCAAAATATCCAACATTAACTTTTTTTATTTTTCTTTATTTTCAGCATTTTTAACAAAAAAAACACTTTTTCAAAATTTACATAATCACCTTTATCATCGGTGGAGTTCGTCGCCCTAAAACTTAAACGAAAAATAGCATTTGGATATTATTTGGCATAACAAACTTCAAAATATCCAACATTTACTATTTTTATTTTTCTATCTTTTTAGCATTTTTAATTAAAAAAACACTTTTTCAAAATTTACATAATCACCTTTATCATCGGTGGAGTTCGTCGCCCTTAAACTTAAACGAAAAATAGCATTTGGATATTATTTGGCATAACAAACTTCAAAATATCCAACATTTACTATTTTTATTTTTCTTTATTTTTAGCATTTTTAATTAAAAAAACACTTTTTCAAAATTTACATAATCACCTTTATCATCGGTGGAGTTCGTCGCCCTTAAACTTAAACGAAAAATAGCATTTGGATATTATTTGGCATAACAAACTTCAAAATATCTAACATTTACTATTTTTATTTTTCTTTATTTTTAGCATTTTTAATTAAAAAAACACTTTTTCAAAATTTACATAATCACCTTTATCATCGGTGGAGTTCGTCGCCCTTAAACTTAAACGAAAAATAGCATTTGGATATTATTTGGCATAACAAACTTCAAAATATCCAACATTTACTATTTTTATTTTTCTTTATTTTTAGCATTTTTAATTAAAAAAACACTTTTTCAAAATTTACTTAATCACCTTTATCATCGGTGGAATTCATCGCCCTTAAACTTAAACGAAAAATAGCATTTGGATATTATTTGGCATAACAAACTTCAAAATATCCAACATTTACTTTTTTTATTTTTCTTTATTTTTAGCATTTTTAATTAAAAAAACACTTTTTCAAAATTTACATAATCACCTTTATCATCGGTGGAGTTCGTCGCCCTTAAACTTAAACGAAAAATAGCATTGGGATATTATTTGGCATAACAAACTTCAAAATATCCAACATTTACTTTTTTTATTTTTCTTTATTTTTAGCATTTTTAATTAAAAAAACACTTTTTCAAAATTTACATAATCACCTTTATCATCGGTGGAGTTCGTCGCCCTTAAACTTAAACGAAAAATAGCATTTGGATATTATTTGGCATAACAAACTTCAAAATATCCAACATTTACTTTTTTTATTTTTCTTTATTTTTAGCATTTTTAATTAAAAAAACACTTTTTCAAAATTTACATAATCACCTTTATCATCGGTGGAGTTCGTCGCCCTTAAACTTAAACGAAAAATAGCATTTGGATATTATTTGGCATAACAAACTTCAAAATATCCAACATTTACTATTTTTATTTTTCTATATTTTTAGCATTTTTAATAAAAAAAACACTTTTTCAAAATTTACATAATCACCTTTATCATCGGTGGAGTTCGTCGCCCTTAAACTTAAACGAAAAATAGCATTTGGATATTATTTGGCATAACAAACTTCAAAATATCCAACATTTACTTTTTTTATTTTTCTTTACTTTTAGCATTTTTAATTAAAAAAACACTTTTTCAAAATTTACATAATCACCTTTATCATCGGTGGAGTTCGTCGCCCTTAAACTTAAACGAAAAATAGCATTTGGATATTATTTGGCATAACAAACTTCAAAATATCCAACATTTACTATTTTTATTTTTCTTTATTTTTAGCATTTTTAATTAAAAAAACACTTTTTCAAAATTTACATAATCACCTTTATCATCGGTGGAGTTCGTCGCCCTTAAACTTAAACGAAAAATAGCATTTGGATATTATTTGGCATAACAAACTTCAAAATATCCAACATTTATTTTTTTATTTTTCTTTATTTTTAGCATTTTTAATTAAAAAAACACTTTTTCAAAATTTACATAATCACCTTTATCATCGGTTTAGTTCGTCGCCCTTAAACTTAAACGAAAATAAGCATTTGGATATTATTTGGCATAACAAACTTCAAAATATTCAACATTTACTATTTTTATTTTTCTTTATTTTTAGCATTTTTAATTAAAAAAACACTTTTTCAAAATTTACATAATCACCTTTATCATCGGTGGAGTTCGTCGCCCTTAAACTTAAACGAAAAATAGCATTTGGATATTATTTGGCATAACAAACTTCAAAATATCCAACATTTACTATTTTTATTTTTCTATATTTTTAGCATTTTTAATTAAAAAAACACTTTTTCAAAATTTACATAATCACCTTTATCATCGGTGGAGTTCGTCGCCCTTAAACTTAAACGAAAAATAGCATTTGGATATTATTTGGCATAACAAACTTCAAAATATCCAACATTTACTTTTTTTATTTTTCTTTATTTTTAGCATTTTTAATTAAAAAAACACTTTTTCAAAATTTACATAATCACCTTTATCATCGGTGGAGTTCGTCGCCCTTAAACTTAAACGAAAAATAGCATTTGGATATTATTTGGCATAACAAACTTCAAAATATCCAACATTTACTATTTTTATTTTTCTATATTTTTAGCATTTTTAATTAAAAAAACACTTTTTCAAAATTTACATAATCACCTTTATCATCGGTGGAGTTCGTCGCCCTTAAACTTAAACGAAAAATAGCATTTGGATATTATTTGGCATAACAAACTTCAAAATATCCAACATTTACTTTTTTTATTTTTCTTTATTTTTAGCATTTTTAATTAAAAAAACACTTTTTCAAAATTTACATAATCACCTTTATCATCGGTTTAGTTCGTCGCCCTTAAACTTAAACGAAAATTAGCATTTGGATATTATTTGGCATAACAAACTTCAAAATATCCAACATTTACTATTTTTATTTTTCTTTATTTTTAGCATTTTTAATTAAAAAAACACTTTTTCAAAATTTACATAATCACCTTTATCATCGGTGGAGTTCGTCGCCCTTAAACTTAAACGAAAAATAGCATTTGGATATTATTTGGCATAACAAACTTCAAAATATCCAACATTTACTTTTTTTATTTTTCTTTATTTTTAGCATTTTTAATTAAAAAAACACTTTTTCAAAATTTACATAATCACCTTTATCATCGGTTTAGTTCGTCGCCCTTAAACTTAAACGAAAATTAGCATTTGGATATTATTTGGCATAACAAACTTCAAAATATCCAACATTTACTATTTTTATTTTTCTTTATTTTTAGCATTTTTAATTAAAAAAACACTTTTTCAAAATTTACATAATCACCTTTATCATCGGTGGAGTTCGTCGCCCTTAAACTTAAACGAAAAATAGCATTTGGATATTATTTGGCATAACAAACTTCAAAATATCCAACATTTACTTTTTTTATTTTTCTTTATTTTTAGCATTTTTAATTAAAAAAACACTTTTTCAAAATTTACATAATCACCTTTATCATCGGTTTAGTTCGTCGCCCTTAAACTTAAACGAAAATTAGCATTTGGATATTATTTGGCATAACAAACTTCAAAATATCCAACATTTACTTTTTTTATTTTTCTTTATTTTTAGCATTTTTAATTAAAAAAACACTTTTTCAAAATTTACATAATGACCTTTATCATCGGTGGAGTTCGTCGCCCTTAAACTTAAACGAAAAATAGCATTTGGATATTATTTGGCATAACAAACTTCAAAATATCCAACATTTACTATTTTTATTTTTCTATATTTTTAGCATTTTTAATTAAAAAAACACTTTTTCAAAATTTACATAATCACCTTTATCATCGGTGGAGTTCGTCGCCCTTAAACTTAAACGAAAAATAGCATTTGGATATTATTTGGCATAACAAACTTCAAAATATCCAACATTTACTTTTTTTATTTTTCTTTATTTTTAGCATTTTTAATTAAAAAAACACTTTTTCAAAATTTACATAATCACCTTTATCATCGGTGGAGTTCGTCGCCCTTAAACTTAAACGAAAAATAGCATTTGGATATTATTTGGCATAACAAACTTCAAAATATCCAACATTTACTTTTTTTATTTTTCTTTATTTTTAGCATTTTTAATTAAAAAAACACTTTTTCAAAATTTACATAATCACCTTTATCATCGGTGGAGTTCGTCGCCCTTAAACTTAAACGAAAAATAGCATTTGGATATTATTTGGCATAACAAACTTCAAAATATCCAACATTTACTTTTTTTATTTTTCTTTATTTTTAGCATTTTTAATAAAAAAAACACTTTTTCAAAATTTACATAATCACCTTTATCATCGGTGAAGTTCGTCGCCCTTAAACTTAAACGAAAAATAGCATTTGGATATTATTTGGCATAACAAACTTCAAAATATCCAACATTTACTTTTTTTATTTTTTTTTATTTTTAGCATTTTTAATTAAAAAAACACTTTTTCAAAATTTACATAATGACCTTTATCATCGGTGGAGTTCGTCGCCCTTAAACTTAAACGAAAAATAGCATTTGGATATTATTTGGCATAACAAACTTCAAAATATCCAACATTTACTATTTTTATTTTTCTTTATTTTTAGCATTTTTAATTAAAAAAACACTTTTTCAAAATTTACATAATCACCTTTATCATCGGTGGAGTTCGTCGCCCTTAAACTTAAACGAAAAATAGCATTTGGATATTATTTGGCATAACAAACTTCAAAATATCCAACATTTACTTTTTTTATTTTTCTTTATTTTTAGCATTTTTAATTAAAAAAACACTTTTTCAAAATTTACATAATCACCTTTATCATCGGTTTAGTTCGTCGCCCTTAAACTTAAACGAAAATTAGCATTTGGATATTATTTGGCATAACAAACTTCAAAATATCCAACATTTACTATTTTTATTTTTCTTTATTTTTAGCATTTTTAATTAAAAAAACACTTTTTCAAAATTTACATAATCACCTTTATCATCGGTGGAGTTCGTCGCCCTTAAACTTAAACGAAAAATAGCATTTGGATATTATTTGGCATAACAAACTTCAAAATATCCAACATTTACTTTTTTTATTTTTCTTTATTTTTAGCATTTTTAATTAAAAAAACACTTTTTCAAAATTTACATAATCACCTTTATCATCGGTGGAGTTCGTCGCCCTTAAACTTAAACGAAAAATAGCATTTGGATATTATTTGGCATAACAAACTTCAAAATATCCAACATTTACTTTTTTTATTTTTCTTTATTTTTAGCATTTTTAATTAAAAAAACACTTTTTCAAAATTTACATAATCACCTTTATCATCGGTTTAGTTCGTCGCCCTTAAACTTAAACGAAAATTAGCATTTGGATATTATTTGGCATAACAAACTTCAAAATATCCAACATTTACTTTTTTTATTTTTCTTTATTTTTAGCATTTTTAATTAAAAAAACACTTTTTCAAAATTTACATAATGACCTTTATCATCGGTGGAGTTCGTCGCCCTTAAACTTAAACGAAAAATAGCATTTGGATATTATTTGGCATAACAAACTTCAAAATATCCAACATTTACTATTTTTATTTTTCTATATTTTTAGCATTTTTAATTAAAAAAACACTTTTTCAAAATTTACATAATCACCTTTATCATCGGTGGAGTTCGTCGCCCTTAAACTTAAACGAAAAATAGCATTTGGATATTATTTGGCATAACAAACTTCAAAATATCCAACATTTACTTTTTTTATTTTTCTTTATTTTTAGCATTTTTAATTAAAAAAACACTTTTTCAAAATTTACATAATCACCTTTATCATCGGTGGAGTTCGTCGCCCTTAAACTTAAACGAAAAATAGCATTTGGATATTATTTGGCATAACAAACTTCAAAATATCCAACATTTACTTTTTTTATTTTTCTTTATTTTTAGCATTTTTAATTAAAAAAACACTTTTTCAAAATTTACATAATGACCTTTATCATCGGTGGAGTTCGTCGCCCTTAAACTTAAACGAAAAATAGCATTTGGATATTATTTGGCATAACAAACTTCAAAATATCCAACATTTACTATTTTTATTTTTCTATATTTTTAGCATTTTTAATTAAAAAAACACTTTTTCAAAATTTACATAATCACCTTTATCATCGGTGGAGTTCGTCGCCCTTAAACTTAAACGAAAAATAGCATTTGGATATTATTTGGCATAACAAACTTCAAAATATCCAACATTTACTTTTTTTATTTTTCTTTATTTTTAGCATTTTTAATTAAAAAAACACTTTTTCAAAATTTACATAATCACCTTTATCATCGGTGGAGTTCGTCGCCCTTAAACTTAAACGAAAAATAGCATTTGGATATTATTTGGCATAACAAACTTCAAAATATCCAACATTTACTATTTTTATTTTTCTTTATTTTTAGCATTTTTAATTAAAAAAACACTTTTTCAAAATTTACATAATCACCTTTATCATCGGTGGAGTTCGTCGCCCTTAAACTTAAACGAAAAATAGCATTTGGATATTATTTGGCATAACAAACTTCAAAATATCCAACATTTACTATTATTATTTTTCTTTATTTTTAGCATTTTTAATTAAAAAAACACTTTTTCAAAATTTACTTAATCACCTTTATCATCGGTGGAGTTCATCGCCCTTAAACTTAAACGAAAAATAGCATTTGGATATTATTTGGCATAACAAACTTCAAAATATCCAACATTTACTATTATTATTTTTCTTTATTTTTAGCATTTTTAATTAAAAAAACACTTTTTCAAAATTTACTTAATCACCTTTATCATCGGTGGAGTTCATCGCCCTTAAACTTAAACGAAAAATAGCATTTGGATATTATTTGGCATAACAAACTTCAAAATATCCAACATTTACTATTATTATTTTTCTTTATTTTTAGCATTTTTAATTAAAAAAACACTTTTTCAAAATTTACTTAATCACCTTTATCATCGGTGGAGTTCATCGCCCTTAAACTTAAACGAAAAATAGCATTTGGATATTATTTGGCATAACAAACTTCAAAATATCCAACATTTACTTTTTTTATTTTTCTTTATTTTTAGCATTTTTAATAAAAAAAACACTTTTTCAAAATTTACATAATCACCTTTATCATCGGTGGAGTTCATCGCCCTTAAACTTAAACGAAAAATAGCATTTGGATATTATTTGGCATAACAAACTTCAAAATATCCAACATTTACTTTTTTTATTTTTCTTTATTTTTAGCATTTTTAATAAAAAAAACACTTTTTCAAAATTTACATAATCACCTTTATCATCGGTGGAGTTCGTCGCCCTTAAACTTAAACGAAAAATAGCATTTGGATATTATTTGGCATAACAAACTTTAAAATATCCAACATTTACTTTTTTTATTTTTCTTTTTTTTCAGCATTTTTAATAAAAAAACACTTTTTCAAAATTTACATAATCACCTTTATCATCGGTTTAGTTCGTCGCCCTTAAACTTAAACGAAAATTAGCATTTGGATATTATTTGGCATAACAAACTTCAAAATATCCAACATTTACTTTTTTTATTTTTCTTTATTTTTAGCATTTTTAATTAAAAAAACACTTTTTCAAAATTTACATAATGACCTTTATCATCGGTGGAGTTCGTCGCCCTTAAACTTAAACGAAAAATAGCATTTGGATATTATTTGGCATAACAAACTTCAAAATATCCAACATTTACTATTTTTATTTTTCTATATTTTTAGCATTTTTAATTAAAAAAACACTTTTTCAAAATTTACATAATCACCTTTATCATCGGTGGAGTTCGTCGCCCTTAAACTTAAACGAAAAATAGCATTTGGATATTATTTGGCATAACAAACTTCAAAATATCCAACATTTACTTTTTTTATTTTTCTTTATTTTTAGCATTTTTAATTAAAAAAACACTTTTTCAAAATTTACATAATCACCTTTATCATCGGTGGAGTTCGTCGCCCTTAAACTTAAACGAAAAATAGCATTTGGATATTATTTGGCATAACAAACTTCAAAATATCCAACATTTACTATTTTTATTTTTCTTTATTTTTAGCATTTTTAATTAAAAAAACACTTTTTCAAAATTTACATAATCACCTTTATCATCGGTGGAGTTCGTCGCCCTTAAACTTAAACGAAAAATAGCATTTGGATATTATTTGGCATAACAAACTTCAAAATATCCAACATTTACTTTTTTTATTTTTCTTTATTTTTAGCATTTTTAATTAAAAAAACACTTTTTCAAAATTTACATAATCACCTTTATCATCGGTGGAGTTCGTCGCCCTTAAACTTAAACGAAAAATAGCATTTGGATATTATTTGGCATAACAAACTTCAAAATATCCAACATTTACTATTTTTATTTTTCTTTATTTTTAGCATTTTTAATTAAAAAAACACTTTTTCAAAATTTACTTGATCACCTTTATCATCGGTGGAGTTCATCGCCCTTAAACTTAAACGAAAAATAGCATTTGGATATTATTTGGCATAACGAACTTCAAAATATCCAACATTTACTTTTTTTATTTTTCTTTATTTTTAGCATTTTTAATAAAAAAAACACTTTTTCAAAGTTTACATAATCACCTTTATCATCGGTGGAGTTCGTCGCCCTTAAACTTAAACGAAAAATAGCATTTGGATATTATTTGGCATAACAAACTTCAAAATATCCAACATTTACTTTTTTTATTTTTCTTTACTTTTAGCATTTTTAATTAAAAAAACACTTTTTCAAAATTTACATAATCACCTTTATCATCGGTGGAGTTCGTCGCCCTTAAACTTAAACGAAAAATAGCATTTGGATATTATTTGGCATAACAAACTTCAAAATATCCAACATTTACTTTTTTTATTTTTCTTTATTTTTAGCATTTTTAATTAAAAAAACACTTTTTCAAAAAGTGTTTTTTTAATTTATCTCATAAAACTTATTTTATTGCAGAATCGAACGCTCGATGTTGGGGATAATGGTGAATAATGAAAAGAGTAAGAACAAAATTTTTTTCTGTGTTTAATAATGGAAAACAAAATACGTTTTTATGTACCTTAATATCCTCTTGTTTCATTTTTAAATTGCATTTGGCTTTGAACTAACGATGACCGAATCCGCCCTTATATATTTAACAATAATTTTGATGCTGGACATAATGATGTTAAAATAAAAAAAAATCAAAAATACAAAAGACTGCATTCGAATAAATGTTCTATCATTGTCTTTTTGTAAAATAGACCCTAAGGCATCGAAAAAATATAAAAACGGGTTAAGCCACATTTAAGATGTCCCAAAAACTGCGATTGAAATAAAAGGATTTTTAATAATAATATTATTATTGGGAGCGAATAATATTCGATTCTCAGTTTTTGTAGAACAATTGAATCTGAAAGGCTTTTTTCTGTAAAAATAAAGCTTGTTTTAATTTTTGAAAAAAGTTTTATCTCATAAAACTTATTTTATTGCAGGATCGAACGCTCGATGTTGGGGATAATGGTGAATAATGAAAAGAGTAAAAACAAAATTTTTTTCTGTGTTTAATAATGGAAAACAAAATACGTTTTTATGTACCTTAATATCCTCTTGTTTCATTTTTAAATTGCATTTGGCTTTGAACTAACGATGACCGAATCCGCCCTTATATATTTAACAATAATTTTGATGCTGGACATAATGATGTTAAAATAAAAAAAAATCAAAAATACAAAAGACTGCATTCGAATAAATGTTCTATCATTGTCTTTTTGTAAAATAGACCCTAAGGCATCGAAAAAATATAAAAACGGGTTAAGCCACATTTAAGATGTCCCAAAAACTGCGATTGAAATAAAAGGATTTTTAATAATAATATTATTATTGGGAGCGAATAATATTCGATTCTCAGTTTTTGTAGAACAATTGAATCTGAAAGGCTTTTTTCTGTAAAAATAAAGCTTGTTTTAATTTTTGAAAAAAGTTTTATCTCATAAAACTTATTTTATTGCAGAATCGAACGCTCGATGTTGGGGATAATGGTGAATAATGAAAAGAGTAAGAACAAAATTTTTTTCTGTGTTTAATAATGGAAAACAAAATACGTTTTTATGTACCTTAATATCCTCTTGTTTCATTTTTAAATTGCATTTGGCTTTGAACTAACGATGACCGAATCCGCCCTTATATATTTAACAATAATTTTGATGCTGGACATAATGATGTTAAAATAAAAAAAAATCAAAAATACAAAAGACTGCATTCGAATAAATGTTCTATCATTGTCTTTTTGTAAAATAGACCCTAAGGCATCGAAAAAATATAAAAACGGGTTAAGCCACATTTAAGATGTCCCAAAAACTGCGATTGAAATAAAAGGATTTTTAATAATAATATTATTATTGGGAGCGAATAATATTCGATTCTCAGTTTTTGTAGAACAATTGAATCTGAAAGGCTTTTTTCTGTAAAAATAAAGCTTGTTTTAATTTTTGAAAAAAGTTTTATCTCATAAAACTTATTTTATTGCAGGATCGAACGCTCGATGTTGGGGATAATGGTGAATAATGAAAAGAGTAAAAACAAAATTTTTTTCTGTGTTTAATAATGGAAAACAAAATACGTTTTTATGTACCTTAATATCCTCTTGTTTCATTTTTAAATTGCATTTGGCTTTGAACTAACGATGACCGAATCCGCCCTTATATATTTAACAATAATTTTGATGCTGGACATAATGATGTTAAAATAAAAAAAAATCAAAAATACAAAAGACTGCATTCGAATAAATGTTCTATCATTGTCTTTTTGTAAAATAGACCCTAAGGCATCGAAAAAATATAAAAACGGGTTAAGCCACATTTAAGATGTCCCAAAAACTGCGATTGAAATAAAAGGATTTTTAATAATAATATTATTATTGGGAGCGAATAATATTCGATTCTCAGTTTTTGTAGAACAATTGAATCTGAAAGGCTTTTTTCTGTAAAAATAAAGCTTGTTTTAATTTTTGAAAAAAGTTTTATCTCATAAAACTTATTTTATTGCAGAATCGAACGCTCGATGTTGGGGATAATGGTGAATAATGAAAAGAGTAAGAACAAAATTTTTTTCTGTGTTTAATAATGGAAAACAAAATACGTTTTTATGTACCTTAATATCCTCTTGTTTCATTTTTAAATTGCATTTGGCTTTGAACTAACGATGACCGAATCCGCCCTTATATATTTAACAATAATTTTGATGCTGGACATAATGATGTTAAAATAAAAAAAAATCAAAAATACAAAAGACTGCATTCGAATAAATGTTCTATCATTGTCTTTTTGTAAAATAGACCCTAAGGCATCGAAAAAATATAAAAACGGGTTAAGCCACATTTAAGATGTCCCAAAAACTGCGATTGAAATAAAAGGATTTTTAATAATAATATTATTATTGGGAGCGAATAATATTCGATTCTCAGTTTTTGTAGAACAATTGAATCTGAAAGGCTTTTTTCTGTAAAAATAAAGCTTGTTTTAATTTTTGAAAAAAGTTTTATCTCATAAAACTTATTTTATTGCAGAATCGAACGCTCGATGTTGGGGATAATGGTGAATAATGAAAAGAGTAAGAACAAAATTTTTTTCTGTGTTTAATAATGGAAAACAAAATACGTTTTTATGTACCTTAATATCCTCTTGTTTCATTTTTAAATTGCATTTGGCTTTGAACTAACGATGACCGAATCCGCCCTTATATATTTAACAATAATTTTGATGCTGGACATAATGATGTTAAAATAAAAAAAAATCAAAAATACAAAAGACTGCATTCGAATAAATGTTCTATCATTGTCTTTTTGTAAAATAGACCCTAAGGCATCGAAAAAATATAAAAACGGGTTAAGCCACATTTAAGATGTCCCAAAAACTGCGATTGAAATAAAAGGATTTTTAATAATAATATTATTATTGGGAGCGAATAATATTCGATTCTCAGTTTTTGTAGAACAATTGAATCTGAAAGGCTTTTTTCTGTAAAAATAAAGCTTGTTTTAATTTTTGAAAAAAGTTTTATCTCATAAAACTTATTTTATTGCAGGATCGAACGCTCGATGTTGGGGATAATGGTGAATAATGAAAAGAGTAAAAACAAAATTTTTTTCTGTGTTTAATAATGGAAAACAAAATACGTTTTTATGTACCTTAATATCCTCTTGTTTCATTTTTAAATTGCATTTGGCTTTGAACTAACGATGACCGAATCCGCCCTTATATATTTAACAATAATTTTGATGCTGGACATAATGATGTTAAAATAAAAAAAAATCAAAAATACAAAAGACTGCATTCGAATAAATGTTCTATCATTGTCTTTTTGTAAAATAGACCCTAAGGCATCGAAAAAATATAAAAACGGGTTAAGCCACATTTAAGATGTCCCAAAAACTGCGATTGAAATAAAAGGATTTTTAATAATAATATTATTATTGGGAGCGAATAATATTCGATTCTCAGTTTTTGTAGAACAATTGAATCTGAAAGGCTTTTTTCTGTAAAAATAAAGCTTGTTTTAATTTTTGAAAAAAGTTTTATCTCATAAAACTTATTTTATTGCAGAATCGAACGCTCGATGTTGGGGATAATGGTGAATAATGAAAAGAGTAAGAACAAAATTTTTTTCTGTGTTTAATAATGGAAAACAAAATACGTTTTTATGTACCTTAATATCCTCTTGTTTCATTTTTAAATTGCATTTGGCTTTGAACTAACGATGACCGAATCCGCCCTTATATATTTAACAATAATTTTGATGCTGGACATAATGATGTTAAAATAAAAAAAAATCAAAAATACAAAAGACTGCATTCGAATAAATGTTCTATCATTGTCTTTTTGTAAAATAGACCCTAAGGCATCGAAAAAATATAAAAACGGGTTAAGCCACATTTAAGATGTCCCAAAAACTGCGATTGAAATAAAAGGATTTTTAATAATAATATTATTATTGGGAGCGAATAATATTCGATTCTCAGTTTTTGTAGAACAATTGAATCTGAAAGGCTTTTTTCTGTAAAAATAAAGCTTGTTTTAATTTTTGAAAAAAGTTTTATCTCATAAAACTTATTTTATTGCAGGATCGAACGCTCGATGTTGGGGATAATGGTGAATAATGAAAAGAGTAAAAACAAAATTTTTTTCTGTGTTTAATAATGGAAAACAAAATACGTTTTTATGTACCTTAATATCCTCTTGTTTCATTTTTAAATTGCATTTGGCTTTAAATTAACGACGACCGAATCCGCCCTTATATCTTTAGCAATAATTTTGATGCTGGACATAATGATGTTAAAAAAAAAAAATCAAAAATACAAAAGACTGCATTCGAATAAATGTTCTATCATTGTCTTTTTGTAAAATAGACCCTAATTGTTACAATAAACTGTTCACATATTTTTTCTTCTTCTTCTGTTGGCTCTACAAATGTTTTTCAAAAACAAAAAGTTTTTATCCGTTTTACCTATGGCCTACAATTGGACACGAAATAATTATTTCTTTGTTAAGCTATGCCTTTAGATAATTTTGAAACTAGTATTTTCATTTAAAATGATACTACTTCAGTATTTGAGCCCCCTGGGAAAAACGGATTAATTTTTTTTGTTTTTTCAAAAACTAATAATTTTTATCAGTTTTACCTATGGCCTACAATTGGACCTGAAATAATTATTTCTGTGTTAAATAATGCTTTTAATAATTTTTGAAACTAGTATTAAGATTAAAAATGATATTACTTCAATATTTGAGCCCCCCGTGAAAAACGGATAAAAATTATTTGTTTTTTCAAAAACAAATAACTTTTATCCGTTTTACCTATGGCATACAATTTAACCTCAAATAATTATTTCTGTGTTAAATTATGCTTTTAATAAATTTTAAAACTAGTATTATCATTTAAAATGATATTACTTCAATATTTGAGCCCCCCGTGAAAAACGGATAAAAATTATTTGTTTTTTCAAAAACAAATAACTTTTATCCGTTTTACTTATGGCATACAATTTAACCTCAAATAAATATTTCTGTGTTAAATAATGCTTTTTATAAATTTTAAAACTAGTGTTATCATTTAAAATGATATTACTTCAATATTTGAGCCCCCCGTGAAAAACGGATAAAAATTATTTGTTTTTTCAAAAACAAATAACTTTTATCCGTTTTACCTATGGCCTACAATTGGACCTAAAATATATATTTCTGTGTTAAATTATGCTTTTAATAAATTTTGAAACTAGAAATATCATTAAAAATGATATTTCTTCAATATTTGAGCCCCCCGTGAAAAACGGATAAAAATTATTTGTTTTTTCAAAAACAAATAACTTTTATCCGTTTTACCTATGGCCTACAATTGGACCTGAAATAATTATTTCTGTGTTAAATTATGCTTTTAACAAATTTTGAAACTAGAAATATCATTAAAAATGATATTTCTTCAATATTTGAGCCCCCCGTGAAAAACGGATAAAAATTATTTGTTTTTTCAAAAACAAATAACTTTTATCCGTTTTACCTATAGCCTACAATTGGACCTGAAATATATATTTCTGTGTTAAATTATGCTTTTAATAAATTTTAAAACTAGTATTATCATTAAAAATGATATTTCTTCAATATTTGAGCCCCCCGTGAAAAACGGATAAAAATTATTTGTTTTTTCAAAAACAAATAACTTTTATCCGTTTTACCTATGGCCTACAATTGGACCTGAAATATATATTTCTGTGTTAAATTATGCTTTTAATAAATTTTAAAACTAGTATTATCATTAAAAATGATATTTCTTCAATATTTGAGCCCCCCGTGAAAAACGGATAAAAATTATTTGTTTTTTCAAAAACAAATAACTTTTATCTGTTTTACCTATGGCCTACAATTGGACCTGAAATAATTATTTCTGTGTTAAATTATGCTTTTAATAAATTTTAAAACTAGTATTATCATTTAAAGTGATATTTCTACAATATTTGAGCCCCCCGTGAAAAACGGATAAAAATTATTTGTTTTTTCAAAAACAAATAACTTTTATCCGTTTTACCTATGGCCTACAATTGGACCTGAAATAATTATTTCTGTGTTAAATTATGCTTTTAACAAATTTTGAAACTAGAAATATCATTAAAAATGATATTTCTTCAATATTTGAGCCCCCCGCGAAAAACGGATAAAAATCATTTGTTTTTTAAAAAACAAATAACTTTTATCCGTTTTACCTATGGCCTACGATTGGACCTGAAATAATTATTTCTGTGTTAAATTATGCTTTTAATAAATTTTGAAACTAGTATTAAGATTAAAAATGATATTTCTTCAATATTTGAGCCCCCCGTGAAAAACGGATAAAAATTATTTGTTTTTTCAAAAACAAATAACTTTTATCCGTTTTACCTATGGCATACAGTTGGACCTGAAATAATTATTTCTGTGTTAAATTATGCTTTTTATAAATTTTAAAACTAGTATTATCATTTAAAATGATATTACTTCAATATTTGAGCCCCCCGTGAAAAACGGATAAAAATTATTTGTTTTTAAAAAAACAAATAACTTTTATCCGTTTTACCTATGGCATACAATTATACCTGAAATAATTATTTCTGTGTTATATTATGCTTTTAATAAATTTTAAAACTAGTATTATCATTTAAAATGATATTACTTCAATATTTGAGCCCCCCGTGAAAAACGGATAAAAATTATTTGTTTTTTCAAAAACAAATAACTTTTATCCGTTTTACCTATGGCATACAATTATACCTGAAATAATTATTTCTGTGTTAAATTATGCTTTTAATAAATTTTAAAACTAGTGTTATCATTTAAAATGATATTACTTCAATATTTGAGCCCCCCGTGAAAAACGGATAAAAATTATTTGTTTTTTCAAAAACAAATAACTTTTATCCGTTTTACCTATGGCATACAATTATACCTGAAATAATTATTTCTGTGTTAAATTATGCTTTTAATAAATTTTAAAACTAGTGTTATCATTTAAAATGATATTAATTCAATATTTGAGCCCCCCGTGAAAAACGGATAAAAATTATTTCTTTTTTCAAAAACAAATAACTTCCATCCGTTTTACCTGTGGCATACAGTTATACCTGAAATAATTATTTCTGTGTTAAATTATGCTTTTAATAAATTTTAAAACTAGTGTTATCATTTAAAATGATATTACTTCAATATTTGAGCCCCCCGTGAAAAACGGATAAAAATTATTTGTTTTTTCAAAAACAAATAACTTTTATCCGTTTTACCTGTGGCATACAGTTATACCTGAAATAATTATTTCTGTGTTAAATTATGCTTTTAATAAATTTTAAAACTAGTGTTGTCATTTAAAATGATATTACTTCAATATTTGAGCCCCCCGTGAAAAACGGATAAAAATTATTTGTTTTTTCAAAAACAAATAACTTTTATCCGTTTTACCTATGGCATACAATTATACCTGCAATAATTATTTCTGTGTTAAATTATGCTTTTAATAAATTTTAAAACTAGTGTTATCATTTAAAATGATATTACTTCAATATTTGAGCCCCCCGTGAAAAACGGATAAAAATTATTTGTTTTTTCAAAAACAAATAACTTTTATCCGTTTTACCTGTGGCATACAGTTATACCTGAAATAATTATTTCTGTGTTAAATTATGCTTTTAATAATTTTTAAAACTAGTATTATCATTTAAATTGATGTTACTTCAATATTTGAGCCCCCCGTGAAAAACGGATAAAAATTATTTCTTTTTTCAAAAACAAATAACTTCCATCCGTTTTACCTGTGGCATACAGTTATACCTGAAATAAGTATTTCTGTGTTAAATTATGCTTTTAACAAATTTTAAAACTAGTATTAAGATTAAAAATGATATTACTTCAATATTTGAGCCCCCCGTGAAAAACGGATAAAAATTATTTGTTTTTTCAAAAACAAATAACTTTTATCCGTTTTACCTGTGGCATACAGTTATACCTGAAATAATTATTTCTATGTTATATTATGCTTTTAATAAATTTTAAAACTAGTATTATCATTTAAAATGATATTACTTCAATATTTGAGCCCCCCGTGTAAAACGGATAAAAATTATTTCTTTTTTCAAAAACAAATAACTTTTATCCGTTTTACCTATGGCATACAATTTAACCTTAAATAATTATTTCTGTGTTAAATTATGCTTTTAATAAATTTTAAAACTAGTGTTATCATTTAAAATGATATTACTTCAATATTTGAGCCCCCCGTGAAAAACGGATAAAAATTATTTGTTTTTTCAAAAACAAATAACTTTTATCCGTTTTACCTATGGCCTACGATTGGACCTGAAATAATTATTTCTGTGTTAAATTATGCTTTTAATAATTTTTGAAACTAGTATTAAGATAAAAAATGATATTTCTTCAATATTTGAGCCCCCCGTGAAAAACGGATAAAAATTATTTCTTTTTTCAAAAACAAATAACTTTTATCCGTTTTACCTATGGCATACAATTTAACCTCAAATAATTATTTCTGTGTTAAATTATGCTTTTAATAATTTTTAAAACTAGTATTATCATTTAAAATGATATTACTTCAATATTTGAGCCCCCCGTGTAAAACGGATAAAAATTATTTCTTTTTTCAAAAACAAATAACTTTTATCCGTTTTACCTATGGCATACAATTTAACCTTAAATAATTATTTCTGTGTTAAATTATGCTTTTAATAAATTTTAAAACTAGTGTTATCATTTAAAATGATATTACTTCAATATTTGAGCCCCCCGTGAAAAACGGATAAAAATTATTTGTTTTTTCAAAAACAAATAACTTTTATCCGTTTTACCTATGGCCTACGATTGGACCTGAAATAATTATTTCTGTGTTAAATTATGCTTTTAATAAATTTTGAAACTAGTATTAAGATTAAAAATGATATTTCTTCAATATTTGAGCCCCCCGTGAAAAACGGATAAAAATTGTTTGTTTTTTCAAAAACAAATAACTTTTATCCGTTTTACCTGTGGCATACAGTTATACCTGAAATAATTATTTCTGTGTTAAATTATGCTTTTAACAAATTTTAAAACTAGTATTAAGATTAAAAATGATATTACTTCAATATTTGAGCCCCCCGTGAAAAACGGATAAAAATTGTTTGTTTTTTCAAAAACAAATAACTTTTATCCGTTTTACCTGTGGCATACAGTTATACCTGAAATAATTATTTCTGTGTTAAATTATGCTTTTAATAATTTTTAAAACTAGTATTATCATTTAAATTGATATTACTTCAATATCTGAGCCCCCCGTGAAAAACGGATAAAAATTATTTCTTTTTTCAAAAACAAATAACTTCTATCCGTTTTACCTGTGGCATACAGTTATACCTGAAATAATTATTTCTGTGTTAAATTATGCTTTTAATAATTTTTAAAACTAGTATTATCATTTAAATTGATATTACTTCAATATTTGAGCCCCCCGTGAAAAACGGATAAAAATTATTTCTTTTTTCAAAAACAAATAACTTTTATCCGTTTTACCTGTGGCATACAGTTATACCTGAAATAATTATTTCTGTGTTAAATTATGCTTTTAATAATTTTTAAAACTAGTATTATCATTTAAAATGATATTACTTCAATATTTGAGCCCCCGGTGAAAAACGGATAAAAATTATTTGTTTTTTCAAAAACAAATAATTTTTATTCGTTTTACCTATGGCATACAGTTTAACCTGAAATAATTATTCCTGTTTTAAATAATGCTTTTAATAAATTTTGAAACTAGTATTATCATTTAAATTGATATTACTTCAATATCTGAGCCCCCCGTGAAAAACGGATAAAAATTATTTCTTTTTTCAAAAACAAATAACTTCTATCCGTTTTACCTGTGGCATACAGTTATACCTGAAATAATTATTTCTGTGTTAAATTATGCTTTTAATAATTTTTAAAACTAGTATTATCATTTAAATTGATATTACTTCAATATTTGAGCCCCCCGTGAAAAACGGATAAAAATTATTTCTTTTTTCAAAAACAAATAACTTTTATCCGTTTTACCTGTGGCATACAGTTATACCTGAAATAATTATTTCTGTGTTAAATTATGCTTTTAATAATTTTTAAAACTAGTATTATCATTTAAATTGATATTACTTCAATATTTGAGCCCCCCGTGAAAAACGGATAAAAATTGTTTGTTTTTTCAAAAACAAATAACTTTTATCCGTTTTACCTGTGGCATACAGTTATACCTGAAATAATTATTTCTGTGTTAAATTATGCTTTTAATAATTTTTAAAACTAGTATTATCATTTAAATTGATATTACTTCAATATTTGAGCCCCCCGTGAAAAACGGATAAAAATTATTTCTTTTTTCAAAAACAAATAACTTTTATCCGTTTTACCTGTGGCATACAGTTATACCTGAAATAATTATTTCTGTGTTAAATTATGCTTTTAATAATTTTTAAAACTAGTATTATCATTTAAATTGATATTACTTCAATATTTGAGCCCCCCGTGAAAAACGGATAAAAATTGTTTGTTTTTTCAAAAACAAATAACTTTTATCCGTTTTACCTGTGGCATACAGTTATACCTGAAATAATTATTTCTGTGTTAAATTATGCTTTTAATAATTTTTAAAACTAGTATTATCATTTAAATTGATATTACTTCAATATTTGAGCCCCCCGTGAAAAACGGATAAAAATTATTTCTTTTTTCAAAAACAAATAACTTTTATCCGTTTTACCTGTGGCATACAGTTATACCTGAAATAATTATTTCTGTGTTAAATTATGCTTTTAATAATTTTTAAAACTAGTATTATCATTTAAATTGATATTACTTCAATATTTGAGCCCCCCGTGAAAAACGGATAAAAATTGTTTGTTTTTTCAAAAACAAATAACTTTTATCCGTTTTACCTGTGGCATACAGTTATACCTGAAATAATTATTTCTGTGTTAAATTATGCTTTTAATAATTTTTAAAACTAGTATTATCATTTAAATTGATATTACTTCAATATTTGAGCCCCCCGTGAAAAACGGATAAAAATTATTTCTTTTTTCAAAAACAAATAACTTTTATCCGTTTTACCTGTGGCATACAGTTATACCTGAAATAATTATTTCTGTGTTAAATTATGCTTTTAATAATTTTTAAAACTACTATTATCATTTAAATTGATATTACTTCAATATTTGAGCCCCCCGTGAAAAACGGATAAAAATTGTTTGTTTTTTCAAAAACAAATAACTTTTATCCGTTTTACCTGTGGCATACAGTTATACCTGAAATAATTGTTTCTGTGTTAAATTATGCTTTTAATAATTTTTAAAACTAGTATTATCATTTAAATTGATATTACTTCAATATTTGAGCCCCCCGTGAAAAACGGATAAAAATTATTTCTTTTTTCAAAAACAAATAACTTTTATCCGTTTTACCTGTGGCATACAGTTATACCTGAAATAATTATTTCTGTGTTAAATTATGCTTTTAATAATTTTTAAAACTACTATTATCATTTAAATTGATATTACTTCAATATTTGAGCCCCCCGTGAAAAACGGATAAAAATTGTTTGTTTTTTCAAAAACAAATAACTTTTATCCGTTTTACCTGTGGCATACAGTTATACCTGAAATAATTGTTTCTGTGTTAAATTATGCTTTTAATAATTTTTAAAACTAGTATTATCATTTAAATTGATATTACTTCAATATTTGAGCCCCCCGTGAAAAACGGATAAAAATTATTTCTTTTTTCAAAAACAAATAACTTTTATCCGTTTTACCTGTGGCATACAGTTATACCTGAAATAATTATTTCTGTGTTAAATTATGCTTTTAATAATTTTTAAAACTACTATTATCATTTAAATTGATATTACTTCAATATTTGAGCCCCCCGTGAAAAACGGATAAAAATTGTTTGTTTTTTCAAAAACAAATAACTTTTATCCGTTTTACCTGTGGCATACAGTTATACCTGAAATAATTGTTTCTGTGTTAAATTATGCTTTTAATAATTTTTAAAACTAGTATTATCATTTAAATTGATATTACTTCAATATTTGAGCCCCCCGTGAAAAACGGATAAAAATTATTTCTTTTTTCAAAAACAAATAACTTTTATCCGTTTTACCTGTGGCATACAGTTATACCTGAAATAATTATTTCTGTGTTAAATTATGCTTTTAATAATTTTTAAAACTAGTATTATCATTTAAATTGATATTACTTCAATATTTGAGCCCCCCGTGAAAAACGGATAAAAATTATTTCTTTTTTCAAAAACAAATAACTTTTATCCGTTTTACCTGTGGCATACAGTTATACCTGAAATAATTATTTCTGTGTTAAATTATGCTTTTAATAATTTTTAAAACTAGTATTATCATTTAAATTGATATTACTTCAATATTTGAGCCCCGCGTGAAAAACGGATAAAAATTGTTTGTTTTTTCAAAAACAAATAACTTTTATCCGTTTTACCTGTGGCATACAGTTATACCTGAAATAATTATTTCTGTGTTAAATAATGCTTTTAATAATTTTTAAAACTAGTATTATCATTTAAATTGATATTACTTCAATATTTGAGCCCCCCGTGAAAAACGGATAAAAATTATTTCTTTTTTCAAAAACAAATAACTTTTATCCGTTTTACCTGTGGCATACAGTTATACCTGAAATAATTATTTCTGTGTTAAATTATGCTTTTAATAATTTTTAAAACTAGTATTATCATTTAAATTGATATTACTTCAATATTTGAGCCCCCCGTGAAAAACGGATAAAAATTGTTTGTTTTTTCAAAAACAAATAACTTTTATCCGTTTTACCTGTGGCATACAGTTATACCTGAAATAATTATTTCTGTGTTAAATTATGCTTTTAATAATTTTTAAAACTAGAATTATCATTTAAATTGATATTACTTCAATATTTGAGCCCCCCGTGAAAAACGGATAAAAATTATTTCTTTTTTCAAAAACAAATAACTTTTATCCGTTTTACCTGTGGCATACAGTTATACCTGAAATAATTATTTCTGTGTTAAATTATGCTTTTAATAATTTTTAAAACTAGTATTATCATTTAAATTGATATTACTTCAATATTTGAGCCCCGCGTGAAAAACGGATAAAAATTGTTTGTTTTTTCAAAAACAAATAACTTTTATCCGTTTTACCTGTGGCATACAGTTATACCTGAAATAATTATTTCTGTGTTAAATTATGCTTTTTATAATTTTTAAAACTAGTATTATCATTTAAATTGATATTACTTCAATATTTGAGCCCCCCGTGAAAAACGGATAAAAATTGTTTGTTTTTTCAAAAACAAATAACTTTTATCCGTTTTACCTGTGGCATACAGTTATACCTGAAATAATTATTTCTGTGTTAAATTATGCTTTTAATAATTTTTAAAACTAGTATTATCATTTAAATTGATATTACTTCAATATTTGAGCCCCCCGTGAAAAACGGATAAAAATTATTTCTTTTTTCAAAAACAAATAACTTTTATCCGTTTTACCTGTGGCATACAGTTATACCTGAAATAATTATTTTTGTGTTAAATTATGCTTTTAATAATTTTTAAAACTAGTATTATCATTTAAATTGATATTACTTCAATATTTGAGCCCCCCGTGAAAAACGGATAAAAATTATTTCTTTTTTCAAAAACAAATAACTTTTATCCGTTTTACCTGTGGCATACAGTTATACCTGAAATAATTATTTCTGTGTTAAATTATGCTTTTTATAATTTTTAAAACTAGTATTATCATTTAAATTGATATTACTTCAATATTTGAGCCCCCCGTGAAAAACGGATAAAAATTGTTTGTTTTTTCAAAAACAAATAACTTTTATCCGTTTTACCTGTGGCATACAGTTATACCTGAAATAATTATTTCTGTGTTAAATTATGCTTTTAATAATTTTTAAAACTAGTATTATCATTTAAATTGATATTACTTCAATATTTGAGCCCCCCGTGAAAAACGGATAAAAATTGTTTGTTTTTTCAAAAACAAATAACTTTTATCCGTTTTACCTGTATCATACAGTTATACCTGAAATAATTATTTCTGTGTTAAATTATGCTTTTAATAATTTTTAAAACTAGTATTATCATTTAAATTGATATTACTTCAATATTTGAGCCCCCCGTGAAAAACGGATAAAAATTATTTCTTTTTTCAAAAACAAATAACTTTTATCCGTTTTACCTGTGGCATACAGTTATACCTGAAATAATTATTTCTGTGTTAAATTATGCTTTTAATAATTTTTAAAACTAGTATTATCATTTAAATTGATATTACTTCAATATTTGAGCCCCCCGTGAAAAACGGATAAAAATTGTTTGTTTTTTCAAAAACAAATAACTTTTATCCGTTTTACCTGTGGCATACAGTTATACCTGAAATAATTATTTCTGTGTTAAATTATGCTTTTAATAATTTTTAAAACTAGTATTATCATTTAAATTGATATTACTTCAATATTTGAGCCCCCCGTGAAAAACGGATAAAAATTATTTCTTTTTTCAAAAACAAATAACTTTTATCCGTTTTACCTGTGGCATACAGTTATACCTGAAATAATTATTTCTGTGTTAAATTATGCTTTTAATAATTTTTAAAACTAGTATTATCATTTAAATTGATATTACTTCAATATTTGAGCCCCCCGTGAAAAACGGATAAAAATTGTTTGTTTTTTCAAAAACAAATAACTTTTATCCGTTTTACCTGTGGCATACAGTTATACCTGAAATAATTATTTCTGTGTTAAATTATGCTTTTAATAATTTTTAAAACTAGTATTATCATTTAAATTGATATTACTTCAATATTTGAGCCCCCCGTGAAAAACGGATAAAAATTATTTCTTTTTTCAAAAACAAATAACTTTTATCCGTTTTACCTGTGGCATACAGTTATACCTGAAATAATTATTTCTGTGTTAAATTATGATTCTTTATAATTTTTAAAACTAGTATTATCATTTAAATTGATATTACTTCAATATTTGAGCCCCCCGTGAAAAACGGATAAAAATTATTTCTTTTTTCAAAAACAAATAACTTTTATCCGTTTTACCTGTGGCATACAGTTATACCTGAAATAATTATTTCTGTGTTAAATTATGCTTTTAATAATTTTTAAAACTAGTATTATCATTTAAATTGATATTACTTCAATATTTGAGCCCCCCGTGAAAAACGGATAAAAATTGTTTGTTTTTTCAAAAACAAATAACTTTTATCCGTTTTACCTGTGGCATACAGTTATACCTGAAATAATTATTTCTGTGTTAAATTATGCTTTTAATAATTTTTAAAACTAGTATTATCATTTAAATTGATATCACTTCAATATTTGAGCCCCCCGTGAAAAACGGATAAAAATTATTTCTTTTTTCAAAAACAAATAACTTTTATCCGTTTTACCTGTGGCATACAGTTATACCAGAAATAATTATTTCTGTGTTAAATTATGCTTTTAATAATTTTTAAAACTAGTATTATCATTTAAATTGATATTACTTCAATATTTGAGCCCCCCGTGAAAAACGGATAAAAATTGTTTGTTTTTTCAAAAACAAATAACTTTTATCCGTTTTACCTGTGGCATACAGTTATACCTGAAATAATTATTTCTGTGTTAAATTATGCTTTTAATAATTTTTAAAACTAGTATTATCATTTAAATTGATATTACTTCAATATTTGAGCCCCCCGTGAAAAACGGATAAAAATTATTTCTTTTTTCAAAAACAAATAACTTTTATCCGTTTTACCTGTGGCATACAGTTATACCTGAAATAATTATTTCTGTGTTAAATTATGCTTTTAATAATTTTTAAAACTAGTATTATCATTTAAATTGATATTACTTCAATATTTGAGCAACCCCGTGAAAAACGGATAAAAATTATTTCTTTTTTCAAAAACAAATAACTTTTATCCGTTTTACCTGTGGCATACAGTTATACCTGAAATAATTATTTCTGTGTTAAATTATGCTTTTAATAATTTTTAAAACTAGTATTATCATTTAAATTGATATTACTTCAATATTTGAGCCCCCCGTGAAAAACGGATAAAAATTGTTTGTTTTTTCAAAAACAAATAACTTTTATCCGTTTTACCTGTGGCATACAGTTATACCTGAAATAATTATTTCTGTGTTAAATTATGCTTTTAATAATTTTTAAAACTAGTATTATCATTTAAATTGATATTACTTCAATATTTGAGCCCCCCGTGAAAAACGGATAAAAATTATTTCTTTTTTCAAAAACAAATAACTTTTATCCGTTTTACCTGTGGCATACAGTTATACCTGAAATAATTATTTCTGTGTTAAATTATGCTTTTAATAATTTTTAAAACTAGTATTATCATTTAAATTGATATTACTTCAATATTTGAGCCCCCCGTGAAAAACGGATAAAAATTATTTCTTTTTTCAAAAACAAATAACTTTTATCCGTTTTACCTGTGGCATACAGTTATACCTGAAATAATTATTTCTGTGTTAAATTATGCTTTTAATAATTTTTAAAACTAGTATTATCATTTAAATTGATATTACTTCAATATTTGAGCCCCCCGTGAAAAACGGATAAAAATTGTTTGTTTTTTCAAAAACAAATAACTTTTATCCGTTTTACCTGTGGCATACAGTTATACCTGAAATAATTATTTCTGTGTTAAATTATGCTTTTAATAATTTTTAAAACTAGTATTATCATTTAAATTGATATTACTTCAATATTTGAGCCCCCCGTGAAAAACGGATAAAAATTATTTCTTTTTTCAAAAACAAATAACTTTCATCCGTTTTACCTGTGGCATACAGTTATACCTGAAATAATTATTTCTGTGTTAAATTATGCTTTTAATAAATTTTAAAACTAGTATTATCATTTAAAATGATATTACTTCAATATTTGAGCCCCCCGTGAAAAACGGATAAAAATTATTTGTTTTTTCAAAAACAAATAACTTTTATCCGTTTTACCTATGGCCTACAATAGGACCTGAAATAATTATTTCTGTGTTAAATTATGCTTTTAATTAATTTTAAAACTAGTATTATCATTTAAAATGATATTACTTCAATATTTGAGCCCCCCGTGAAAAACGGATAAAAATTATTTGTTTTTTCAAAAACAAATAACTTTTATCCGTTTTACCTATGGCATACAATTGGACCTGAAATAATTATTTCTGTGTTAAATTATGCTTTTAATAAGTTTTAAAACTAGTATTATCATTTAAAATGATATTACTTCAATATTTGAGCCCCCCGTGAAAAACGGATAAAAATTATTTGTTTTTTCAAAAACAAATAACTTTTATCCGTTTTACCTATGGCCTACAATTGGACCTGAAATTATTATTTCTGTGTTAAATTATGCTTTTAATAATTTTTGAAACTAGTATTAAGATTAAAAATGATATTTCTTCAATATTTGAGCCCCCCGTGAAAAACGGATAAAAGTTATTTCTTTTTTCAAAAACAAATAACTTTTATCCGTTTTACCTGTGGCATACAGTTATACCTGAAATAATTATTTCTGTGTTAAATTATGCTTTTAATAATTTTTAAAACTAGTATTATCATTTAAATTGATATTACTTCAATATTTGAGCCCCCCTTGAAAAACGGATAAAAAATATTTGTTTTTTCAAAAACAAATAACTTTTATCCGTTTTACCTATGGCCTACAATTGGACCTGAAATAATTATTTCTGTGTTAAATTATGCTTTTAATAAATTTTAAAACTAGTATTATCGTTTAAAATGATATTACTTCAATATTTGAGCCCCCCGTGAAAAACGGATAAAAATTATTTGTTTTTTCAAAAACAAATAACTTTTATCCGTTTTACCTATGGCCTACAATTGGACCTGAAATAATTATTTCTGTGTTAAATTATGCTTTTAATAAATTTTAAAACTAGTATTATCATTTAAAATGATATTACTTCAATATTTGAGCCCCCCGTGAAAAACGGATAAAAATTATTTGTTTTTTCAAAAACAAATAACTTTTATCCGTTTTACCTATGGCCTACAAATGGACCTGAAATAATTATTTCTGTGTTAAATTATGCTTTTAATAAATTTTAAAACTAGTATTATCATTTAAAATGATATTACTTCAATATTTGAGCCCCCCGTGAAAAACGGATAAAAATTATTTGTTTTTTCAAAAACAAATAACTTTTATCCGTTTTACCTATGGCCTACAATTGGACCTGAAATAATTATTTCTGTGTTAAATTATGCTTTTAATAAATTTTGAAACTAGTATTATCATTAAAAATGATATTTCTTCAATATTTGAGCCCCCCGTGAAAAACGGATAAAAATTATTTGTTTTTTCAAAAACAAATAACTTTTATCCGTTTTGCTTATGGCCTACAATTGGACCTGAAATAATTATTTCTGTGTTAAATTATGCTTTTAATAATTTTTGAAACTAGTATTAAGATTAAAAATGATATTTCTTCAATATTTGAGCCCCCCGTGATAAACGGATAAAAGTTATTTCTTTTTTCAAAAACAAATAACTTTTATCCGTTTTACCTATGGCATGCAATTGGACCTGAAATAATTATTTCTGTGTTAAATTATGCTTTTAATAAATTTTAAAACTAGTATTATCATTTAAAATGATATTACTTCAATATTTGAGCCCCCCGTGAAAAACGGATAAAAATTATTTGTTTTTTCAAAAACAAATAACTTTTATCCGTTTTACCTATGGCATACAATTGGACCTGAAATAATTATTTCTGTGTTAAATTATGCTTTTAATAAATTTTAAAACTAGTATTATCATTTAAAATGATATTACTTCAATATTTGAGCCCCCCGTGAAAAACGGATAAAAATTATTTGTTTTTTCAAAAACAAATAACTTTTATCCGTTTTACCTATGGCCTACAAATGGACCTGAAATAATTATTTCTGTGTTAAATTATGCTTTTAATAAATTTTAAAACTAGTATTATCATTTAAAATGATATTACTTCAATATTTGAGCCCCCCGTGAAAAACGGATAAAAATTATTTGTTTTTTCAAAAACAAATAACTTTTATCCGTTTTACCTATGGCTTACAAATGGACCTGAAATAATTATTTCTGTGTTTAATTATGCTTTTAATAAGTTTTAAAACTAGTATAAAGATAAAAATTGATATTTCTTCAATATTTGAGCCCCCCGTGAAAAACGGATAAAAATTATTTGTTTTTTCAAAAACAAATAACTTTTATCCGTTTTACCTATGGCCTACAAATGGACCTGAAATAATTATTTCTGTGTTAAATTATGCTTTTAATAAATTTTAAAACTAGTATTATCATTTAAAATGATATTACTTCAATATTTGAGCCCCCCGTGAAAAACGGATAAAAATTATTTGTTTTTTCAAAAACAAATAACTTTTATCCGTTTTACCTATGGCCTACAAATGGACCTGAAATAATTATTTCTGTGTTTAATTATGCTTTTAATAAGTTTTAAAACTAGTATAAAGATAAAAATTGATATTTCTTCAATATTTGAGCCCCCCGTGAAAAACGGATAAAAATTATTTGTTTTTTCAAAAACAAATAACTTTTATCCGTTTTACCTATGGCCTACAAATGGACCTGAAATAATTATTTCTGTGTTTAATTATGCTTTTAATAAATTTTAAAACTAGTATTATCATTTAAAATGATATTACTTCAATATTTGAGCCCCCCGTGAAAAACGGATAAAAATTATTTGTTTTTTAAAAAACAAATAACTTTTATCCGTTTTACCTATGGCCTACAAATGGACCTGAAATAATTATTTCTGTGTTTAATTATGCTTTTAATAAGTTTTAAAACTAGTATAAAGATAAAAATTGATATTTCTTCAATATTTGAGCCCCCCGTGAAAAACGGATAAAAATTATTTGTTTTTTCAAAAACAAATAACTTTTATCCGTTTTACCTATGGCCTACAAATGGACCTGAAATAATTATTTCTGTGTTTAATTATGCTTTTAATAAGTTTTAAAACTAGTATTATCATTTAAAATGATATTACTTCAATATTTGAGCCCCCCGTGAAAAACGGATAAAAATTATTTGTTTTTTCAAAAACAAATAACTTTTATCCGTTTTACCTATGGCCTACAAATGGACCTGAAATAATTATTTCTGTGTTTAATTATGCTTTTAATAAATTTTAAAACTAGTATTATCATTTAAAATGATATTACTTCAATATTTGAGCCCCCCGTGAAAAACGGATAAAAATTATTTGTTTTTTCAAAAACAAATAACTTTTATCCGTTTTACCTATGGCCTACAAATGGACCTGAAATAATTATTTCTGTGTTTAATTATGCTTTTAATAAGTTTTAAAACTAGTATAAAGATAAAAATTGATATTTCTTCAATATTTGAGCCCCCCGTGAAAAACGGATAAAAATTATTTGTTTTTTCAAAAACAAATAACTTTTATCCGTTTTACCTATGGCCTACAAATGGACCTGAAATAATTATTTCTGTGTTTAATTATGCTTTTAATAAATTTTAAAACTAGTATTATCATTTAAAATGATATTACTTCAATATTTGAGCCCCCCGTGAAAAACGGATAAAAATTATTTGTTTTTTAAAAAACAAATAACTTTTATCCGTTTTACCTATGGCCTACAAATGGACCTGAAATAATTATTTCTGTGTTTAATTATGCTTTTAATAAATTTTAAAACTAGTATTATCATTTAAAATGATATTACTTCAATATTTGAGCCCCCCGTGAAAAACGGATAAAAATTATTTGTTTTTTAAAAAACAAATAACTTTTATCCGTTTTACCTATGGCCTACAATTGGACCTGAAATAATTATTTCTGTGTTAAATTATGCTTTTAATAAATTTTGAAACTAGTATTATCATTAAAAATGATATTTCTTCAATATTTGAGCCCCCCGTGAAAAACGGATAAAAATTATTTGTTTTTTCAAAAACAAATAACTTTTATCCGTTTTGCTTATGGCCTACAATTGGACCTGAAATAATTATTTCTGTGTTAAATTATGCTTTTAATAATTTTTGAAACTAGTATTAAGATTAAAAATGATATTTCTTCAATATTTGAGCCCCCCGTGAAAAACGGATAAAAGTTATTTCTTTTTTCAAAAACAAATAACTTTTATCCGTTTTACCTATGGCATACAATTGGACCTGAAATAATTATTTCTGTGTTAAATTATGCTTTTAATAAATTTTAAAACTAGTATTATCATTTAAAATGATATTACTTCAATATTTGAGCCCCCCGTGAAAAACGGATAAAAATTATTTGTTTTTTCAAAAACAAATAACTTTTATCCGTTTTACCTATGGCATACAATTGGACCTGAAATAATTATTTCTGTGTTAAATTATGCTTTTAATAAATTTTAAAACTAGTATTATCATTTAAAATGATATTACTTCAATATTTGAGCCCCCCGTGAAAAACGGATAAAAATTATTTGTTTTTTCAAAAACAAATAACTTTTATCCGTTTTACCTATGGCCTACAAATGGACCTGAAATAATTATTTCTGTGTTAAATTATGCTTTTAATAAATTTTAAAACTAGTATTATCATTTAAAATGATATTACTTCAATATTTGAGCCCCCCGTGAAAAACGGATAAAAATTATTTGTTTTTTCAAAAACAAATAACTTTTATCCGTTTTACCTATGGCCTACAAATGGACCTGAAATAATTATTTCTGTGTTTAATTATGCTTTTAATAAGTTTTAAAACTAGTATAAAGATAAAAATTGATATTTCTTCAATATTTGAGCCCCCCGTGAAAAACGGATAAAAATTATTTGTTTTTTCAAAAACAAATAACTTTTATCCGTTTTACCTTTGGCCTACAAATGGACCTGAAATAATTATTTCTGTGTTAAATTATGCTTTTAATAAATTTTAAAACTAGTATTATCATTTAAAATGATATTACTTCAATATTTGAGCCCCCCGTGAAAAACGGATAAAAATTATTTGTTTTTTCAAAAACAAATAACTTTTATCCGTTTTACCTATGGCCTACAAATGGACCTGAAATAATTATTTCTGTGTTTAATTATGCTTTTAATAAGTTTTAAAACTAGTATAAAGATAAAAATTGATATTTCTTCAATATTTGAGCCCCCCGTGAAAAACGGATAAAAATTATTTGTTTTTTCAAAAACAAATAACTTTTATCCGTTTTACCTATGGCCTACAAATGGACCTGAAATAATTATTTCTGTGTTTAATTATGCTTTTAATAAATTTTAAAACTAGTATTATCATTTAAAATGATATTACTTCAATATTTGAGCCCCCCGTGAAAAACGGATAAAAATTATTTGTTTTTTAAAAAACAAATAACTTTTATCCGTTTTACCTATGGCCTACAAATGGACCTGAAATAATTATTTCTGTGTTAAATTATGCTTTTAATAAATTTTAAAACTAGTATTATCATTTAAAATGATATTACTTCAATATTTGAGCCCCCCGTGAAAAACGGATAAAAATTATTTGTTTTTTAAAAAACAAATAACGTTTATCCGTTTTACCTATGGCCTACAATTGGACCTGAAATAATTATTTCTGTGTTAAATTATGCTTTTAATAATTTTTGAAACTAGTATTAAGATTAAAAATGATATTTCTTCAATATTTGAGCCCCCCGTGAAAAACCGATAAAAGTTATTTCTTTTTTCAAAAACAAATAACTTTTATCCGTTTTACCTATGGCATACAATTGGACCTGAAATAATTAATTCTGTGTTAAATTATGCTTTTAATAAATTTTAAAACTATTATTATCATTTAAAATGATATTACTTCAATATTTGAGCCCCCCGTGAAAAACGGATAAAAATTATTTGTTTTTTCAAAAACAAATAACTTTTATCCGTTTTACCTATGGCATACAATTGGACCTGAAATAATTATTTCTGTGTTATATTATGCTTTTAATAAATTTTAAAACTAGTATTATCATTTAAAATGATATTACTTCAATATTTGAGCCCCCCGTGAAAAACCGATAAAAGTTATTTCTTTTTTCAAAAACAAATAACTTTTATCCGTTTTACCTATGGCCTACAAATGGACCTGAAATAATTATTTCTGTGTTAAATTATGCTTTTAATAAATTTTAAAACTAGTATTATCATTTAAAATGATATTACTTCAATATTTGAGCCCCCCGTGAAAAACGGATAAAAATTATTTGTTTTTTCAAAAACAAATAACTTTTATCCGTTTTACCTATGGCCTACAATAGGACCTGAAATAATTATTTCTGTGTTAAATTATGCTTTTAATAAGTTTTAAAACTAGTATAAAGATAAAAATTGATATTTCTTCAATATTTGAGCCCCCCGTGAAAAACGGATAAAAATTATTTGTTTTTTCAAAAACAAATAACTTTTATCCGTTTTACCTATGGCCTACAAATGGACCTGAAATAATTATTTCTGTGTTAAATTATGCTTTTAATAAATTTTAAAACTAGTATTATCATTTAAAATGATATTACTTCAATATTTGAGCCCCCCGTGAAAAACGGATAAAAATTATTTGTTTTTTAAAAAACAAATAACTTTTATCCGTTTTACCTATGGCCTACAAATGGACCTGAAATAATTATTTCTGTGTTAAATTATGCTTTTAATAAATTTTAAAACTAGTATTATCATTTAAAATGATATTACTTCAATATTTGAGCCCCCCGTGAAAAACGGATAAAAATTATTTGTTTTTTCAAAAACAAATAACTTTTATCCGTTTTACCTATGGCCTACAATAGGACCCGAAATAATTATTTCTGTGTTAAATTATGCTTTTAATAAGTTTTAAAACTAGTATAAAGATAAAAATTGATATTTCTTCAATATTTGAGCCCCCCGTGAAAAACGGATAAAAATTATTTGTTTTTTCAAAAACAAATAACTTTTATCCGTTTTACCTATGGCCTACAAATGGACCTGAAATAATTATTTCTGTGTTTAATTATGCTTTTAATAAATTTTAAAACTAGTATTATCATTTAAAATGATATTACTTCAATATTTGAGCCCCCCGTGAAAAACGGATAAAAATTATTTGTTTTTTAAAAAACAAATAACTTTTATCCGTTTTACCTATGGCCTACAAATGGACCTGAAATAATTATTTCTGTGTTAAATTATGCTTTTAATAAATTTTAAAACTAGTATTATCATTTAAAATGATATTACTTCAATATTTGAGCCCCCCGTGAAAAACGGATAAAAATTATTTGTTTTTTAAAAAACAAATAACGTTTATCCGTTTTACCTATGGCCTACAATTGGACCTGAAATAATTATTTCTGTGTTAAATTATGCTTTTAATAATTTTTGAAACTAGTATTAAGATTAAAAATGATATTTCTTCAATATTTGAGCCCCCCTTGAAAAACGGATTCAAGTTATTTCTTTTTTCAAAAACAAATAACTTTTATCCGTTTTACCTATGGCATACAATTGGACCTGAAATAATTATTTCTGTGTTAAATTATGCTTTTAATAAATTTTAAAACTAGTATTATCATTTAAAATGATATTACTTCAATATTTGAGCCCCCCGTGAAAAACGGATAAAAATTATTTGTTTTTTCAAAAACAAATAACTTTTATCCGTTTTACCTATGGCATACAATTGGACCTGAAATAATTATTTCTGTGTTATATTATGCTTTTAATAAATTTTAAAACTAGTATTATCATTTAAAATGATATTACTTCAATATTTGAGCCCCCCGTGAAAAACGGATAAAAATTATTTGTTTTTTCAAAAACAAATAACTTTTATCCGTTTTACCTATGGCCTACAAATGGACCTGAAATAATTATTTCTGTGTTAAATTATGCTTTTAATAAATTTTAAAACTAGTATTATCATTTAAAATGATATTACTTCAATATTTGAGCCCCCCGTGAAAAACGGATAAAAATTATTTGCTTTTTAAAAAACAAATAACTTTTATCCGTTTTACCTATGGCCTACAAATGGACCTGAAATAATTATTTCTGTGTTAAATTATGCTTTTAATAAATTTTAAAACTAGTATTATCATTTAAAATGATATTACTTCAATATTTGAGCCCCCCGTGAAAAACGGATAAAAATTATTTGTTTTTTCAAAAACAAATAACTTTTATCCGTTTTACCTATGGCATACAATTGGACCTGAAATAATTATTTCTGTGTTATATTATGCTTTTAATAAATTTTAAAACTAGTATTATCATTTAAAATGATATTACTTCAATATTTGAGCCCCCCGTGAAAAACGGATAAAAATTATTTGTTTTTTCAAAAACAAATAACTTTTATCCGTTTTACCTATGGCATACAATTGGACCTGAAATAATTATTTCTGTGTTATATTATGCTTTTAATAAATTTTAAAACTAGTATTATCATTTAAAATGATATTACTTCAATATTTGAGCCCCCCGTGAAAAACGGATAAAAATTATTTGTTTTTTCAAAAACAAATAACTTTTATCCGTTTTACCTATGGCCTACAAATGGACCTGAAATAATTATTTCTGTGTTAAATTATGCTTTTAATAAATTTTAAAACTAGTATTATCATTTAAAATGATATTACTTCAATATTTGAGCCCCCCGTGAAAAACGGATAAAAATTATTTGTTTTTTAAAAAACTAATAACTTTTATCCGTTTTACCTATGGAATAACAAATGGACCTGAAATAATTATTTCTGTGTTAAATTATGCTTTTAATAAATTTTAAAACTAGTATTATCATTTAAAATGATATTACTTCAATATTTGAGCCCCCCGTGAAAAACGGATAAAAATTATTTGTTTTTTCAAAAACAAATAACTTTTATCCGTTTTACCTATGGCCTACAAATGGACCTGAAATAATTATTTCTGTGTTAAATTATGCTTTTAATAAATTTTAAAACTAGTATTATCATTTAAAATGATATTACTTCAATATTTGAGCCCCCCGTGAAAAACGGATAAAAATTATTTGTTTTTTCAAAAACAAATAACTTTTATCCGTTTTACCTATGGCATACAATTGGACCTGAAATAATTATTTCTGTGTTATATTATGCTTTTAATAAATTTTAAAACTAGTATTATCATTTAAAATGATATTACTTCAATATTTGAGCCCCCCGTGAAAAACGGATAAAAATTATTTGTTTTTTCAAAAACAAATAACTTTTATCCGTTTTACCTATGGCCTACAAATGGACCTGAAATAATTATTTCTGTGTTAAATTATGCTTTTAATAAATTTTAAAACTAGTATTATCATTTAAAATGATATTACTTCAATATTTGAGCCCCCCGTGAAAAACGGATAAAAATTATTTGTTTTTTAAAAAACAAATAACTTTTATCCGTTTTACCTATGGAATAACAAATGGACCTGAAATAATTATTTCTGTGTTAAATTATGCTTTTAATAAATTTTAAAACTAGTATTATCATTTAAAATGATATTACTTCAATATTTGAGCCCCCCGTGAAAAACGGATAAAAATTATTTGTTTTTTCAAAAACAAATAACTTTTATCCGTTTTACCTATGGCCTACAAATGGACCTGAAATAATTATTTCTGTGTTAAATTATGCTTTTAATAAATTTTAAAACTAGTATTATCATTTAAAATGATATTACTTCAATATTTGAGCCCCCCGTGAAAAACGGATAAAAATTATTTGTTTTTTAAAAAACAAATAACTTTTATCCGTTTTACCTATGGAATAACAAATGGACCTGAAATAATTATTTCTGTGTTAAATTATGCTTTTAATAAATTTTAAAACTAGTATTATCATTTAAAATGATATTACTTCAATATTTGAGCCCCCCGTGAAAAACGGATAAAAATTATTTGTTTTTTCAAAAACAAATAACTTTTATCCGTTTTACCTATGGCCTACAAATGGACCTGAAATAATTATTTCTGTGTTAAATTATGCTTTTAATAAATTTTAAAACTAGTATTATCATTTAAAATGATATTACTTCAATATTTGAGCCCCCCGTGAAAAACGGATAAAAATTATTTGTTTTTTCAAAAACAAATAACTTTTATCCGTTTTACCTATGGCCTACAATAGGACCTGAAATAATTATTTCTGTGTTAAATTATGCTTTTAATTAATTTTAAAACTAGTATTATCATTTAAAATGATATTACCTCAATATTTGAGCCCCCCGTGAAAAACGGATAAAAATTATTTGTTTTTTCAAAAACAAATAACTTTTATCCGTTTTACTTATGGCCTACAATAGGACCTGAAATAATTATTTCTGTGTTAAATTATGCTTTTAATAAATTTTAAAACTAGTATAAAGATAAAAAATGATATTTCTTCAATATTTCAGCCCCCCGTGAAAATGGATAAAAATTATTTGTTTTTTCAAAAACAAATAACTTTTATCCGTTTTACCTATGGCATACAATTGGACCTGAAATAATTATTTCTGTGTTATATTATGCTTTTAATAAATTTTAAAACTAGTATTATCATTTAAAATGATATTACTTCAATATTTGAGCCCCCCGTGAAAAACGGATAAAAATTATTTGTTTTTTCAAAAACAAATAACTTTTATCCGTTTTACCTATGGCCTACAATAGGACCTGAAATAATTATTTCTGTGTTAAATTATGCTTTTAATAAATTTTAAAACTAGTATTATCATTTAAAATGATATTACTTCAATATTTGAGCCCCCCGTGAAAAACGGATAAAAATTATTTGTTTTTTCAAAAACAAATAACTTTTATCCGTTTTACCTATGGCCTACAATAGGACCTGAAATAATTATTTCTGTGTTAAATTATGCTTTTAATTAATTTTAAAACTAGTATTATCATTTAAAATGATATTACTTCAATATTTGAGCCCCCCGTGAAAAACGGATAAAAATTATTTGTTTTTTCAAAAACAAATAACTTTTATCCGTTTTACCTATGGCCTACAATAGGACCTGAAATAATTATTTCTGTGTTAAATTATGCTTTTAATAAATTTTAAAACTAGTATAAAGATAAAAAATGATATTTCTTCATTATTTCAGCCCCCCGTGAAAAACGGATAAAAATTATTTGTTTTTTCAAAAACAAATAACTTTTATCCGTTTTACCTATGGCCTACAATAGGACCTGAAATAATTATTTCTGTGTTAAATTATGCTTTTAATTAATTTTAAAACTAGTATTATCATTTAAAATGATATTACTTCAATATTTGAGCCCCCCGTGAAAAACGGATAAAAATTATTTGTTTTTTCAAAAACAAATAACTTTTATCCGTTTTACCTATGGCCTACAATAGGACCTGAAATAATTATTTCTGTGTTAAATTATGCTTTTAATAAATTTTAAAACTAGTATAAAGATAAAAAATGATATTTCTTCAATATTTCAGCCCCCCGTGAAAAACGGATAAAAATTATTTGTTTTTTCAAAAACAAATAACTTTTATCCGTTTTACCTATGGCATACAATTGGACCTGAAATAATTATTTCTGTGTTATATTATGCTTTTAATAAATTTTAAAACTAGTATTATCATTTAAAATGATATTACTTCAATATTTGAGCCCCCCGTGAAAAACGGATAAAAATTATTTGTTTTTTCAAAAACAAATAACTTTTATCCGTTTTACCTATGGCCTACAATAGGACCTGAAATAATTATTTCTGTGTTAAATTATGCTTTTAATAAATTTTAAAACTAGTATAAAGATAAAAAATGATATTTCTTCAATATTTCAGCCCCCCGTGAAAAACGGATAAAAATTATTTGTTTTTTCAAAAACAAATAACTTTTATCCGTTTTACCTATGGCCTACAATAGGACCTGAAATAATTATTTCTGTGTTAAATTATGCTTTTAATAAATTTTAAAACTAGTATAAAGATAAAAAATGATATTACTTCAATATTTGAGCCCCCCGTGAAAAACGGATAAAAATTATTTGTTTTTTCAAAAACAAATAACTTTTATCCGTTTTACCTATGGCATACAATTGGACCTGAAATAATTATTTCTGTGTTATATTATGCTTTTAATAAATTTTAAAACTAGTATTATCATTTAAAATGATATTACTTCAATATTTGAGCCCCCCGTGAAAAACGGATAAAAATTATTTGTTTTTTCAAAAACAAATAACTTTTATCCGTTTTACCTATGGCCTACAATAGGACCTGAAATAATTATTTCTGTGTTAAATTATGCTTTTAATAAATTTTAAAACTAGTATAAAGATAAAAAATGATATTTCTTCAATATTTCAGCCCCCCGTGAAAAACGGATAAAAATTATTTGTTTTTTCAAAAACAAATAACTTTTATCCGTTTTACCTATGGCATACAATTGGACCTGAAATAATTATTTCTGTGTTATATTATGCTTTTAATAAATTTTAAAACTAGTATTATCATTTAAAATGATATTACTTCAATATTTGAGCCCCCCGTGAAAAACGGATAAAAATTATTTGTTTTTTCAAAAACAAATAACTTTTATCCGTTTTACCTATGGCCTACAATAGGACCTGAAATAATTATTTCTGTGTTAAATTATGCTTTTAATAAATTTTAAAACTAGTATAAAGATAAAAAATGATATTTCTTCAATATTTCAGCCCCCCGTGAAAAACGGATAAAAATTATTTGTTTTTTCAAAAACAAATAACTTTTATCCGTTTTACCTATGGCATACAATTGGACCTGAAATAATTATTTCTGTGTTATATTATGCTTTTAATAAATTTTAAAACTAGTATTATCATTTAAAATGATATTACTTCAATATTTGAGCCCCCCGTAAAAAACGGATAAAAATTATTTGTTTTTTCAAAAACAAATAACTTTTATCCGTTTTACCTATGGCCTACAATAGGACCTGAAATAATTATTTCTGTGTTAAATTATGCTTTTAATAAATTTTAAAACTAGTATAAAGATAAAAAATGATATTTCTTCAATATTTCAGCCCCCCGTGAAAAACGGATAAAAATTATTTGTTTTTTCAAAAACAAATAACTTTTATCCGTTTTACCTATGGCCTACAATAGGACCTGAAATAATTATTTCTGTGTTAAATTATGCTTTTAATAAATTTTAAAACTAGTATTATCATTTAAAATGATATTACTTCAATATTTGAGCCCCCCGTGAAAAACGGATAAAAATTATTTGTTTTTTCAAAAACAAATAACTTTTATCCGTTTTACCTATGGCCTACAATAGGACCTGAAATAATTATTTCTGTGTTAAATTATGCTTTTAATAAATTTTAAAACTAGTATAAAGATAAAAAATGATATTACTTCAATATTTGAGCCCCCCGTGAAAAACGGATAAAAATTATTTGTTTTTTCAAAAACAAATAACTTTTATCCGTTTTACCTATGGCCTACAATAGGACCTGAAATAATTATTTCTGTGTTAAATTATGCTTTTAATTAATTTTAAAACTAGTATTATCATTTAAAATGATATTACTTCAATATTTGAGCCCCCCGTGAAAAACGGATAAAAATTATTTGTTTTTTCAAAAACAAATAACTTTTATCCGTTTTACCTATGGCCTACAATAGGACCTGAAATAATTATTTCTGTGTTAAATTATGCTTTTAATAAATTTTAAAACTAGTATAAAGATAAAAAATGATATTTCTTCAATATTTCAGCCCCCCGTGAAAAACGGATAAAAATTATTTGTTTTTTCAAAAACAAATAACTTTTATCCGTTTTACCTATGGCATACAATTGGACCTGAAATAATTATTTCTGTGTTATATTATGCTTTTAATAAATTTTAAAACTAGTATTATCATTTAAAATGATATTACTTCAATATTTGAGCCCCCCGTGAAAAACGGATAAAAATTATTTGTTTTTTCAAAAACAAATAACTTTTATCCGTTTTACCTATGGCCTACAATAGGACCTGAAATAATTATTTCTGTGTTAAATTATGCTTTTAATAAATTTTAAAACTAGTATAAAGATAAAAAATGATATTTCTTCAATATTTCAGCCCCCCGTGAAAAACGGATAAAAATTATTTGTTTTTTCAAAAACAAATAACTTTTATCCGTTTTACCTATGGCCTACAATAGGACCTGAAATAATTATTTCTGTGTTAAATTATGCTTTTAATAAATTTTAAAACTAGTATAAAGATAAAAAATGATATTACTTCAATATTTGAGCCCCCCGTGAAAAACGGATAAAAATTATTTGTTTTTTCAAAAACAAATAACTTTTATCCGTTTTACCTATGGCCTACAATAGGACCTGAAATAATTATTTCTGTGTTAAATTATGCTTTTAATTAATTTTAAAACTAGTATTATCATTTAAAATGATATTACTTCAATATTTGAGCCCCCCGTGAAAAACGGATAAAAATTATTTGTTTTTTCAAAAACAAATAACTTTTATCCGTTTTACCTATGGCCTACAATAGGACCTGAAATAATTATTTCTGTGTTAAATTATGCTTTTAATAAATTTTAAAACTAGTATAAAGATAAAAAATGATATTTCTTCAATATTTCAGCCCCCCGTGAAAAACGGATAAAAATTATTTGTTTTTTCAAAAACAAATAACTTTTATCCGTTTTACCTATGGCATACAATTGGACCTGAAATAATTATTTCTGTGTTATATTATGCTTTTAATAAATTTTAAAACTAGTATTATCATTTAAAATGATATTACTTCAATATTTGAGCCCCCCGTGAAAAACGGATAAAAATTATTTGTTTTTTCAAAAACAAATAACTTTTATCCGTTTTACCTATGGCCTACAATAGGACCTGAAATAATTATTTCTGTGTTAAATTATGCTTTTAATAAATTTTAAAACTAGTATTATCATTTAAAATGATATTACTTCAATATTTGAGCCCCCCGTGAAAAACGGATAAAAATTATTTGTTTTTTCAAAAACAAATAACTTTTATCCGTTTTACCTATGGCCTACAATAGGACCTGAAATAATTATTTCTGTGTTAAATTATGCTTTTAATTAATTTTAAAACTAGTATTATCATTTAAAATGATATTACTTCAATATTTGAGCCCCCCGTGAAAAACGGATAAAAATTATTTGTTTTTTCAAAAACAAATAACTTTTATCCGTTTTACCTATGGCCTACAATAGGACCTGAAATAATTATTTCTGTGTTAAATTATGCTTTTAATTAATTTTAAAACTAGTATTATCATTTAAAATGATATTACTTCAATATTTGAGCCCCCCGTGAAAAACGGATAAAAATTATTTGTTTTTTCAAAAACAAATAACTTTTATCCGTTTTACCTATGGCCTACAATAGGACCTGAAATAATTATTTCTGTGTTAAATTATGCTTTTAATAAATTTTAAAACTAGTATAAAGATAAAAAATGATATTTCTTCAATATTTCAGCCCCCCGTGAAAAACGGATAAAAATTATTTGTTTTTTCAAAAACAAATAACTTTTATCCGTTTTACCTATGGCATACAATTGGACCTGAAATAATTATTTCTGTGTTATATTATGCTTTTAATAAATTTTAAAACTAGTATTATCATTTAAAATGATATTACTTCAATATTTGAGCCCCCCGTGAAAAACGGATAAAAATTATTTGTTTTTTCAAAAACAAATAACTTTTATCCGTTTTACCTATGGCCTACAAATGGACCTGAAATAATTATTTCTGTGTTAAATTATGCTTTTAATAAATTTTAAAACTAGTATTATCATTTAAAATGATATTACTTCAATATTTGAGCCCCCCGTGAAAAACGGATAAAAATTATTTGTTTTTTCAAAAACAAATAACTTTTATCCGTTTTACCTATGGCCTACAAATGGACCTGAAATAATTATTTCTGTGTTAAATTATGCTTTTAATAAATTTTAAAACTAGTATATCATTTAAAATGATATTACTTCAATATTTGAGCCCCCCGTGAAAAACGGATAAAAATTATTTGTTTTTTCAAAAACAAATAACTTTTATCCGTTTTACCTATGGCCTACAATAGGACCTGAAATAATTATTTCTGTGTTAAATTATGCTTTTAATAAATTTTAAAACTAGTATAAAGATAAAAAATGATATTTCTTCAATATTTCAGCCCCCCGTGAAAAACGGATAAAAATTATTTGTTTTTTCAAAAACAAATAACTTTTATCCGTTTTACCTATGGCCTACAAATGGACCTGAAATAATTATTTCTGTGTTTAATTATGCTTTTAATTAATTTTAAAACTAGTATTATCATTTAAAATGATATTACTTCAATATTTGAGCCCCCCGTGAAAAACGGATAAAAATTATTTGTTTTTTCAAAAACAAATAACTTTTATCCGTTTTACCTATGGCCTACAAATGGACCTGAAATAATTATTTCTGTGTTAAATTATGCTTTTAATAAATTTTAAAACTAGTATTATCATTTAAAATGATATTACTTCAATATTTGAGCCCCCCGTGAAAAACGGATAAAAATTATTTGTTTTTTCAAAAACAAATAACTTTTATCCGTTTTACCTATGGCCTACAATAGGACCTGAAATAATTATTTCTGTGTTAAATTATGCTTTTAATAAATTTTAAAACTAGTATTATCATTTAAAATGATATTACTTCAATATTTGAGCCCCCCGTAAAAAACGGATAAAAATTATTTGTTTTTTCAAAAACAAATAACTTTTATCCGTTTTACCTATGGCATACAATTATACCTGAAATAATTATTTCTGTGTTAAATTATGCTTTTAATAATTTTTGAAACTAGTATTAAGATTAAAAATGATATTTCTTCAATATTTGAGCCCCCCGTGAAAAACGGATAAAAATTATTTCTTTTTTCAAAAACAAATAACTTTTATCCGTTTTACCTATGGCCTACAATTGGACCTGAAATATTTATTTCTGTGTTAAATTATGCTTTTAATAAATTTTAAAACTAGTATTATCATTTAAAGTGATATTTCTACAATATTTGAGCCCCCCGTGAAAAACGGATAAAAATTATTTTTTTTTTCAAAAACAAATAACTTTTATCCGTTTTACCTATGGCCTACAATTGGACCTGAAATAATTATTTCTGTGTTAAATTATGCTTTTAATAAATTTTAAAACTAGTATTATCATTTAAAATGATATTACTTCAATATTTGAGCCCCCCGTGAAAAACGGATAAAAATTATTTGTTTTTTCAAAAACAAATAACTTTTATCCGTTTTACCTATGGCCTACAATTGGACCTGAAATAATTATTTCTGTGTTAAATTATGCTTTTAATAAATTTTAAAACTAGTATTATCATTAAAAATGATATTTCTCAATATTCGAGCCCCCCGTGAAAAACGGATAAAAATTATTTCTTTTTTCAAAAACAAATAACTTTTATCCGTTTTACCTATGGCCTACAATAGGACCTGAAATAATTATTTCTGTGTTAAATTATGCTTTTAATAAATTTTAAAACTAGTATAAAGATAAAAAATGATATTTCTTCAATATTTCAGCCCCCCGTGAAAAACGGATAAAAATTATTTGTTTTTTCAAAAACAAATAACTTTTATCCGTTTTACCTATGGCCTACAAATGGACCTGAAATAATTATTTCTGTGTTTAATTATGCTTTTAATTAATTTTAAAACTAGTATTATCATTTAAAATGATATTACTTCAATATTTGAGCCCCCCGTGAAAAACGGATAAAAATTATTTGTTTTTTCAAAAACAAATAACTTTTATCCGTTTTACCTATGGCCTACAATAGGACCTGAAATAATTATTTCTGTGTTAAATTATGCTTTTAATAAATTTTAAAACTAGTATAAAGATAAAAAATGATATTTCTTCAATATTTCAGCCCCCCGTGAAAAACGGATAAAAATTATTTGTTTTTTCAAAAACAAATAACTTTTATCCGTTTTACCTATGGCATACAATTGGACCTGAAATAATTATTTCTGTGTTATATTATGCTTTTAATAAATTTTAAAACTAGTATTATCATTTAAAATGATATTACTTCAATATTTGAGCCCCCCGTGAAAAACGGATAAAAATTATTTGTTTTTTCAAAAACAAATAACTTTTATCCGTTTTACCTATGGCCTACAATAGGACCTGAAATAATTATTTCTGTGTTAAATTATGCTTTTAATAAATTTTAAAACTAGTATAAAGATAAAAAATGATATTTCTTCAATATTTCAGCCCCCCGTGAAAAACGGATAAAAATTATTTGTTTTTTCAAAAACAAATAACTTTTATCCGTTTTACCTATGGCCTACAATAGGACCTGAAATAATTATTTCTGTGTTAAATTATGCTTTTAATAAATTTTAAAACTAGTATAAAGATAAAAAATGATATTACTTCAATATTTGAGCCCCCCGTGAAAAACGGATAAAAATTATTTGTTTTTTCAAAAACAAATAACTTTTATCCGTTTTACCTATGGCCTACAATAGGACCTGAAATAATTATTTCTGTGTTAAATTATGCTTTTAATAAATTTTAAAACTAGTATAAAGATAAAAAATGATATTTCTTCAATATTTCAGCCCCCCGTGAAAAACGGATAAAAATTATTTGTTTTTTCAAAAACAAATAACTTTTATCCGTTTTACCTATGGCCTACAATAGGACCTGAAATAATTATTTCTGTGTTAAATTATGCTTTTAATTAATTTTAAAACTAGTATTATCATTTAAAATGATATTACTTCAATATTTGAGCCCCCCGTGAAAAACGGATAAAAATTATTTGTTTTTTCAAAAACAAATAACTTTTATCCGTTTTACCTATGGCCTACAATAGGACCTGAAATAATTATTTCTGTGTTAAATTATGCTTTTAATAAATTTTAAAACTAGTATAAAGATAAAAAATGATATTTCTTCAATATTTCAGCCCCCCGTGAAAAACGGATAAAAATTATTTGTTTTTTCAAAAACAAATAACTTTTATCCGTTTTACCTATGGCATACAATTGGACCTGAAATAATTATTTCTGTGTTATATTATGCTTTTAATAAATTTTAAAACTAGTATTATCATTTAAAATGATATTACTTCAATATTTGAGCCCCCCGTGAAAAACGGATAAAAATTATTTGTTTTTTCAAAAACAAATAACTTTTATCCGTTTTACCTATGGCCTACAATAGGACCTGAAATAATTATTTCTGTGTTAAATTATGCTTTTAATAAATTTTAAAACTAGTATAAAGATAAAAAATGATATTTCTTCAATATTTCAGCCCCCCGTGAAAAACGGATAAAAATTATTTGTTTTTTCAAAAACAAATAACTTTTATCCGTTTTACCTATGGCCTACAATAGGACCTGAAATAATTATTTCTGTGTTAAATTATGCTTTTAATAAATTTTAAAACTAGTATAAAGATAAAAAATGATATTACTTCAATATTTGAGCCCCCCGTGAAAAACGGATAAAAATTATTTGTTTTTTCAAAAACAAATAACTTTTATCCGTTTTACCTATGGCCTACAATAGGACCTGAAATAATTATTTCTGTGTTAAATTATGCTTTTAATTAATTTTAAAACTAGTATTATCATTTAAAATGATATTACTTCAATATTTGAGCCCCCCGTGAAAAACGGATAAAAATTATTTGTTTTTTCAAAAACAAATAACTTTTATCCGTTTTACCTATGGCCTACAATAGGACCTGAAATAATTATTTCTGTGTTAAATTATGCTTTTAATAAATTTTAAAACTAGTATAAAGATAAAAAATGATATTTCTTCAATATTTCAGCCCCCCGTGAAAAACGGATAAAAATTATTTGTTTTTTCAAAAACAAATAACTTTTATCCGTTTTACCTATGGCATACAATTGGACCTGAAATAATTATTTCTGTGTTATATTATGCTTTTAATAAATTTTAAAACTAGTATTATCATTTAAAATGATATTACTTCAATATTTGAGCCCCCCGTGAAAAACGGATAAAAATTATTTGTTTTTTCAAAAACAAATAACTTTTATCCGTTTTACCTATGGCCTACAATAGGACCTGAAATAATTATTTCTGTGTTAAATTATGCTTTTAATAAATTTTAAAACTAGTATTATCATTTAAAATGATATTACTTCAATATTTGAGCCCCCCGTGAAAAACGGATAAAAATTATTTGTTTTTTCAAAAACAAATAACTTTTATCCGTTTTACCTATGGCCTACAATAGGACCTGAAATAATTATTTCTGTGTTAAATTATGCTTTTAATTAATTTTAAAACTAGTATTATCATTTAAAATGATATTACTTCAATATTTGAGCCCCCCGTGAAAAACGGATAAAAATTATTTGTTTTTTCAAAAACAAATAACTTTTATCCGTTTTACCTATGGCCTACAATAGGACCTGAAATAATTATTTCTGTGTTAAATTATGCTTTTAATTAATTTTAAAACTAGTATTATCATTTAAAATGATATTACTTCAATATTTGAGCCCCCCGTGAAAAACGGATAAAAATTATTTGTTTTTTCAAAAACAAATAACTTTTATCCGTTTTACCTATGGCCTACAATAGGACCTGAAATAATTATTTCTGTGTTAAATTATGCTTTTAATAAATTTTAAAACTAGTATAAAGATAAAAAATGATATTTCTTCAATATTTCAGCCCCCCGTGAAAAACGGATAAAAATTATTTGTTTTTTCAAAAACAAATAACTTTTATCCGTTTTACCTATGGCATACAATTGGACCTGAAATAATTATTTCTGTGTTATATTATGCTTTTAATAAATTTTAAAACTAGTATTATCATTTAAAATGATATTACTTCAATATTTGAGCCCCCCGTGAAAAACGGATAAAAATTATTTGTTTTTTCAAAAACAAATAACTTTTATCCGTTTTACCTATGGCCTACAAATGGACCTGAAATAATTATTTCTGTGTTAAATTATGCTTTTAATAAATTTTAAAACTAGTATTATCATTTAAAATGATATTACTTCAATATTTGAGCCCCCCGTGAAAAACGGATAAAAATTATTTGTTTTTTCAAAAACAAATAACTTTTATCCGTTTTACCTATGGCCTACAAATGGACCTGAAATAATTATTTCTGTGTTAAATTATGCTTTTAATAAATTTTAAAACTAGTATATCATTTAAAATGATATTACTTCAATATTTGAGCCCCCCGTGAAAAACGGATAAAAATTATTTGTTTTTTCAAAAACAAATAACTTTTATCCGTTTTACCTATGGCCTACAATAGGACCTGAAATAATTATTTCTGTGTTAAATTATGCTTTTAATAAATTTTAAAACTAGTATAAAGATAAAAAATGATATTTCTTCAATATTTCAGCCCCCCGTGAAAAACGGATAAAAATTATTTGTTTTTTCAAAAACAAATAACTTTTATCCGTTTTACCTATGGCCTACAAATGGACCTGAAATAATTATTTCTGTGTTTAATTATGCTTTTAATTAATTTTAAAACTAGTATTATCATTTAAAATGATATTACTTCAATATTTGAGCCCCCCGTGAAAAACGGATAAAAATTATTTGTTTTTTCAAAAACAAATAACTTTTATCCGTTTTACCTATGGCCTACAAATGGACCTGAAATAATTATTTCTGTGTTAAATTATGCTTTTAATAAATTTTAAAACTAGTATTATCATTTAAAATGATATTACTTCAATATTTGAGCCCCCCGTGAAAAACGGATAAAAATTATTTGTTTTTTCAAAAACAAATAACTTTTATCCGTTTTACCTATGGCCTACAATAGGACCTGAAATAATTATTTCTGTGTTAAATTATGCTTTTAATAAATTTTAAAACTAGTATTATCATTTAAAATGATATTACTTCAATATTTGAGCCCCCCGTAAAAAACGGATAAAAATTATTTGTTTTTTCAAAAACAAATAACTTTTATCCGTTTTACCTATGGCATACAATTATACCTGAAATAATTATTTCTGTGTTAAATTATGCTTTTAATAAATTTTAAAACTAGTATTATCATTTAAAATGATATTACTTCAATATTTGAGCCCCCCGTGAAAAACGGATAAAAATTATTTGTTTTTTCAAAAACAAATAACTTTTATCCGTTTTACCTATGGCCTACAATAGGACCTGAAATAATTATTTCTGTGTTAAATTATGCTTTTAATAAATTTTAAAACTAGTATTATCATTTAAAATGATATTACTTCAATATTTGAGCCCCCCGTAAAAAACGGATAAAAATTATTTGTTTTTTCAAAAACAAATAACTTTTATCCGTTTTACCTATGGCATACAATTATACCTGAAATAATTATTTCTGTGTTAAATTATGCTTTTAATAATTTTTGAAACTAGTATTAAGATTAAAAATGATATTTCTTCAATATTTGAGCCCCCCGTGAAAAACGGATAAAAATTATTTCTTTTTTCAAAAACAAATAACTTTTATCCGTTTTACCTATGGCCTACAATTGGACCTGAAATATTTATTTCTGTGTTAAATTATGCTTTTAATAAATTTTAAAACTAGTATTATCATTTAAAGTGATATTTCTACAATATTTGAGCCCCCCGTGAAAAACGGATAAAAATTATTTTTTTTTTCAAAAACAAATAACTTTTATCCGTTTTACCTATGGCCTACAATTGGACCTGAAATAATTATTTCTGTGTTAAATTATGCTTTTAATAAATTTTAAAACTAGTATTATCATTTAAAATGATATTACTTCAATATTTGAGCCCCCCGTGAAAAACGGATAAAAATTATTTGTTTTTTCAAAAACAAATAACTTTTATCCGTTTTACCTATGGCCTACAATTGGACCTGAAATAATTATTTCTGTGTTAAATTATGCTTTTAATAAATTTTAAAACTAGTATTATCATTAAAAATGATATTTCTCAATATTCGAGCCCCCCGTGAAAAACGGATAAAAATTATTTCTTTTTTCAAAAACAAATAACTTTTATCCGTTTTACCTATGGCATACAATTGGACCTGAAATAATTATTTCTGTGTTAAATTATGCTTTTAATAAATTTTAAAACTAGTATTATCATTAAAAATGATATTTCTCAAAATTCGAGCCCCCCGTGAAAAACGGATAAAAATTATTTCTTTTTTCAAAAACAAATAACTTTTATCCGTTTTACCTATGGCATACAATTGGACCTGAAATAATTATTTCTGTGTTAAATTATGCTTTTTATAAATTTTAAAACTAGTATTATCATTTAAAATGATATTTCTTCAATATTTGAGCCCCCCGTGAAAAACGGATAAAAATTATTTGTTTTTTCAAAAACAAATAACTTTTATCCGTTTTACCTATGGCATACAATTATACCTGAAATAATTATTTCTGTGTTAAATTATGCTTTTAATAATTTTTGAAACTAGTATTAAGATTAAAAATGATATTTCTTCAATATTTGAGCCCCCCGTGAAAAACGGATAAAAATTATTTCTTTTTTCAAAAACAAATAACTTTTATCCGTTTTACCTATGGCCTACAATTGGACCTGAAATAATTATTTCTGTGTTAAATTATGCTTTTAATAAATTTTAAAACTAGTATTATCATTAAAAATGATATTTCTCAATATTTGAGCCCCCCGTGAAAAACGGATAAAAATTATTTGTTTTTTCAAAAACAAATAACTTTTATCCGTTTTACCTATGGCATACAATTATACCTGAAATAATTATTTCTGTGTTAAATTATGCTTTTTATAAATTTTAAAACTAGTATTATCATTAAAAATGATATTTCTCAATATTTGAGCCCCCCGTGAAAAACGGATAAAAATTATTTGTTTTTTCAAAAACAAATAACTTTTATCCGTTTTACCTATGGCCTACAATTGGACCTGAAATAATTATTTCTGTGTTAAATTATGCTTTTAATAAATTTTAAAACTAGTATTAAGATTAAAAATGAAATTTCTTCAATATTTGAGCCCCCCGTGAAAAACGGATAAAAATTATTTGTTTTTTCAAAAACAAATAACTTTTATCCGTTTTACCTATGGCATACAATTATACGTGAAATAATTATTTCTGTGTTAAATTATGCTTTTAATAATTTTTGAAACTAGTATTAAGATTAAAAATGATATTTCTTCAATATGTGAGCCCCCCGTAAAAAACGGATAAAAATTATTTCTTTTTTCAAAAACAAATAACTTTTATCCGTTTTACCTATGGCCTACAATTGGACCTGAAATAATTATTTCTGTGTTAAATTATGCTTTTAATAAATTTTAAAACTAGTATTATCATTTAAAATGATATTACTTCAATATTTGAGCCCCCCGTGAAAAACGGATAAAAATTATTTGTTTTTTCAAAAACAAATAACTTTTATCCGTTTTACCTATGGCCTACAAATGGACCTGAAATAATTATTTCTGTGTTAAATTATGCTTTTAATAAATTTTAAAACTAGTATTATCATTTAAAATGATATTACTTCAATATTTGAGCCCCCCGTGAAAAACGGATAAAAATTATTTGTTTTTTCAAAAACAAATAACTTTTATCCGTTTTACCTATGGCCTACAATAGGACCTGAAATAATTATTTCTGTGTTAAATTATGCTTTTAATAATTTTTGAAACTAGTATTAAGATAAAAAATGATATTTCTTCAATATTTGAGCCCCCCGTGAAAAACGGATAAAAATTATTTCTTTTTTCAAAAACAAATAACTTTTATCCGTTTTACCTAAGGCCTACAATAGGACCTGAAATAATTATTTCTGTGTTAAATTATGCTTTTAATAATTTTTGAAACTAGTATTAAGATAAAAAATGATATTTCTTCAATATTTGAGCCCCCCGTGAAAAACGGATAAAAATTATTTGTTTTTTCAAAAACAAATAACTTTTATCCGTTTTACCTATGGCCTACAATTGGACCTGAAATAATTATTTCTGTGTTAAATTATGCTTTTAATAATTTTTGAAACTAGTATTAAGATAAAAAATGATATTTCTTCAATATTTGAGCCCCCCGTGAAAAACGGATAAAAATTATTTGTTTTTTCAAAAACAAATAACTTTTATCCGTTTTACCTATGGCATACAATTATACGTGAAATAATTATTTCTGTGTTAAATTATGCTTTTAATAATTTTTGAAACTAGTATTAAGATAAAAAATGATATTTCTTCAATATTTGAGCCCCCCGTGAAAAACGGATAAAAATTATTTCTTTTTTCAAAAACAAATAACTTTTATCCGTTTTACCTATGGCCTACAATAGGACCTGAAATAATTATTTCTGTGTTAAATTATGCTTTTAATAAATTTTAAAACTAGTATTATCATATAAAATGATATTACTTCAATATTTGAGCCCCCCGTGAAAAACGGATAAAAATTATTTGTTTTTTAAAAAACAAATAACTTTTATCCGTTTTACCTATGGCCTAAAATTGGACCTGAAATAATTATTTCTGTGTTAAATTATGCTTTTAATAATTTTTGAAACTAGTATTAAGATAAAAAATGATATTTCTTCAATATTTGAGCCCCCCGTGAAAAACGGATAAAAATTATTTCTTTTTTCAAAAACAAATAACTTTTATCCGTTTTACCTATGGCATACAATTGGACCTGAAATAATTATTTCTGTGTTAAATTATGCTTTTAATAAATTTTAAAACTAGTATTATCATTTAAAATGATAATACGTCAATATTTGAGCCCCCCGTGAAAAACGGATAAAAATTATTTGTTTTTTCAAAAACAAATAACTTTTATCCGTTTTACCTATGGCCTACAAATGGACCTGAAATAATTATTTCTGTGTTAAATTATGCTTTTTATAAATTTTAAAACTAGTATTATCATTAAAAATGATATTTCTTCAATATTTGAGCCCCCCGTGAAAAACGGATAAAAATTATTTGTTTTATCAAAAACAAATAACTTTTATCCGTTTTACCTATGGCCTACAATTGGACCTGAAATATATATTTCTGTGTTAAATTATGCTTTTAACAAATTTTAAAACTAGTATTATCATTAAAAATGATATTTCTTCAATATTTGAGCCCCCCGCGAAAAACGTATAAAAATCATTTGTTTTTTCAAAAACAAAATACTTTTATCCGTTTTACCTATGGCCTACAATTGGACCTGAAACAATTATTTCTGTGTTAAATTATGCTTTTAATAATTTTTGAAACTAGTATTAAGATTAAAAATGATATTTCTTCAATATTTGAGCCCCCCGTGAAAAACGGATAAAAATTATTTCTTTTTTCAAAAACAAATAAATTTTATCCGTTTTACCTATGGCATACAATTGGACCTGAAATAATTATTTCTGTGTTAAATTATGCTTTTAATAAACTTTAAAACTAGTATTATCATTTAAAATGATATTACTTCAATATTTGAGCCCCCCGTGAAAAACGGATAAAAATTATTTGTTTTTTCAAAAACAAATAACTTTTATCCTTTTTACCTATGGCCTACAATTGGACCTGAAATAATTATTTCTGTGTTAAATTATGCTTTTAATGAGTTTTAAAACTAGTATTATCATTTAAAATGATATTACTTCAATATTTGAGCCCCCCGTGAAAAACGGATAAAAATTATTTGTTTTTTCAAAAACAAATAACTTTTATCCGTTTTACCTATGGCCTACAATTGGACCTGAAATAATTATTTCTGTGTTAAATTATGCTTTTATTAATTTTTGAAACTAGTATTAAGATTAAAAATGATATTTCTTCAATATTTGAGCCCCCCGTGAAAAACGGATAAAAATTATTTCTTTTTTCAAAAACAAATAACTTTTATCCGTTTTACCTAAGGCCTACAATAGGACCTGAAATAATTATTTCTGTGTTAAATTATGCTTTTAATAATTTTTGAAACTAGTATTAAGATAAAAAATGATATTTCTTCAATATTTGAGCCCCCCGTGAAAAACGGATAAAAATTATTTGTTTTTTCAAAAACAAATAACTTTTATCCGTTTTACCTATGGCCTACAATTGGACCTGAAATAATTATTTCTGTGTTAAATTATGCTTTTAATAATTTTTGAAACTAGTATTAAGATAAAAAATGATATTTCTTCAATATTTGAGCCCCCCGTGAAAAACGGATAAAAATTATTTGTTTTTTCAAAAACAAATAACTTTTATCCGTTTTACCTATGGCCTACAATTGGACCTGTAATATATATTTCTGTGTTAAATTATGCTTTTAACAAATTTTAAAACTAGTATTAAGATTAAAATGATATTTCTTCAATATTTGAGCCCCCCGTGAAAAACGGATAAAAATTATTTCTTTTTTCAAAAACAAATAACTTTTATCCGTTTTACCTATGGCCTACAATAGGACCTGAAATAATTATTTCTGTGTTAAATTATGCTTTTAATAAATTTTAAAACTAGTATTATCATATAAAATGATATTACTTCAATATTTGAGCCCCCCGTGAAAAACGGATAAAAATTATTTGTTTTTTAAAAAACAAATAACTTTTATCCGTTTTACCTATGGCCTAAAATTGGACCTGAAATAAATATTTCTGTGTTAAATTATGCTTTTAATAATTTTTGAAACTAGTATTAAGATAAAAAATGATATTTCTTCAATATTTGAGCCCCCCGTGAAAAACGGATAAAAATTATTTCTTTTTTCAAAAACAAATAACTTTTATCCGTTTTACCTATGGCATACAATTGGACCTGAAATAATTATTTCTGTGTTAAATTATGCTTTTAATAAATTTTAAAACTAGTATTATCATTTAAAATGATAATACTTCAATATTTGAGCCCCCCGTGAAAAACGGATAAAAATTATTTGTTTTTTCAAAAACAAATAACTTTTACCCGTTTTACCTATGGCCTACAAATGGACCTGAAATAATTATTTCTGTGTTAAATTATGCTTTTAATAAATTTTAAAACTAGTATTATCATTAAAAATGATATTTCTTCAATATTTGAGCCCCCCGTGAAAAACGGATAAAAATTATTTGTTTTATCAAAAACAAATAACTTTTATCCGTTTTACCTATGGCCTACAATTGGACCTGAAATATATATTTCTGTGTTAAATTATGCTTTTAACAAATTTTAAAACTAGTATTATCATTAAAAATGATATTTCTTCAATATTTGAGCCCCCCGCGAAAAACGTATAAAAATCATTTGTTTTTTCAAAAACAAAATACTTTTATCCGTTTTACCTATGGCCTACAATTGGACCTGAAACAATAATTTCTGTGTTAAATTATGCTTTTAATAAATTTTAAAACTAGTATTATCATTAAAAATGATATTTCTTCAATATTTGAGCCCCCCGTGAAAAACGGATAAAAATTATTTGTTTTTTCAAAAACAAATAACTTTTATCCGTTTTACCTATGGCCTACAATTGGACCTGAAATAATTATTTCTGTGTTAAATTATGCTTTTAATAATTTTTGAAACTAGTATTAAGATTAAAAATGATATTTCTTCAATATTTGAGCCCCCCGTGAAAAACGGATAAAAATTATTTGTTTTTTCGAAAACAAATAACTTTTATCCGTTTTACCTATGGCCTACAATTGGACCTGAAATAATTATTTCTGTGTTAAATTATGCTTTTAATAAATTTTGAAACTAGTATTATCATTTAAATTGATATTACTTCAATATTTGAGCCCCCCGTGAAAAACGGATAAAAATTATTTGTTTTTTAAAAAACAAATAACTTTTATCCGTTTTACCTATGGCCTACAATTGGACCTGAAATAATTATTTCTGTGTTAAATTATGCTTTTAATAATTTTTGAAATTAGTATTAAGATTAAAAATGATATTTCTTCAATATTTGAGCCCCCCGTGAAAAACGGATAAAAATTATTTCTTTCTTCAAAAACAAATAACTTTTATCCGTTTTACCTATGGCATACAATTGGACCTGAAATAATTATTTCTGTGTTAAATTATGCTTTTAATAAATTTTAAAACTAGTATTATCATTTAAAATGATATTACTTCAATATTTGAGCCCCCCGTGAAAAACGGATAAAAATTATTTGTTTTTTCAAAAACAAATAACTTTTATCCGTTTTACCTATGGCCTACAATTGGACCTGAAATATATATTTCTGTGTTAAATTATGCTTTTAATAAATTTTAAAACTAGTATTATCATTTAAAATGATATTACTTCAATATTTGAGCCCCCCGTGAAAAACGGATAAAAATTATTTGTTTTTTCAAAAACAAATAACTTTAATCCGTTTTACCTATGGCCTACAATTGGACCTGAAATTATTATTTCTGTGTTAAATTATGCTTTTAACAAATTTTGAAACTAGAAACATCATTAAAAATGATATTTCTTCAATATTTGAGCCCCCCGTGAAAAACGGATAAAAATTATTTGTTTTTTCAAAAACAAATAACTTTTATCCGTTTTACCTATGGCCTACAATTGGACCTGAAATAATTATTTCTGTGTTTAATTATGCTTTTAATAAATTTTAAAACTAGTATTATCATTTAAAATGATATTACTTCAATATTTGAGCCCCCCTTGAAAAACGGATAAAAATTATTTGTTTTTTCAAAAACAAATAACTTTTATCCGTTTTACCTATGGCCTACAATTGGACCTGAAATATATATTTCTGTGTTAAATTATGCTTTTAATAAATTTTAAAACTAGAATTATCATTAAAAATGATATTTCTTCAATATTTGAGCCCCCCGTGAAAAACGGATAAAAATTATTTGTTTTTTCAAAAACAAATAACTTTTATCCGTTTTACCTATGGCCTACAATTGGACCTGAAATAATTATTTCTGTGTTAAGTTATGCTTTTAATAAATTTTAAAACTAGTATTATCATTTAAAGTGATATTTCTACAATATTTGAGCCCCCCGTGAAAAACGGATAAAAATTATTTGTTTTTTCAAAAACAAATAACTTTTATCCGTTTTACCTATGGCCTACAATTGGACCTGAAATAATTATTTCTGTGTTTAATTATGATTTTAATAAATTTTAAAACTAGTATTATCATTTAAAATGATATTACTTCAATATTTGAGCCCCCCGTGAAAAACGGATAAAAATTATTTGTTTTTTCAAAAACAAATAACTTTTATCCGTTTTACCTATGGCCTACAATTGGACCTGAAATAATTATTTCTGTGTTTAATTATGCTTTTAATAAATTTTAAAACTAGTATTATCATTTAAAATGATATTACTTCAATATTTGAGCCCCCCGTGAAAAACGGATAAAAATTATTTGTTTTTTCAAAAACAAATAACTTTTATCCGTTTTACCTACGGCCTACAATTGGACCTGAAATATATATTTCTGTGTTAAATTATGCTTTTAATAAATTTTAAAACTAGAATTATCATTAAAAATGATATTTCTTCAATATTTGAGCCCCCCGTGAAAAACGGATAAAAATTATTTGTTTTTTCAAAAACAAATAACTTTTATCCGTTTTACCTATGGCCTACAATTGGACCTGAAATAATTATTTCTGTGTTTAATTATGCTTTTAATAAATTTTAAAACTAGTATTATCATTTAAAATGATATTACTTCAATATTTGAGCCCCCCGTGAAAAACGGATAAAAATTATTTGTTTTTTCAAAAACAAATAACTTTTATCCGTTTTACCTATGGCCTACAATTGGACCTGAAATAATTATTTCTGTGTTTAATTATGCTTTTAATAAATTTTAAAACTAGTATTATCATTTAAAATGATATTACTTCAATATTTGAGCCCCCCGTGAAAAACGGATAAAAATTATTTGTTTTTTCAAAAACAAATAACTTTTATCCGTTTTACCTACGGCCTACAATTGGACCTGAAATATATATTTCTGTGTTAAATTATGCTTTTAATAAATTTTAAAACTAGAATTATCATTAAAAATGATATTTCTTCAATATTTGAGCCCCCCGTGAAAAACGGATAAAAATTATTTGTTTTTTCAAAAACAAATAACTTTTATCCGTTTTACCTATGGCCTACAATTGGACCTGAAATAATTATTTCTGTGTTTAATTATGCTTTTAATAAATTTTAAAACTAGTATTATCATTTAAAATGATATTACTTCAATATTTGAGCCTCCCGTGAAAAACGGATAAAAATTATTTGTTTTTTCAAAAACAAATAACTTTTATCCGTTTTACCTATGGCCTACAATTGGACCTGAAATAATTATTTCTGTGTTTAATTATGCTTTTAATAAATTTTAAAACTAGTATTATCATTTAAAATGATATTACTTCAATATTTGAGCCCCCCGTGAAAAACGGATAAAAATTATTTGTTTTTTCAAAAACAAATAACTTTTATCCGTTTTACCTATGGCCTACAATTGGACCTGAAATAATTATTTCTGTGTTAAATTATGCTTTTAATAAATTTTAAAACTAGTATTATCATTTAAAGTGATATTTCTACAATATTTGAGCCCCCCGTGAAAAACGGATAAAAATTATTTGTTTTTTCAAAAACAAATAACTTTTATCCGTTTTACCTATGGCCTACAATTGGACCTGAAATAATTATTTCTGTGTTAAATTATGCTTTTAACAAATTTTGAAACTAGAAATATCATTAAAAAAAATATTTCTTCAATATTTGAGCCCCCCGCGAAAAACGGATAAAAATCATTTGTTTTTTAAAAAACAAATAACTTTTATCCGTTTTACCTATGGCCTACAATTGGACCTGAAATAATTATTTCTGTGTTAAATTATGCTTTTAATAAATTTTAAAACTAGTATTATCATTTAAAGTGATATTTCTACAATATTGGAGCCCCCCGGGAAAAACGGATAAAAATTATTTGTTTTTTCAAAAACAAATAACTTTTATCCGTTTTACCTATGGCCTACAATTGGACCTGAAATAATTATTTCTGTGTTAAATTATGCTTTTAATAAATTTTGAAACTAGTATTATCATTTAAATTGATATTACTTCAATATTTGAGCCCCCCGTGAAAAACGGATAAAAATTATTTGTTTTTTAAAAAACAAATAACTTTTATCCGTTTTACCTATGGCATACAATGTAACCTCAAATAATTATTTCTGTGTTAAATTATGCTTTTAAAAAATTTTAAAACTAGTGTTATCATTTAAAATGATATTACTTCAATATTTGAGCCCCCCGTGAAAAACGGATAAAAATTATTTGTTTTTTCAAAAACAAATAACTTTTATCCGTTTTACCTATGGCCTACAATTGGACCTGAAATAATTATTTCTGTGTTAAATTATGCTTTTAATAAATTTTAAAACTAGTATTATCATTAAAAATGATATTTCTTCAATATTTGAGCCCCCCGTGAAAAACGGATAAAAATTATTTGTTTTTTCAAAAACAAATAACTTTTATCCGTTTTACCTATGGCCTACAATTGGACCTGAAATAATTATTTCTGTGTTAAATTATGCTTTTAATAATTTTTGAAACTAGTATTAAGATTAAAAATGATATTTCTTCAATATTTGAGCCCCCCGTGAAAAACGGATAAAAATTATTTGTTTTTTCAAAAACAAATAACTTTTATCCGTTTTACCTATGGCCTACAATTGGACCTGAAATAATTATTTCTGTGTTAAATTATGCTTTTAATAAATTTTAAAACTAGTATTATCATTTAAAGTGATATTTCTACAATATTTGAGCCCCCCGTGAAAAACGGATAAAAATTATTTGTTTTTTCGAAAACAAATAACTTTTATCCGTTTTACCTATGGCCTACAATTGGACCTGAAATAATTATTTCTGTGTTAAATTATGCTTTTAATAAATTTTAAAACTAGTATTATCATTTAAAGTGATATTTCTACAATATTTGAGCCCCCCGTGAAAAACGGATAAAAATTATTTGTTTTTTCAAAAACAAATAACTTTTATCCGTTTTACCTATGGCCTACAATTGGACCTGAAATAATTATTTCTGTGTTTAATTATGATTTTAATAAATTTTAAAACTAGTATTATCATTTAAAATGATATTACTTCAATATTTGAGCCCCCCGTGAAAAACGGATAAAAATTATTTGTTTTTTCAAAAACAAATAACTTTTATCCGTTTTACCTATGGCCTACAATTGGACCTGAAATAATTATTTCTGTGTTTAATTATGCTTTTAATAAATTTTAAAACTAGTATTATCATTTAAAATGATATTACTTCAATATTTGAGCCCCCCGTGAAAAACGGATAAAAATTATTTGTTTTTTCAAAAACAAATAACTTTTATCCGTTTTACCTACGGCCTACAATTGGACCTGAAATATATATTTCTGTGTTAAATTATGCTTTTAATAAATTTTAAAACTAGAATTATCATTAAAAATGATATTTCTTCAATATTTGAGCCCCCCGTGAAAAACGGATAAAAATTATTTGTTTTTTCAAAAACAAATAACTTTTATCCGTTTTACCTATGGCCTACAATTGGACCTGAAATAATTATTTCTGTGTTTAATTATGCTTTTAATAAATTTTAAAACTAGTATTATCATTTAAAATGATATTACTTCAATATTTGAGCCCCCCGTGAAAAACGGATAAAAATTATTTGTTTTTTCAAAAACAAATAACTTTTATCCGTTTTACCTATGGCCTACAATTGGACCTGAAATAATTATTTCTGTGTTTAATTATGCTTTTAATAAATTTTAAAACTAGTATTATCATTTAAAATGATATTACTTCAATATTTGAGCCCCCCGTGAAAAACGGATAAAAATTATTTGTTTTTTCAAAAACAAATAACTTTTATCCGTTTTACCTATGGCCTACAATTGGACCTGAAATAATTATTTCTGTGTTAAATTATGCTTTTAATAAATTTTAAAACTAGTATTATCATTTAAAGTGATATTTCTACAATATTTGAGCCCCCCGTGAAAAACGGATAAAAATTATTTGTTTTTTCAAAAACAAATAACTTTTATCCGTTTTACCTATGGCCTACAATTGGACCTGAAATAATTATTTCTGTGTTAAATTATGCTTTTAACAAATTTTGAAACTAGAAATATCATTAAAAAAAATATTTCTTCAATATTTGAGCCCCCCGCGAAAAACGGATAAAAATCATTTGTTTTTTAAAAAACAAATAACTTTTATCCGTTTTACCTATGGCCTACAATTGGACCTGAAATAATTATTTCTGTGTTAAATTATGCTTTTAATAAATTTTAAAACTAGTATTATCATTTAAAGTGATATTTCTACAATATTGGAGCCCCCCGGGAAAAACGGATAAAAATTATTTGTTTTTTCAAAAACAAATAACTTTTATCCGTTTTACCTATGGCCTACAATTGGACCTGAAATAATTATTTCTGTGTTAAATTATGCTTTTAATAAATTTTGAAACTAGTATTATCATTTAAATTGATATTACTTCAATATTTGAGCCCCCCGTGAAAAACGGATAAAAATTATTTGTTTTTTAAAAAACAAATAACTTTTATCCGTTTTACCTATGGCATACAATGTAACCTCAAATAATTATTTCTGTGTTAAATTATGCTTTTAAAAAATTTTAAAACTAGTGTTATCATTTAAAATGATATTACTTCAATATTTGAGCCCCCCGTGAAAAACGGATAAAAATTATTTGTTTTTTCAAAAACAAATAACTTTTATCCGTTTTACCTATGGCCTACAATTGGACCTGAAATAATTATTTCTGTGTTAAATTATGCTTTTAATAAATTTTAAAACTAGTATTATCATTAAAAATGATATTTCTTCAATATTTGAGCCCCCCGTGAAAAACGGATAAAAATTATTTGTTTTTTCAAAAACAAATAACTTTTATCCGTTTTACCTATGGCCTACAATTGGACCTGAAATAATTATTTCTGTGTTAAATTATGCTTTTAATAATTTTTGAAACTAGTATTAAGATTAAAAATGATATTTCTTCAATATTTGAGCCCCCCGTGAAAAACGGATAAAAATTATTTGTTTTTTCGAAAACAAATAACTTTTATCCGTTTTACCTATGGCCTACAATTGGACCTGAAATAATTATTTCTGTGTTAAATTATGCTTTTAATAAACTTTGAAACTAGTATTATCATTTAAATTGATATTACTTCAATATTTGAGCCCCCCGTGAAAAACGGATAAAAATTATTTGTTTTTTAAAAAACAAATAACTTTTATCCGTTTTACCTATGGCCTACAATTGGACCTGAAATAATTATTTCTGTGTTAAATTATGCTTTTAATAATTTTTGAAATAAGTATTAAGATTAAAAATGATATTTCTTCAATATTTGAGCCCCCCGTGAAAAACGGATAAAAATTATTTCTTTTTTCAAAAACAAATAACTTTTGTCCGTTTTACCTATGGCCTACATTGGACCTGAAATAATTATTTCTGTGTTAAATTATGCTTTTAACAAATTTTGAAACTAGAAATATCATTAAAAATGATATTTCTTCAATATTTGAGACCCCCGCGAAAAACGGATAAAAATCATTTGTTTTTTAAAAAACAAATAACTTTTATCCGTTTTACCTATGGCCTACAATAGGACCTGAAATAATTATTTCTGTGTTAAATTATGCTTTTAATAAATTTTAAAACTAGTATTATCATTTAAAGTGATATTTCTACAATATTTGAGCCCCCCGTGAAAAACGGATAAAAATTATTTGTTTTTTCAAAAACAAATAACTTTTATCCGTTTTACCTATGGCCTACAACTGGACCTGAAATATATATTTCTGTGTTAAATTATGCTTTTAATAAATTTTGAAACTAGTTTTATCATTTAAATTGATATTACTTCAATATTTGAGCCCCCCGTGAAAAACGGATAAAAATTTTTTGTTTTTTCAAAAACAAATAACTTTTATCCGTTTTACCTATGGCCTACAATTGGACCTGAAATATATATTTCTGTGTTAAATTATGCTTTTAATAAATTTTAAAACTAGTATTATCATTTAAAAAGATATTACTTCAATATTTGAGCCCCCCGTGAAAAACGGATAAAAATTATTTGTTTTTTCAAAAACAAATAACTTTTATCCGTTTTACCTATGGCCTACAATTGGACCTGAAATAATTATTTCTGTGTTTAATTATGCTTTTAACAAATTTTGAAACTAGAAATATCATTAAAAATGATATTTCTTCAATATTTGAGCCCCCCGCGAAAAACGGATAAAAATCATTTGTTTTTTAAAAAACAAATAACTTTTATCCGTTTTACCTATGGCCTACAATAGGACCTGAAATAATTATTTCTGTGTTAAATTATGCTTTTAATAAATTTTAAAACTAGTATAATCATTTAAAGTGATATTTCTACAATATTTGAGCCCCCCGTGAAAAACGGATAAAAATTATTTGTTTTTTCAAAAACAAATAACTTTTATCCGTTTTACCTATGGCCTACAATTGGACCTGAAATATATATTTCTGTGTTAAATTATGCTTTTAATAAGTTTTGAAACTAGTATTATCATTTAAATTAATATTACTTCAATATTTGAGCCCCCCGTGAAAAACGGATAAAAATTTTTTGTTTTTTCAAAAACAAATAACTTTTATCCGTTTTACCTATGGCCTACAATTGGACCTGAAATATATATTTCTGTGTTAAATTATGCTTTTAATAAATTTTAAAACCAGTATTATCATTTAAAATGATATTACTTCAATATTTGAGCCCCCCGTGAAAAACGGATAAAAATTATTTGTTTTTTCAAAAACAAATAACTTTTATCCGTTTTACCTATGGCCTACAATTGGACCTGAAATAATTATTTCTGTGTTAAATTATGCTTTTAATAATTTTTGAAATTAGTATTAAGATTAAAAATGATATTTCTTCTATATTTGAGCCCCCCGTGAAAAACGGATAAAAATTATTTCTTTTTTCAAAAACAAATAACTTTTATCCGTTTTACCTATGGCCTACATTGGACCTGAAATAATTATTTCTGTGTTAAATTATGCTTTTAACAAATTTTGAAACTAGAAATATCATTAAAAATGATATTTCTTCAATATTTGAGCCCCCCGCGAAAAACGGATAAAAATCATTTGTTTTTTAAAAAACAAATAACTTTTATCCGTTTTACCTATGGCCTACAATTGGACCTGAAATATATATTTCTGTGTTAAATTATGCTTTTAATAAATTTTAAAACCAGTATTATCATTTAAAATGATATTACTTCAATATTTGAGCCCCCCGTGAAAAACGGATAAAAATTATTTGTTTTTTCAAAAACAAATAACTTTTATCCGTTTTACCTATGGCCTACAATTGGACCTGAAATAATTATTTCTGTGTTAAATTATGCTTTTAATAATTTTTGAAATTAGTATTAAGATTAAAAATGATATTTCTTCTATATTTGAGCCCCCCGTGAAAAACGGATAAAAATTATTTCTTTTTTCAAAAACAAATAACTTTTATCCGTTTTACCTATGGCCTACATTGGACCTGAAATAATTATTTCTGTGTTAAATTATGCTTTTAACAAATTTTGAAACTAGAAATATCATTAAAAATGATATTTCTTCAATATTTGAGCCCCCCGTGAAAAACGGATAAAAATTTTTTGTTTTTTCAAAAACAAATAACTTTTATCCGTTTTACCTATGGCCTACAATTGGACCTGAAATATATATTTCTGTGTTAAATTATGCTTTTAATAAATTTTAAAACCAGTATTATCATTTAAAATGATATTACTTCAATATTTGAGCCCCCCGTGAAAAACGGATAAAAATTATTTGTTTTTTCAAAAACAAATAACTTTTATCCGTTTTACCTATGGCCTACAATTGGACCTGAAATAATTATTTCTGTGTTAAATTATGCTTTTAATAATTTTTGAAATTAGTATTAAGATTAAAAATGATATTTCTTCTATATTTGAGCCCCCCGTGAAAAACGGATAAAAATTATTTCTTTTTTCAAAAACAAATAACTTTTATCCGTTTTACCTATGGCCTACATTGGACCTGAAATAATTATTTCTGTGTTAAATTATGCTTTTAACAAATTTTGAAACTAGAAATATCATTAAAAATGATATTTCTTCAATATTTGAGCCCCCCGCGAAAAACGGATAAAAATCATTTGTTTTTTAAAAAACAAATAACTTTTATCCGTTTTACCTATGGCCTACAATAGGACCTGAAATAATTATTTCTGTGTTAAATTATGCTTTTAATAAATTTTAAAACTAGTATTATCATTTATAGTGATATTTCTACAATATTTGAGCCCCCCGTGAAAAACGGATAAAAATTATTTGTTTTTTCAAAAACAAATAACTTTTATCCGTTTTACCTATGGCCTACAATTGGACCTGAAATATATATTTCTGTGTTAAATTATGCTTTTAATAAATTTTGAAACTAGTATTATCATTTAAATTGATATTACTTCAATATTTGAGCCCCCCGTGAAAAACGGATAAAAATTATTTGTTTTTTCAAAAACAAATAACTTTTATCCGTTTTACCTATGGCCTACAATAGGACCTGAAATAATTATTTCTGTGTTAAATTATGCTTTTAATAATTTTTGAAACTAGTATTAAGATTAAAAATGATATTTCTTCAATATTTGAGCCCCCCGTGAAAAACGGATAAAAATTATTTGTTTTTTCGAAAACAAATAACTTTTATCAGTTTTACCTATGGCCTACAATAGGACCTGAATTAATTATTTCTGTGTTAAATTATGCTTTTAATAATTTTTGAAACTAGTATTAAGATTAAAAATGATATTTCTTCAATATTTGAGCCACCCGTGAAAAACGGATAAAAATTATTTGTTTTTTCAAAAACAAATAACTTTTATCCGTTTTACCTATGGCCTACAATAGGACCTGAAATAATTATTTCTGTGTTAAATTATGCTTTTAATAATTTTTGAAACTAGTATTAAGACTAAAAATGATATTTCTTCAATATTTGAGCCACCCGTGAAAAACGGATAAAAATTATTTGTTTTTTCAAAAACAAATAACTTTTATCCGTTTTACCTATGGCCTACAATAGGACCTGAAATAATTATTTCTGTGTTAAATTATGCTTTTAATAATTTTTGAAACTAGTATTAAGATTAAAAATGATATTTCTTCAATATTTGAGCCCCCCGTGAAAAACGGATAAAAATTATTTGTTTTTTCGAAAACAAATAACTTTTATCCGTTTTACCTATGACCTACAATTGGACCTGAAATAATTATTTCTGTGTTAAATTATGCTTTTAATAATTTTTGAAACTAGTATTAAGATTAAAAATGATATTTCTTCAATATTTGAGCCACCCTTGAAAAACGGATAAAAATTATTTGTTTTTTCAAAAACAAATAACTTTTATCCGTTTTACCTATGGCCTACAATAGGACCTGAAATAATTATTTCTGTGTTAAATTATGCTTTTAATAATTTTTGAATTTAGTATTAAGATTAAAAATGATATTTCTTCAATATTTGAGCCCCCCGTGAAAAACGGATAAAAATTATTTGTTTTTTAAAAAACAAATAACTTTTATCCGTTTCACCTATGGCCTACAATTGGACCTGAAATATATATTTCTGTGTTAAATTATGCTTTTAATAATTTTTGAAATTAGTATTAAGATTAAAAATGATATTACTTCAATATTTGAGCCCCCCGTGAAAAACGGATAAAAATTATTTGTTTTTTAAAAAACAAATAACTTTTATCCGTTTCACCTATGGCCTACAATTGGACCTGAAATATATATTTCTGTGTTAAATTATGCTTTTAATAATTTTTGAAATTAGTATTAAGATTAAAAATGATATTTCTTCAATATTTGAGCCCCCCGTGAAAAACGGATAAAAATTATTTCTTTTTTCAAAAACAAATTACTTTTATCCGTTTTACCTATGGCCTACATTGGACCTGAAATATATATTTCTGTGTTAAATTATGCTTTTAATAGATTTTAAAACTAGTATTATCATTAAAAATGATATTTCTTCAATATTTGAGCCCCCCGTGAAAAACGGATAAAAATTATTTCTTTTTTCAAAAACAAATAACTTTTATCCGTTTTACCTATGGCCTACATTGGACCTGAAATAATTATTTCTGTGTTAAATTTTGCTTTTAATAAATTTTGAAACTAGTATTATCATTTAAATTGATATTACTTCAATATTTGAGCCCCCCGTGAAAAACGGATAAAAATTATTTGTTTTTTAAAAAACAAATAACTTTTATCCGTTTTACCTATGGCATACAATTTAACCTCAAATAATTATTTCTGTGTTAAATTATGCTTTTAATAAATTTTAAAACTAGTGTTATCATTTAAAATGATATTACTTCAATATTTGAGCCCCCCGTGAAAAACGGATTAAAATTATTTGTTTTTTCAAAAACAAATAACTTTTATCCGTTTTACCTATGGCCTACAATTATACCTGAAATAATTATTTCTGTGTTAAATTATGCTTTTAATAAATTTTAAAACTAGTATTATCATTTAAAATGATATTACTTCAATATTTGAGCCCCCCGTGAAAAACGGATAAAAATTATTTGTTTTTTAAAAAACAAATAACTTTTATCCGTTTTACCTATGGCCTACAATAGGACCTGAAATAATTATTTCTGTGTTAAATTATGCTTTTAATAATTTTTGAATTTAGTATTAAGATTAAAAATGATATTTCTTCAATATTTGAGCCCCCCGTGAAAAACGGATAAAAATTATTTGTTTTTTAAAAAACAAATAACTTTTATCCGTTTCACCTATGGCCTACAATTGGACCTGAAATATATATTTCTGTGTTAAATTATGCTTTTAATAATTTTTGAAATTAGTATTAAGATTAAAAATGATATTACTTCAATATTTGAGCCCCCCGTGAAAAACGGATAAAAATTATTTGTTTTTTAAAAAACAAATAACTTTTATCCGTTTCACCTATGGCCTACAATTGGACCTGAAATATATATTTCTGTGTTAAATTATGCTTTTAATAATTTTTGAAATTAGTATTAAGATTAAAAATGATATTTCTTCAATATTTGAGCCCCCCGTGAAAAACGGATAAAAATTATTTCTTTTTTCAAAAACAAATTACTTTTATCCGTTTTACCTATGGCCTACATTGGACCTGAAATATATATTTCTGTGTTAAATTATGCTTTTAATAGATTTTAAAACTAGTATTATCATTAAAAATGATATTTCTTCAATATTTGAGCCCCCCGTGAAAAACGGATAAAAATTATTTCTTTTTTCAAAAACAAATAACTTTTATCCGTTTTACCTATGGCCTACATTGGACCTGAAATAATTATTTCTGTGTTAAATTTTGCTTTTAATAAATTTTGAAACTAGTATTATCATTTAAATTGATATTACTTCAATATTTGAGCCCCCCGTGAAAAACGGATAAAAATTATTTGTTTTTTAAAAAACAAATAACTTTTATCCGTTTTACCTATGGCATACAATTTAACCTCAAATAATTATTTCTGTGTTAAATTATGCTTTTAATAAATTTTAAAACTAGTGTTATCATTTAAAATGATATTACTTCAATATTTGAGCCCCCCGTGAAAAACGGATTAAAATTATTTGTTTTTTCAAAAACAAATAACTTTTATCCGTTTTACCTATGGCCTACAATTATACCTGAAATAATTATTTCTGTGTTAAATTATGCTTTTAATAAATTTTAAAACTAGTATTATCATTTAAAATGATATTACTTCAATATTTGAGCCCCCCGTGAAAAACGGATAAAAATTATTTGTTTTTTAAAAAACAAATAACTTTTATCCGTTTTACCTATGGCCTACAATTGGACCTGAAATATATATTTCTGTGTTAAATTATGCTTTTAATAAATTTTAAAACTAGTATTATCATTTAAAATGATATTACTTCAATATTTGAGCCCCCCGTGAAAAACGGATAAAAATTATTTGTTTTTTCAAAAACAAATAACTTTTATCCGTTTTACCTATGGCCTACAATTGGACCTGAAATATATATTTCTGTGTTAAATTATGCTTTTAATAAATTTTAAAACTAGAATTATCATTAAAAATGATATTTCTTCAATATTTGAGCCCCCCGTGAAAAACGGATAAAAATTATTTGTTTTTTCAAAAACAAATAACTTTTATCCGTTTTACCTATGGCCTACAATTGGACCTGAAATATATATTTCTGTGTTAAATTATGCTTTTAATAAATTTTAAAACTAGTATTATCATTTAAAGTGATATTTCTACAATATTTGAGCCCCCCGTGAAAAACGGATAAAAATTATTTGTTTTTTCAAAAACAAATAACTTTTATCCGTTTTACCTATGGCTTACAATAGGACCTGAAATAATTATTTCTGTGTTAAATTATGCTTTTAATAATTTTTGAAACTAGTATTAAGATTAAAAATGATATTTCTTCAATATTTTAGCCACCCGTGAAAAACGGATAAAAATTATTTGTTTTTTCAAAAACAAATAACTTTTATCCGTTTTACCTATGGCCTACAATAGGACCTGAAATAATTATTTCTGTGTTAAATTATGCTTTTAATAATTTTTGAAACTAGTATTAAGATTAAAAATGATATTTCTTCAATATTTGAGCCACCCGTGAAAAACGGATAAAAATTATTTGTTTTTTCGAAAACAAATAACTTTTATCCGTTTTACCTATGGCCTACAATAGGACCTGAAATAATTATTTCTGTGTTAAATTATGCTTTTAATAATTTTTGAAACTAGTATTAAGATTAAAAATGATATTTCTTCAATATTTTAGCCACCCGTGAAAAACGGATAAAAATTATTTGTTTTTTCAAAAACAAATAACTTTTATCCGTTTTACCTATGGCCTACAATAGGACCTGAAATAATTATTTCTGTGTTAAATTATGCTTTTAATAGATTTTAAAACTAGTATTTTCATTAAAAATGATATTTCTTCAATATTTGAGCCCCCCGTGAAAAACGGATAAAAATTATTTCTTTTTTCAAAAACAAATAACTTTTATCCGTTTTACCTATGGCCTACATTGGACCTGAAATATATATTTCTGTGTTAAATTATGCTTTTAATAGATTTTAAAACTAGTATTTTCATTAAAAATGATATTTCTTCAATATTTGAGCCCCCCGTGAAAAACGGATAAAAATTATTTGTTTTTTCAAAAACAAATAACTTTTATCCGTTTTACCTATGGCCTACAATTGGACCTGAAATAATTATTTCTGTGTTAAATTTTGCTTTTAATAAATTTTGAAACTAGTATTATCATTTAAATTGATATTACTTCAATATTTGAGCCCCCCGTGAAAAACGGATAAAAATTATTTGTTTTTTAAAAAACAAATAACTTTTATCCGTTTTACCTATGGCCTACAATTGGACCTGAAATAATTATTTCTGTGTTAAATTATGCTTTTAATAAATTTTAAAACTAGTATTATCATTTAAAATGATATTACTTCAATATTTGAGCCCCCCGTGAAAAACGGATAAAAATTATTTGTTTTTTAAAAAACAAATAACTTTTATCCGTTTTACCTATGGCCTACAATTGGACCTGAAATATATATTTCTGTGTTAAATTATGCTTTTAATAAATTTTGAAACTAGTATTATCATTTAAATTGATATTACTTCAATATTTGAGCCCCCCGTGAAAAACGGATAAAAATTATTTGTTTTTTAAAAAACAAATAACTTTTATCCGTTTTACCTATGGCCTACAATTGGACCTGAAATAATTATTTCTGTGTTAAATTATGCTTTTAATAAATTTTAAAACTAGTATTATCATTTAAAATGATATTACTTCAATATTTGAGCCCCCCGTGAAAAACGGATAAAAATCATTTGTTTTTTAAAAAACAAATAACTTTTATCCGTTTTACCTATGGCCTACAATTGGACCTGAAATATATATTTCTGTGTTAAATTATGCTTTTAATAAATTTTAAAACTAGTATTATCATTTAAAATGATATTACTTCAATATTTGAGCCCCCCGTGAAAAACGGATAAAAATTATTTGTTTTTTCAAAAACAAATAACTTTTATCCGTTTTACCTATGGCCTACAATTGGACCTGAAATAATTATTTCTGTGTTAAATTATGCTTTTAATAAATTTTAAAACTAGTATTATCATTTAAAATGATATTACTTCAATATTTGAGCCCCCCGTGAAAAACGGATAAAAATCATTTGTTTTTTAAAAAACAAATAACTTTTATCCGTTTTACCTATGGCCTACAATTGGACCTGAAATATATATTTCTGTGTTAAATTATGCTTTTAATAATTTTTGAAACTAGTATTAAGATTAAAAATGATATTTCTTCAATATTTGAGCCCCCCGTGAAAAACGGATAAAAATTATTTGTTTTTTCAAAAACAAATAACTTTTATCCGTTTTACCTATGGCCTACAATAGGACCTGAAATAATTATTTCTGTGTTAAATTATGCTTTTAATAATTTTTGAAACTAGTATTAAGATTAAAAATGATATTTCTTCAATATTTTAGCCACCCGTGAAAAACGGATAAAAATTATTTGTTTTTTAAAAAACAAATAACTTTTATCCGTTTTACCTATGGCATACAATTTAACCTCAAATAATTATTTCTGTGTTAAATTATGCTTTTAATAAATTTTAAAACTAGTGTTATCATTTAAAATGATATTACTTCAATATTTGAGCCCCCCGTGAAAAACGGATAAAAATTATTTGTTTTTTCAAAAACAAATAACTTTTATCCGTTTTACCTATGGCCTACAATTGGACCTGAAATAATTATTTCTGTGTTAAATTTTGCTTTTAATAAATTTTGAAACTAGTATTATCATTTAAATTGATATTACTTCAATATTTGAGCCCCCCGTGAAAAACGGATAAAAATTATTTGTTTTTTAAAAAACAAATAACTTTTATCCGTTTTACCTATGGCCTACAATTGGACCTGAAATAATTATTTCTGTGTTAAATTATGCTTTTAATAAATTTTAAAACTAGTATTATCATTTAAAATGATATTTCTACAATATTTGAGCCCCCCGTAAAAAACGGATACAAATTATTTGTTTTTTCAAAAACAAATAACTTTTATCCGTTTTACCTATGGCCTACAATTGGACCTGAAATAATTATTTCTGTGTTAAATTTTGCTTTTAATAAATTTTGAAACTAGTATTATCATTTAAATTGATATTACTTCAATATTTGAGCCCCCCGTGAAAAACGGATAAAAATTATTTGTTTTTTAAAAAACAAATAACTTTTATCCGTTTTACCTATGGCCTACAATTGGACCTGAAATATATATTTCTGTGTTAAATTATGCTTTTAATAAATTTTAAAACTAGTATTATCATTAAAAATGATATTTCTTCAATATTTGAGCCCCCCGTGAAAAACGGATAAAAATTATTTGTTTTTTCAAAAACAAATAACTTTTATCCGTTTTACCTATGGCCTACAATTGGACCTGAAATATATATTTCTGTGTTAAATTATGCTTTTAATAAATTTTAAAACTAGTATTATCATTAAAAATGATATTTCTTCAATATTTGAGCCCCCCGTGAAAAACGGATAAAAATTATTTGTTTTTTCAAAAACAAATAACTTTTATCCGTTTTACCTATGGCCTACAATTGGACCTGAAATAATTATTTCTGTGTTAAATTATGCTTTTAATAAATTTTAAAACTAGTATTATCATTTAAAATGATATTACTTCAATATTTGTCCCCCCCGTGAAAAACGGATAAAAATTATTTGTTTTTTCAAAAACAAATAACTTTTATCCGTTTTACCTATGGCCTACAATTGGACCTGAAATAATTATTTCTGTGTTAAATTATGCTTTTAATAAATTTTAAAACTAGTATTATCATTTAAAATGATATTACTTCAATATTTGAGCCCCCCGTGAAAAACGGATAAAAATCATTTGTTTTTTAAAAAACAAATAACTTTTATCCGTTTTACCTATGGCCTACAATTGGACCTGAAATATATATTTCTGTGTTAAATTATGCTTTTAATAATTTTTGAAACTAGTATTAAGATTAAAAATGATATTTCTTCAATATTTGAGCCCCCCGTGAAAAACGGATAAAAATTATTTGTTTTTTCAAAAACAAATAACTTTTATCCGTTTTACCTATGGCCTACAATAGGACCTGAAATAATTATTTCTGTGTTAAATTATGCTTTTAATAATTTTTGAAACTAGTATTAAGATTAAAAATGATATTTCTTCAATATTTTAGCCACCCGTGAAAAACGGATAAAAATTATTTGTTTTTTAAAAAACAAATAACTTTTATCCGTTTTACCTATGGCATACAATTTAACCTCAAATAATTATTTCTGTGTTAAATTATGCTTTTAATAAATTTTAAAACTAGTGTTATCATTTAAAATGATATTACTTCAATATTTGAGCCCCCCGTGAAAAACGGATAAAAATTATTTGTTTTTTCAAAAACAAATAACTTTTATCCGTTTTACCTATGGCCTACAATTGGACCTGAAATAATTATTTCTGTGTTAAATTTTGCTTTTAATAAATTTTGAAACTAGTATTATCATTTAAATTGATATTACTTCAATATTTGAGCCCCCCGTGAAAAACGGATAAAAATTATTTGTTTTTTAAAAAACAAATAACTTTTATCCGTTTTACCTATGGCCTACAATTGGACCTGAAATAATTATTTCTGTGTTAAATTATGCTTTTAATAAATTTTAAAACTAGTATTATCATTTAAAATGATATTTCTACAATATTTGAGCCCCCCGTAAAAAACGGATACAAATTATTTGTTTTTTCAAAAACAAATAACTTTTATCCGTTTTACCTATGGCCTACAATTGGACCTGAAATAATTATTTCTGTGTTAAATTTTGCTTTTAATAAATTTTGAAACTAGTATTATCATTTAAATTGATATTACTTCAATATTTGAGCCCCCCGTGAAAAACGGATAAAAATTATTTGTTTTTTAAAAAACAAATAACTTTTATCCGTTTTACCTATGGCCTACAATTGGACCTGAAATATATATTTCTGTGTTAAATTATGCTTTTAATAAATTTTAAAACTAGTATTATCATTAAAATGATATTTCTTCAATATTTGAGCCCCCCGTGAAAACGGATAAAAATTATTTGTTTTTCAAAACAAATAACTTTTATCCGTTTTACCTATGGCCTACAATTGGACCTGAAATATACATTTCTGTGTTAAATTATGCTTTTAATAAATTTTAAAACTAGTATTATCATTAAAAATGATATTTTTTCAATATTTGAGCCCCCCGTGAAAAACGGATAAAAATTATTTGTTTTTTCAAAAACAAATAACTTTTATCCGTTTTACCTATGGCCTACAATTGGACCTGAAATAATTATTTCTGTGTTAAATTATGCTTTTAATAAATTTTAAAACTAGTATTATCATTTAAAATGATATTACTTCAATATTTGTCCCCCCCGTGAAAAACGGATAAAAATTATTTGTTTTTTCATAAACAAATAACTTTTATCCGTTTTACCTATGGCCTACAATTGGACCTGAAATAATTATTTCTGTGTTAAATTATGCTTTTAATAAATTTTAAAACTAGTATTATCATTTAAAATGATATTACTTCAATATTTGAGCCCCCGTGAAAAACGGATAAAAATTATTTGTTTTTTCAAAAACAAATAACTTTTATCCGTTTTACCTATGGCCTACAATTGGACCTGAAATATATATTTCTGTGTTAAATTATGCTTTTAATAAATTTTAAAACTAGTATTATCATTTAAAATGATATTACTTCAATATTTGAGCCCCCCGTGAAAAACGGATAAAAATTATTTGTTTTTTCAAAAACAAATAACTTTTATCCGTTTTACCTATGGCCTACAATTGGACCTGAAATAATTATTTCTGTGTTAAATTATGCTTTTAATAAATTTTAAAACTAGTATTATCATTTAAAATGATATTACTTCAATATTTGAGCCCCCCGTGAAAAACGGATAAAAATCATTTGTTTTTAAAAACAAATAACTTTTATCCGTTTTACCTATGGCCTACAATTGGACCTGAAATATATATTTCTGTGTTAAATTATGCTTTTAATAATTTTTGAAACTAGTATTAAGATTAAAAATGATATTCTTCAATATTTGAGCCCCCCGTGAAAAACGGATAAAATTATTTGTTTTTCAAAAACAAATAACTTTTATCCGTTTTACCTATGGCCTACAATAGGACCTGAAATAATTATTTCTGTGTTAAATTATGCTTTTAATAATTTTTGAAACTAGTATTAAGATTAAAAATGATATTTCTTCAATATTTTAGCCACCCGTGAAAAACGGATAAAAATTATTTGTTTTTTAAAAACAAATAACTTTTATCCGTTTTACCTATGGCATACAATTTAACCTCAAATAATTATTTCTGTGTTAAATTATGCTTTTAATAAATTTTAAAACTAGTGTTATCATTTAAAATGATATTACTTCAATATTTGAGCCCCCCGTGAAAAACGGATAAAAATTATTTGTTTTTTCAAAAACAAATAACTTTTATCCGTTTTACCTATGGCCTACAATTGGACCTGAAATACTTATTTCTGTGTTAAATTTTGCTTTTAATAAATTTGAAACTAGTATAATCATTTAAATTGATATTACTTCAATATTTGAGCCCCCCGTGAAAAACGGATAAAAATTATTTGTTTTTTAAAAAACAAATAACTTTTATCCGTTTTACCTATGGCCTACAATTGGACCTGAAATAATTATTTCTGTGTTAAATATGCTTTTAATAAATTTTAAAACTAGTATTATCATTTAAAATGATATTTCTACAATATTTGAGCCCCCCGTAAAAAACGGATACAAATTATTTGTTTTTTCAAAAACAAATAACTTTTATCCGTTTTACCTATGGCCTACAATTGGACCTGAAATAATTATTTCTGTGTTAAATTTTGCTTTAATAAATTTTGAAACTAGTATTATCATTTAAATTGATATTACTTCAATATTTGAGCCCCCCGTGAAAAACGGATAAAAATTATTTGTTTTTTAAAAAACAAATAACTTTTATCCGTTTACCTATGGCCTACAATTGGACCTGAAATATATATTTCTGTGTTAAATTATGCTTTTAATAAATTTTAAAACTAGTATTATCATTAAAAATGATATTTCTTCAATATTTGAGCCCCCCGTGAAAAACGGTAATTATTTCAGGTCCAATTGTAGGCCATAGGTAAACGGATAAAAGTTATTTGTTTTTTAAAAAACAAATAATTTTTATCCGTTTTTCACGGGGGGCTCAAATATTGAAGTAATATCAATTTAAATGATAATACTAGTTTTAAAATTATTAAAAGCATAATTTAACACAGAAATATATATTTCAGGTCCAATTGTAGGCCATAGGTAAAACGGATAAAAGTTATTTGTTTTTGAAAAACAAATAATTTTTATCCGTTTTTCACGGGGGGCTCAAATATTGAAGTAATATCATTTTAAATGATAATACTAGTTTTAAAATTTATTAAAAGCATAATTTAACACAGAAATAATTATTTGAGGAGTACTCTGCGTTGATACCACTGCTT